>OX276335.1:122161850-122744350 GCA_946251815.1 Dasysyrphus albostriatus | reverse complement strand
TATTTTGTAGGTTACTATTTAGATTTATAAAAATGGATGCTTGGGATACGGAGAAAAGAATTTGGATAGTGCAACGGTACCATGCTTTGCAGTCCGTCATTTCCGTCCAAAGGGAATTTAGGCGGGAGTTTGGCGGTAATCCCTCGAGTAGATGGACCATTATGAGGTTTGTAAACATGTTTGCCGAATCTGGAAGCATCACACAAAGGCCGTACCATCGAGATGCCAATGTTCGGGTTCAGGATACAATCGCAGCAGTAGCATCTGCAATACAGGCCAATCCGAGCGTTTCGACCCGAAACTTATCGGGGCAAATTGGAGTTAGTAGACGGTCATTACAACGGATACTTCATGACGATTTAAACTTGTTTCCGTACAAAGTCCAAATTACTAGCAAGTTAAACCCTCAGGATTTGCCTGTTCGCCTGGAATTTTGCCAAAAAATGATATCAATGGCCGAAGAAGACAACACATTGATCAATTGTTTGTTCATGTCTGATGAGGCCCATTTGATCTTAACGGCAATGTAAACAAGCAAAATTGCCGTATATGGAATGAGTCTAATCCAGAAATGCTCCATGAGACGGAACTGCACCCAGAACGAGTCACTGTGTGGTGCGCAGTTTCATCAAGGTGTATTGTCGGGCCGTACTTCTTTGAAGAAAACGGTGTAACCGTTACTGTCAATGGGGACCGTTATTTAAAGATGTTGAAGGAGTTTTTTTACCCAGAACTGCGCCGAAGACGTATACCATTCAACAGCGTTTGGTTTCAGCAAGATGGAGCAACTGACATATAGCCAGACCAGTTATGGCGGAGCTAAACAAAAAATTCGCAAACAAATTAATTTCTAGGAACTCCACTCTTCACTGGCCCCCAAGGTCACCTGACTTGACTACACCAGACTTCTTTTTATGGGGTTATGTCAAGCAAGAGGTGTATAAAACGAAGCCCAGGAATTTAACTGAATTAAAGCAGTCCATAACGACAATAATTGAAGCGATCCCAACTTCAACTCTTCAGGCCCCAATGAATAATTTTTTGATCAGGTGCCGCATATGCGTGGGAGAGCGTGGAGGTCATTTGCGGTCTATAATCTTTAAAAACAACTAACTATTTAAAATAAAATTTAATTTTCTAACCAATAAAAAAAAAAATGAAATACATCGATTAAAAAAAAAGTTATTTGAATTTCTTATTGTAGCACAGTTGGTGCGCCACCCTGTACAATAATAGATTTACAATGAAATGAAAATGAATAAGTACTCCGGAAGAGTACACTTAAAAAACTGGAGACTAAAAGTCCATGCAGTTATATTTATTGATAAATATTGCTGACGGCTTGGCTGTGGTATAAAGTGTTGTGTGGGTGTGGTGTTCATGGTGGCAATCCATAATGCTGATTGTAATGAATGGAGATCGATTGCATTGTCTTAACTACGTGGTGACGATGATGATGCTGATCGTCACATTTTGGGTGTCTGGATGCAAAGTGTCGTGCTGATTGTCTTTTTAAGTTGTGATGAGTGGAGATCGATGTCATTGTGTTAACTCCCCTCTTAGTTCAAGTTTGAACGTCCTCGTTCAATTTGTTCTGCTATAGCGAGATCTATGCGCAAGCATGCCTGCTCTATCAAATCGTCTTGCAATTCTCTGTTTCGATTTTTCTTCGCACAATATGCCCTTATTAATATTATTAGCGTGATAAGAAGTAAAAGTGTAAGTATGGCTGTATGTGTAGGATTATCACACACTTCTTTCTGTAAATAATGCAAACGGTTATTGTTTTGTATTTTCAAGTCTTCGTTTAATGATTCAATGTATTGTCCAATTTCATAGTTTGAACTTGAGTAACCCTTTAGGAATTGTTTTATTTCGTATGATGGGTTTTTGTATATATTTTCATCAATACAAGTTTGGTTTTCGAAGGTAACTAAATTTATTCCGTCATGAGTGATGTTATCGACAATGTGTTTTCCAGTAATTAATATGGATCCTTTCAGTATGACTTCTATAGGTGAATTACGTTCTTTGATTTTGCTGCAAGTAGTTTTTCTGTTGTTTAATAGGTTTGATAGACAGTTTCCATTACGATCTAGTTTACAGTAGTAGTTGTTTAATTCTATTTTACATTCTTCGATATTTGTATAGTTATTTTTGCAGAGGGCAATTTGATTTGGTATAATTATTTTTCCGTCATCATGACTTATTGCTCTAACTTCAAAAAGTTAACATTTTAATGTTATAATAGGATACTTAATTAGAATTACAATGATATCCTGTTTTTGCATAATTTTAAATTTTGATACATCTAATAAATCCGAAATAGATAGTGATACATTTTCATGTTT
Organism: Dasysyrphus albostriatus; assembly: GCA_946251815.1. Classification (NCBI taxonomy): domain Eukaryota; kingdom Metazoa; phylum Arthropoda; class Insecta; order Diptera; family Syrphidae; genus Dasysyrphus; species Dasysyrphus albostriatus. The sequence continues at coordinate 122,741,999 of OX276335.1, read as the reverse complement.
CATTATACTTTTAATTTCCTTTAAATTTAATATGTTAGGATTTAAAATTCCTAATTTTGATAAAGATATACTGTTTATTAAGTTTTCCAATTCTAAGATGATAATTTTACATTTTTTTTGTTACAATATCATTTACATGGCTTATGGATATATGTACTTTCCATTAATTTGAATTAATCATAAATTGTTTATTGTTATTCTCGACTAAGTCGTTTATCTTATTTTCGATTATAATCATCAGGAGAACCTGCTATATATTTCCAAACAGTACCGATTGTTTCGATAGCTCTTTTATTACGATTAGTTAAAGTTAATTGGTCTAATAAGGTTTCGATAATAGCGAAATCTATTTCGTGTTTTTCCACATATGGAATTCCAGGGTATTCTGTTTGATCGTGGATATTTATCAAAGCTTCTTTTGATTCACGTATTATTTTTCTTATATTAGTTAAATTTGTGACATGAAAAAGATTTGCATCATCTTCGTATATTAATACATTGTTATTATTGATTAACAAAAAATCTTCTCTTGAATAATCGATTACTTGGGCTGCACAAGTTGTGATTGTTAACAGTAAGAGGAACATTTTCTGAAATTATTAAATTATTTTTAAATTATCTTTATGAATTTCTCTTCCATTTCTTAATTTATTTGTATGACCTAAATCTTCTTTGACAATAATTTTCTTGAATTTGGGTTTTATTTTTCCCCATCTTTCATTTGTTGTTTTTTCATATGCAATACGATTTTCTTCTAGTGGAACTTGTTTTCTTTTTATGTTAAATGTTCTTAAAGTTTTTTCTTGTGCTGTTTTTAGTTTATTATAAGTATCTGAATGGTCAATTTCGTTAAATAATATATTCATAGGTTTTTCATTAATGACAGAATGTATAGTTTTATTATATTCTAAGGCTGATTTGTTTAGTACTTCTTCTTAATCTAATAACTTAAATTCTTCTCTAATGCATCTAGCTAATTCTTGAATTGTGCTGTGCACCCTTTCTACTTGTCCATTTGATAATGGATGTTTTGCTGGAACATAATACATGTCTATCTTTTTACGTTCCATTAACGTTTTAAATGGTTGACTTGTGAATGTCGGGTCATTGTCGCAAGTTATATTAGTGCAATTAGGAAATGTTTGTAAAATTTCTAGTACTTTAATTCCCATGTTAAGTTTGTTTTCTATAATTTTTACTACTAAGAATTTTGAATATGCATCTATGCAAGTTAAGACTTTCAATTTTTCGAACAACATAACATCTAAGTGTAGGGATTCCCCTTTGTTCTTGGGAATTGGTGCCTCACCAATTGGTTCAATATGAGGTTTCCTATTGTATTTATTCCTATTGCAAATTTCACATGATCTAACATATTCTTCTACCTCCTCTCTTATTGAGGGCCAGTAATACATTGCTTCTATTTGTTTTATATTTTCTTTTGAGCCTCTATGTGTCCTTGTATGAGTTTGTTCTATTATAATTAGTTGGTCGTCTTTATTTGATATATCAGTGACGAAATGTTTGCAACGAATGAATTTGTTTGTGAATTTTTTAAAAACATCTTTTAATTCATAAATTACCTCTGCATGAGTAAATAATGCTACTGTTCCTGGTTTAAGGAACTCTGTGAACAATTGTGTTAATTGCGAAGGGTCTGAATATTCTATTAAGTGTCTTTTTTTGTTAGGAAAAGGATTCAGTTGTTCATGGATGAACTCTGATGATTTATTAACTATAATTTGTTGGTTAAATTGGTTAACAGGTTTGTTTAATATTTCAATGGTATCATGTTCACTGCTTTCGGCTGAGTGTGTTGTAGCGTGGTTTGATGATGAATCAGATATTTGATTTAAATTTTGTCTAGATAATGCATCTGCTACTATGTTTGTGGTTCCAGGTTTATATATGAATTTTGGTGCATATTCCTCGATAATACTATGCCATCTTTTCATTTTAGAATTCGGATTTCTTTTAGAAACAGCGTATGTTAAGGGCTGGTGATCCGCGTGTATATCGAGATTTATTATTATTATTAATAATTAATATTATTTCTGTATTTTTTGCTTTATGTGTTGAAATTTGTCCAGTTTCACTTTTTAAATACTTTGTTAGGGGTTTCGCTATATCGGCAAAGTTTTTTATAAAGCTTCTGTAATAGCCTATCATTCCGAGAAAACTGCGAAGTCGTCTCAGTGTATTTGGCTGTGGATATTCTTTTATAGTTCTAACTTTTTCTGGGTTGGTTCGAATTACGTTTTGTGCTACGATATAACCTAGAAACTCTACTTGATCTTTATATAACTTTGATTTTTCTATAGAAATTTTCATATTCGCCTTTTTTAGTGTATTAATTATTTCGTTTAAGTGTTTTGTGTGATTTTCTAGCGTATCCGAATATACAATAATATCATCAATGTATACATGGCAAATTTTACCAATGTATGGACGAAGTATGTCGTCCATTGCCCGTTGAAAAATCGAGGGGGCATTTCTTAAACCGAACGGTAGTCGTGTGTATTCATACTTACCGTTATTAATAGAAAAACTAGTTTTTTTTCTATATCTTCTGGTTTCATCATTATCTGATGGAATCCAGATTCCAAATCCAAAGTAGGAAAATACTTTGCTTTCCCTAAGTTTGAGAGAATAACGCTTGTATAAGGTATTGGGTATTTATCCGATATAGTGTGTTCATTTAATTTTTTGAAATCAATCACAAGGCGGTTTTTTGGTGTTCCGTCTTCATTTGTTCCTTTTTTAGGAACGACCCAAACGGGACTATTATAGGGACTTTAAGAAGGCCTTATTATATTTTTTTCTTATAAATCGTGAATCTCGTTTTTCACAAATTTATTAGCGCTTAAGGGGTAAGGATATTGTTTCGTCCATATAGGCTTTTCTGTATCTGTACCGATTTCTGCGATAACATCGGTCCTAAATGGCAAAGTCATATCAATGCTACAATGGATATCCGTAATCCTTTTAATCATTGACTCAACCAATCTTTCTATGTCAATATCTTTTATATTATCTACCTTGTTACTTAATTTTTCTTCGGTGAAAAATATTTTTTCATATTTGTCACTATATTTAATAGTTTCATTTTCTAGATTCTAGATTTATGTTTATCACATAAAATCTTGTAAGTGCATTGAATATTAATACTTCGTGATATTTTGTTATTATTATTTCTCCATTTGGAGTGAGTGCTCGTTTGAGTATAGGGAGGTTAATTTCTTCTTGAAAAATGTTTAATTACTATTGGCTCCGGTATCTAACAGTATTAGAATGTTTCTATCTCCTAGTCTTCTTTGAATGTGGGGCAATCCCGTCTCATGTCTAAAAAATGATCCGAATCTTCGTTTAAATTGTTAATTCTTTCAGTTTTGTTTGGTGGTGGTCTGTTCGATTGTCCGCTATAATTGTCTTTTTCTCTCTTGAATAGAGGTCTTTGTGGATTATTGTACAAGTTTTGCTCAGGTTTTTCCATTGCCAGTTTGGATTTTTATTATATTGATCAGGGTTGGTTCTATAGTTACTTGGACCTGGCGGTACGTTGTATGGATTACGTGTTGTATTCGCGTGTATTTGTTTATATTGGTTCACATCACTTTTATTTATGGGTCGATTTACCGAAGAACCGAGAACCATTGGTTCAAATTGTTGGGGCAACTGTCTATACTCATTAGTTTGATATCGAGGGAAATCGTTGTTCCGTGGAGGAAATCTAAGGTTGTTATTTGGTAATTTCCTAATATCATTAGGGGAACTATATCTCTGTGCAAAATTAGCACGTGATTTATTCGATTTAAGCTCTTGAGTTTTTGCTAGAGCGCTTGGTAAATCTTGGGGACAGATCGAGAATAATATATCTGAGAGATTTCCAGATAAACCGGAGATGAATATTCTTAAGGCATTTTGCCTATGAAGCCTACATAATTCGTATGAAATAGGTGACTCATTACCCTGGGTCATCATAGTTTTGTTAATAATTAATGTTAGCTTTTCGTTTATTTTATTGTAATAGTCTACTATGTCTGTTGACCCTTGTCTTAATACACTAAGGTCCTGTTTTTAACATATGAAATGGCCGTTTGTCGGCGTAAGCAAAATCTAGTCTTGCAATAATTGCTTCAAAATTTAATGTAGTACCATGATTGGTTAAAATATCATTTGCATTATGCAGAATTTTATTTCTAAAAATGGTAAGTGCTGCAAAAAATCTTCTACTGCTTTTCGTATATAAACTAATTGAGTTATAAGTGGCTTCTCTCCAGCTTACGTGTGAACTTGAGTTACCAGAAAATTCAGTTAATGACTTGATAATATCTAATCCTTCGTTATCTTGTATAGTGGTATCTATGGTTTGTTTTTCATAATTTCTTACTTCGTTTGATATTCCTAAATCTGTTAGTTTTTGCTCTAATTCCTTAATTTCCTTGGCAAATTGTGCTTGTAGCACGGCTGTGTTATTTTTTAAAGCGTTGGTGATAAGATTTTCTACTTCTTGTACGGTCGACATTCTGTTATTAATTACTTCACTTTTATTTGACTCTAAATTTTTGTTTATACTTTGTAATTTCACTTTTATTTGACTCTAAATTTTTGTTTATACTTTGTAATTTCACTTTTAGTTATTCATCTTAATATAGGTTTTACTTATAATAATTTTTATTGCACTTTCTCCAATCTTTGTTGAATATTTGGCTGTATTTTTTTTTTTGGCGAAGACACTGATTTTACAATGTTTCTTTGTTATTTTCAAATTTTAGTTAAAACTTGGCCTATCTCTTTGTTGCACTTTCTTCAATCCTTGTTGAATATTTGGCTGTATTTTTTGGTGAAAACACTGATTTTACAATTTTACTTTGTTATTTTCAAATTTTAGTTAAAACTTGGCCTATCTTTTTGTTGCACTTTCTTCAATCTTTGTTGAATATTTGGCTGTATTTTTGGGCGAAGACACTGATTTTACAATTTTACTTTGTTATTTTCAAATTTTAGTTAAAACTTGACCTATCTCGCCGGGGCCTCCAATTAAAATAAATCTTTCTTATTTAATATAAAAAAATATTTATTTATTAAAATACTAAATACAATAATAGGTTTACAATGAAATGAAAATGAATAAGTACTCCGGAAGAGTACACTTAAAAAACTGGAGACCAAAAGTCCATGCAGTTATATTTATTGATAAATATTGCTGACGGCTTGGCTGTGGTATAAAGTGTTGTGTGGGTGTGGTGTTCATGGTGGCAATCCATAATGCTGATTGTAATTATAATGATTATAATGAATTGGAGATCGATTGCATTGTCTTAACTACGTGGTGGCGATGATGATGCTGATCGTCACATTTTGGGTGTCTGGATGCAAAGTTGTGATGAGTGGAGATCGATTTCATTGTCTTAACTTATATATGCATTGTACGTTGAAATGGAGTAAGGTACATGTATGTGATGTGCAACAATACAAATTTTACATTTGCTTCAGTATATAATGTAATTAAAAATCATTTATCTGCTTTCTTTATTAAAAAGTGCAACATAACAATGAGTAGGACTCGAATGACACAGGACTCGAACCCATGACAATCGGTTGGCAGCCGGCTACTCTTTTTTTTTTGTAATTCATTTTTATTTTCCATTTTATTAAAACTATCTTAAAGCTAGACAAAAATTCATAAAAACTAGCCTACTTATCAATAGCTTAAAACTAATTTACTGGCCCTAATCGGGCGCTCTAAGTTAAACTATAATAACTTACTGCTAATGCCTTTCGGCCTAAGAACTATTTTAATACTAAAATGCAGGTCGGTTTAATTTTGTACCGAGAAGAATTTGCAAAAAAAACTCGGTATCAATGACTTTATTTTTCTTGGTTTTGTACAGAACTTATAAGCTACATAAAAGTATTATGTTTTAATAGTGTCTTTATTGTTCGATGGTTCTTAAATGACTAACTTAACTAACAATCGTTACATATAATGTGAGTGATATAATGAGTGTACTCTTTGTGTACAAATGTATAAAGAGTAGCATGAGTATTGTAATAAGCAATTATTGAGAATACATAACACTACCCTCCTCTTATTTTAAAACATAGGTACACTAGTTAAAAAATAGTTAAGTGACAAAATAAGGCATATATTTACGTACTTATATAATTTATAAGATAATATAATATACAGTACATAATATCCAATAATATTTTTTCACATATCATTAATTTAAATTGATTATTTTAGTACTGAATTCAATTTAACTTTATTATTTTTTTTTTGTTGAAACTTCATAAACATAATATGCAATTCTTTTTATTTTTTATTTAAAAACATATTTCAAGATCTCTTAAATTCCACTAGATTCAAAATTTTTCTTATAAGTCAACCTGCTAGGAGCTTTTAGATTTCTGGACGTCTTTCTACGAGGTTGTTGCAAATTATCTTCATTATCTTTTCCCCCCGTAAACAAAAAATCTTTCTTTTGAATTTCTGGACTAGAATTTGATTTTCTCCTTTTTTTAAAGTTTGTATATAAATCAAAATCTTTTATTTTCATATCCTGAACTGGTTTCTTAGAATTATCAAATACAACATTTCTTTCAATTCGAGTTTTGATTTGATCTCCATGTACTTTTTTAATAATACCATTAACTTTAATCAAATAAATTACTATCGATAAACGCTTTTTTACTTTGGCTGGTTGCCATTTTACAAAATTATTTTTGATCGTTCTATACCATATGAGATTATTTTTACAGAAAGTGTTTTCATTTTTTGGTGAATATTTTTGTTTAATATTATTTTGTTTTCTCAAAACTTCATTTTTTTCATTATTTTCAATTTTAGGAACTTTCAAATAATCTACGAGTATCAATGTTTTTGGTTTGTACGCAAATACTAAGGCAGATGGTGTTAAACTTGTTGTTGTCGAAGGAGAATTTCGATACTTGAACAAAAAAATTATCTAACTTAGCTTCGATTGGTAAAGACCTTGTCTTCTTATCAATGCGGTACTTTTTCAAACAATTTTGTACAGTCTGTACTCCTCTCTCTGCACTTCCGTTGGATTGCGGGTGATAGGCTGATGAGTTAAGAAAATTAATCGAATTTGTTAAAGAAAAACTGTACCATTTCTTTTGAAGAAAATGGGGGACCATTATCCGCAATAACTTCTTTCGGAAGTCCAAAAATCGAAAATACTTTCCTTAAAACCTGAATCACATCCAGTGCAGCAGCTTTTTTCATAAGTACAACGTCAATCCATTTAGAAAATGAATCGACCATTATGAAAAATGTTCTCCCTTCGAAAAAGAAAAAATCAAAATGAACTCTTTCAAAAGGATATCCTGTAGACGGCCATGCGGATAATTGAACTGGACTTGGTTTGTTTGAAAGTTGTTGGCATTCACTACAAAATTTTGCAAAATTTTCAATATCGCGATCGATTAACATCCACCATACAGAACTTCTCGCCAACATTTTCATCCTAACAATGCCTATATGTCCATCATGCAACAAATTTAAAGTTTGTTCTTTTAAGCAACTTGGGATAGCAATTCTATCCCCCATAAAAACACAACCATCTTGTTGTGAAAACTCAAATTTTCTATTTAAAAGTTTTTGAATTACCGGGTTTTATTACTCTTTGGCCACCCTTTTGCATGAATTCTTAAATTTGCGAAAGAACTTCATAATTCTTTGTTTCATCGCGAATATTTTCAAAATTGAGAGGTAGCTCTTCTGATGAATTAAAAAAATTAATTAACTTGGTAGAAACATGAGTTGGTTCATCTAGTGGCAACCTTGAGAGTGCATCCGCATTGCCCATAAAATTTCCTTTTCTATATTCAATATGGTAATCATATTGAGAAAGAATAAGTGCCCACCATTGTAGTCTGGCTGCTGAAATTGAGTTTTTGCTTTTACTGCCAAAAATTGCCTGTAGTGGACGATGATCACTGCAAATTTTGAAATGGTTCCCATATATATACTTATGGAAATTTCTTACAGCAAAAATTACGGCAAGAGCCTCGCGCTTAATATTTGAATAATTTTTTTCTGCATCTGACAACGAACTTGACACAAAAATTATGGGCCTTCCTTCACCATTATCTTCCCTGTGAAACAACACGGCTCCAACTCCATAAGAACTAGCATCACACACTATTCCTAAAGGTTTCCTGGGATCATAATGTACCAGTAAGTTATTTCGATACAACCACTCCTTGCTTTCTCTAAAAGTTTTTTCGCATTTGCTATCCTAGCTAAACTTAACATCTTTTTTCAGCAAGTTATAGAATGGTGAGAGTTTGGAAGACAAATTCTGTATGAACCTACCATAAAAATTTAAGAGCCCTGAATATGATTTTAGTGATGTAACATCAGTAGGAGTCGGTGCTTCCAAAATGGAACGCATTTTATCTGGCTTATGACTAATGCCATTTGAATTTATCTGATGCCCCAGATACTCGACGTTGGTTTTAAAAATTGTCATTTGTCGATTTTTACCCTAACATTATGCTCTTCGAACCTTTTAAACACCTCTAAAAGACTTGCGTAGCATACTTCAAAATCCCTGCCACCCATTATAATATCACCAATATACCCTCTTACTCTTTTGAAGTCATGTAAAATTTTGTCAGTAGCAGCTTGAAATATAGCTAGTGCACATTTTACACCCATCGGCATACGCAAATATCTCATTGAGTATTAATCGTAAGATATTTCGGTGCAGGTTCTGATAAGATTATTTGTTGAAAAGCTTCAGTGAGATCTAAAATACAAAAACAGTGCAACCTGCAAAACCGTAAGGAATGTCATCGAACCTAGGAAACGGGTAATGTTCTGAAATAATGTATTTATTTAGAGTTGCTTTGCAATCCACACAAATACGTATATCGCCGCTTTTCTTCAAAACAACAACAATTGGAGATGCCCACTCACTGTACTTAACTGGAGTAAGTACAACAATTGGAGATGCCCACTCACTGTACTTAACTGGAGTAAGTACACCCGTTGTAATCATCCTATCAAGTTCTTCATCTACCTTTTCTCGGAGGCCAAAGGGTACTGTATACGCCTTATGAAAAATTGGCACAACATCTGGTTTGACAACAATGTCAGCAAGGAACCCCTCAATAACAGACTTGCTGTTCTCCTCAAACACACTTGGAAATTTCAATAGCAATTAAAATTAATTTAATTAAAACTAATTTAAATTACTTAAGGCTGCTACCAACTAATTATAAAGTAATTACAACCTACTTATAAGCTACTTAGATACTACTTACAAACTAGAATAGCCACAGCATGCATTTTCCGGTTTTATAATTTTTTTTTTGTATTTTTGTTGATTTTATAATTTTTTTTTTGGTGCCACCCTGACTATCCCTACTTTGAACCAACTACACAAGCCTATGCAAGTCAGCCATACAAAAAGAAAAAAGCAAGGTCAACTATTAAATGTCTGAAGGAACTTCATGTTCGTTTTTCAACCACCAGAACTGGTTCTCCTGCTCTACCCCATCTCCCCGGTCCCGCTCAGACACAGTCCTACTGAACCGAAGGTGCTCAGCTCCGTCTTGTACGAGGACGTTTCGACTGTAAAGGAGCAGCCGATCTACAGTTCTACGGCCGACGTGGTATATTAGGGGATACGCCACCCTATTCTGGATCAGGCCTCGACTGTCTAGATAGAGGAATGCATCGGGCGGAATAAAGCCGCTTGGACGCACACTCTCATATTATTCGTTGTTGGGGTAGTAGGCCCCTAAGCTGTTGCTTGAGGACATCGCTCTTGCAATGTGACCTCGCATAAGCTACAGCAAGAAATTATATATTCTGTTTATGTTGGCGCTGTTGTATAGAGTCAGGTTGGAATAATAATGTTTCTACTCCGACTCTGGTCTTCTGTGCAATCCGTCAGACACTGCCTCTCAAACAGCCGAATCTTTTCCATTTGAGATGGGACAACGTTGAACCAATCCGGGTATCCATAGGCAATCATCGGCCGTGTAAGGGCTATGTAGCAAATCACCTTCACACAAACTTTTTTGTTTTTTCTCTAACCATACGGTGTCGAAGGCCTTCTCCAAATCAACCAGACAGGCACCCGTACACTGCTTCTTAGATTTGTTCCATTGGACATCAGAAACGAGTTTAGATGGGGCATGAATGGTGTCATGTCCCGCTTTTAAGCCGAACTGATTGTCCGGTATGATATTATTGTCCTCTGCCTATTTAGGCAGAGCTCTATTGATAACTTCGAATACCTTGCTGATACTCGGAAGAAGACTTATCGACAGGAGATTCGTCGGATTGGAGTTGTCCTTTCCCTTTTTCGGCAGAGGATGCACAACAGCTTTTTTCCACCGCACTGGATCATACGCATTATTCAGAGCGTTGTTAAACAGAGTGGTATAAATGTGTTCTGCTTTTTGAGGTAAACGTCAAAGTACAACGTTGGATATGCCATCGACACCTGCTGACTTTTCTTCTTTTATGAATCGAAGATGAGCTGGAGCTCCACCTTCGTAATTTACAGGGATTACAGTGATCATGGCATTTGCCTAATGAACTTCATTGAACCCAGTGAAACCAAGGTTCTCTGATCGCCTTTGCGTGATGTCATTCCGAAGGTAGAAGTGATGGAGCAAGGCTCTGTTTTCCAGGTCATGATTGGGGCGAATGCACGCATTCACCTTGTACACTTGCTGGAAAGCAGTCCACAGCCTTCACTTTCTCCTGCAGATCTTCGACAATAAAGAGGTCATCGTCCAAGACGGCGTCCTCTGGATCAATTCCTGCTGTCAGAAGTACGTCTCTGTTGTCCGTCGTTCTCTGAAGCATGACACGGAAGATCGTTCTGATAATTCCTTCTTAAAATCTTGTTAATTTGGGGAAACATACTCGGATCACTAGAATTAACGGCCCGAATTTTGTTATCCCAATACAAATTAATTGATAACCGATAGTTTTTATCATTTTTTTATTTGTCAAATTCCTCTCATTTGGTGGGGATATGATATTCGAACTGATTTCTCTCGATAAGGCGTTGGTAAAGCGTGGCCAGCGCACCTTATTGTAATTGTAAGTATGCACAGGTACATACTCATCCAACGCCACGAGCTCGTTGGGAAGCTGTATTATGGTGGCGAGTCCGCAGTGATCACTGTCGTACTCGATCGTTCGTAAACAGTTTCTTGGTCTTTGACCCACAGTGTCGATAATTGTCAGTCTTGCTTCTATAAGCAATAGATCCAGATGGTACCGCTTCTTGAAAACGATGGCCGATCCGTAGCCAGCAGGTCGACACCATATTCAGTGTTGTATCGACTCATCCAATTGAAAAGATGAATACCTCTTTGATTCTGAATTTGATTTCCCCAATCTAGGTGCATGACATTCAAATCACCGGCCATGAGAAAGTAATTTTCTTCCATGCTCAAGCGTAGACATTCGAAAAGTTTTTCAAGCTCTGTCATAAGATCAGTTGGCTGAGGTGATTCCGGTGCATAAGCCGCGATCACATACATTCGCTTCCCCTGTTGGAGAGGAATGCATACGATGCACGCGTCTAACAGCCGAAATCTGCACAGATCACTATTGTATATAACTTTATGATAAATGCCTTTTTGTATGAAGATTGCGACGCCCCTTCCTTGAGTAGAGTTGGGTCGATCTCTTCTAACGATATTGTAATTGTTGTTTGTCAACTTATGTTTCTGGTTCAGCTTAGTTTCACTAGCCATAAACACACCTGGACTTTGGTCTTTCAACAATTGGAATAGATTAGCTCTACGTTCGGTCCTAATCAGTGAATTTACATTCACAGCAAGGATCCTTAGAGCCCTCTCCAACAACGTGCCTTTAACCTCTTATTTGCGTTAGGCTAGGCAAAACAGAGTAGAGATAGTCTACCCTAGTCGCCTGCTCCTTTATCTGGCTGTGAGGTCTCGTTAACTGGCCTTGAATTGCCAGCGTACGAAATTTGGGGATTAACGCAGCGTGGCTAAACCTTTGGCAGCGCATGCATTGAAGCATGTCGCCACGTCTCTTTAATTTATCCTAAGTAACAACCTGGTAGTTGAGGACGGAGATACTCCTCAACTTATCCAGTTTGCTGCTGGGCGATAGCTGAACTAGGAAGAATGGCAAAGACCGCTTCTCCCGTCTGGCTCTGACTGTAGCGAATGGCTTGACCCTGATAAAGTCAAGATTGTCGTGGATTTTTTCAGTAACTCCTTAATAATTTTGTGCTGCTCCACTATGGAGCAGTGGATAGCATGTCTATCTTTACTCAATCTTTTAATAAAAAGTTTTGGCCTATGGCCGACTTACACAGGTCCATGGTTTCCTGTAGCTCCATTTTATAAGTGTTTATTGGTGGCACCTTTTCTTTTTTATTTTGGGGTGGCTGTGGCTGCTGCTTGTGTACTCCCTGCTGCTGTTGGTGACTCTGCTCCTGTGGTTTTTGTTGCTTTTGAATTTGATTTTTTTGACGTTGCTCCTTCGGCTGCTGCTGTTGTTGTTCAATTGGCAGCTGTTGTTGTTGCTGCGTTTCTTTTGGATTAAGATCCTGCTGCTTGTTTTTCGATGGCAGCTCTTGCTGTGGCACTACTTTTTTTGGTGCCTGTACAACTTTTTTCTGCTCACGCTCCTGCCTTTCTCTTTCTTTTATTTTGGGGTGGCTGTAGCTGCTGCTGGTGTACTCCCTGCTGCTGTTGCTGACTCCGCTCCTGTGGTTTTTGTTACTTTTGAATTTGATTTTTTTGACGTTGCTCCTTCGGCTGCTGCTGTTGTTGTTCAATTGGCAGCTGTTGTTGTTGCTGCGTTTCTTTTGGATTAAGATCCTGCTGCTTGTTTTTCGGTGGCAGCTCTTGCTGTGGCACTACTTTTTTTGGCGCCTGTACAACTTTTTTCTGCTCACGCTCCTGCCTTTCTCTTTCCCGCCAAGCTTCTTGTTTATTTTTCAGAGCTTGTGTCAGGGGTGTCACGATGGCATTGAGTCGTTCCATCTCCCCCCGAATGGCATCAATTTTGGCTGATGGCCTGCTCGTCTAATACTTCTTGCGCTTCACATTCTTCTTCGGAGGACGCCTCTGGTGAAGTTATATCCACAATCAGGTTACTGTTGCTGTCCCCTGTTGTGTATAATCCCTCACCACCCTCTGACATATATTCGCTGTCATCGTCTGATGGCGAGGTATCCAGTTGTTTTTGAATTTTTGCTGCTGCTGTAGTTTTGGCTGTGCGCACCGGTTCCTCCACCCCGGCTGGCAGATGGGCTGAGGTGGTGGTGGAGCGGCGCTAAGCGAGGTTCGGCGCACAGCTTATCGTCTTCCTCCTGTTGTTTTTTGCATCGGCTGTTGGTGCCATTGCTGGTTTTTCCGTTGTTGCTACGGCACTAGCTGACGGCATGGCTGGTGGTGCCATTGCTTGCTTGCTTGTTGTTGTTGTTGTTGTTGCTACAGCACTGACCGTAGCTTTGGCTGGTGGTACCATAGTTGGCTTCATTGTTGTTGCTGGGGCACCTTTCGATGTCCCCGCGGTGTTGTTGGTTAGCATTTGCTGCTCTTCCCACTCGATGAAGTTTTCTACTTCACGATTGTGAAAAAAAGAAGCCAAATAATTTTTGCCCGACTGGGACTCGAACCCGTGATCCTCTGGTTGTCGGTCGACCACTTCTACCACTGTGCTATTGCACTATTAAAAATAGCTGGGTATAATTTAAACTTTAAAAAGACACTCTGATTGTATTTAAAGAAAATTGTGAAAGCCGATAACGTGCGCACACTTTCACAGATCGAGATCGACTGGTCTGCCACCTCTTCCTCTGTGCTATTAACACTATTGAGGATCGCTTGGATTAAATAAAACTTGACTACGTCACTCCGATATAGTTACTTTGAATAAACAGGGAATCCGAAAACGTCTACACACTTCCACAGTACGAGATCCACTGGGTCCGCCACCCCTTACTCTGTGCTATTGCACTATTGAATAATAGCTTGCTTGTAATCTAACTTGGACTAGTCACTCCGAATTAATTACTTTAAATGAACTAGTAAGCCGAAAACGTCTACACACTTCCACAGTACGAGATCGACTGAGCCGGCTACTCTTTCATTGTGCTGCTGATAGCTAAATGTTGGTTGGTTTCTAATAAGATCTTCTTGTAATATTAAACTATAAATTTGGTCGAAATTTTAATTATTGATTTATTAACTGACGGAGAATGTTACAAGAAAAATAGTTGGTGTGCAAAATAAATTTCAAAATGAGCAATTATTTAAGCTCCTGTGCATTTAGATATTCGACTTGGTTAAAAAGACAACAGCATTTGAAATTTTCATACGAATGCAATTTGTTTATATTTAAAAGAAAAACAGAAGGTGTGCAATTAAAATTTTGTTGATTTATGAAATGTGAAATTAGGAATACATCACCTGACATATTTTTTCCCCTAAAATCGAAAGTGCGCCGGCTGACTTCACCTTGGTCCAAAATTCACCTTTTCGAATGAAGAAAGGACCGCCGAGAAGCGAACCTTCCCTCTTGAAAGCATTTAATTAACTGATAATGAAAAAAAAGTCTTTCAATAAAATACCAACCATACCCCGTTGCAAAAACAAGGATTAATGAAAAACTACATTCGAGCAAATGCAGTTTCGCTTACTCACCCTACCATCTTTTAACCAAACTAATAACTAAAAATCAAACAAATTGAAGGACAACCTGTCTAGCCTACGTACTTATCTTTTCCAACACAATTAAAAGAAATTATTAAGAAACGTCACTTTCCTGGCATTAAATTACAAAAAAAAACATATTCAGTAACTATACCAAACCCTATAAGCTGATACCAAACAGCGAAACCATTCCCTAGGAAATCATCCACCATTTAAACGAATGAAAACGTTGTTGTTGGAATTACTATGGGAAATATAATATTCCTGTTGTTTTCTTTGGGCTTATTCGTCTCCACACAAAGCTCAATCTGGACGACGATCGAGCTTACGATTTTTGATAATTTTAATTGATTTGATTGAATTTTGTTAGATAGATTTAATAAATTTTTTGTATAACTTGTATAGTACATACAGTTATGTATGATATACAAATAGAATTGTCAATTATTAAAAAATATTGATATAAAAAAACGGTATGTAGGTTGAAAGACAAATGAGTTATTAGATGATGTGTAAATGACGAATGATATGTAATTATTTCGGATCAGCTGCATTAAAAATATCAAAAATTTCATAAATTGGATGTAAATCATTGTTATCTATCACCTGTAAGAATTTGAAATTTTTAAATGAAACCATTAAGAAGATATTAATAAATAACATCGATCAAAAAAAGTAGGTGTTTTTCAAAATTCAATAAAAATATAAAAAATCCTATCATAATTTGTTGAAATACAGATATTTTTTTTTATTATCTATTCAAAACTATAAAATATATTACAATCGGTTATAACCCTGATGTACAGTAAGAAATTTGTCAGGAGTCTATTTACTATTTATTTATTTCAGTTGGTGACCGAGTCTTTCTTTTATAATAGCTAACTAGCCTATATACCCATTTGTCAGTCGCTTCGCTGACTTTTCAATTGTTTATTTTGCCAAATATTTATTATTATTATTATTTATCGTAATTATTTATCATCTTTATTTTAAAATTTAAATCATTAGAATTGGACCATTAGAATAAAAGTTATTATTATTACTGTCTTACAATTATAAACCATACATACAAATTTTACATACAAAAAATAAAAAATTGGGGGTAGCAGTGGGCTGATTTATACAAAAAGTATTTCAAAAAATTTGTTTTGCTCACTCGAATCAATCATAAAAATTTTATCCAGATCGCTAAACCCGTTACTGAGATCTGAAATAGGGAGATATGAAAAAAGTGGGCGTGGTTGTGGGTGGCTCTAAGAAAATCACCAACAATTTTCTCTAACTCTAACCGTTTTTGAGAAATCAAAATATAAAAGTGGGAGTGACAGTTGGCGGATTTGAACAAAAAAATATTTTCAAGCTTTTGTTTTGCTTATACAAATCAACACTGAAAGTTGCATGCAAATCGTTTGAGCCGTTACCGAGATATAGAGATATGAAAAACTCTCTTAAATAATATCTGATACCGAAAATTATCCTTAGAACGGTTAATGAGAAATTAAAATGCCAAAAGGGGGCGTGGCAGTGGCTGTGTTTGAACAAATAACGTTTCATTTTTTCTTGTTAGTCCAAATCAACGATACAAATTTTATCCACATCGTTAAACCCGTTGTCAATATATAGAGAATTGACAACGAAATAAAATACTGTAATTCTTATTATTTCTCTAGTAATAATTTAATTTGTTTATGAATCTTAATTAATAATTGTAATTAAATCTATTTCGAATGTTAAATTTGCTTTTTTTAATCATTTATTTGATTACTCTTGTATTCTGATCAAAAAAGTACTTCCAATAATTAATATTAAGAAATAAATAATCTTATTCACTATGGCGTATGTGTAACTTTTTTTTGTTATAATAAATAATTATTTTATATGAATGTTTTTTTTTTTTTTGTTATTTTCATTTTGTAATGCTATTTAATTTTTATATTTACTTTATAATAAAGCTTATCTTTTTAAATATCAGGTCTTAAATAAATAATATCTATATACCAACAAACCTAGTATCCAGAAAAAATAGTAATAAAACATTTTTTTTCTTCAATTTGTTTCAATATTAATTTTTATTAAAAGATATTCTTAAAAATTAAAAATTTAACAATGAGAAAATTTTTTCTAACTAAACGTTTTACTAATTAAAAATAAAATTAAAACTAAAATTAAATGTTGTTTTGTTTTTTGCTTTTGTTGATGTTGTTAATGTTATTATATTATTGATCTGTAGTAAATGAAATAAAGAAAAAAATTATTTGAAAAATTTCTATTGTTAAAAAAGACATATGTACTATAATTATTGTGAATTTCTTCATTGTTTCAGATGTTGCTTATACTGAATATCTAAAGCAAATTGATGCAAGTTTAAAAATCTTGAATATTGATGAAGATCTGTATAGAGAATACAAAAAATAAATTATTTGAAAGAAAAAATAAAAATTTTATTTTTAAAATACCATTGTTGTTTATAATCCATATTGTGTATCTGCCATCGACAGCGTTGCAATCCTCTTTCTAGCTAAAATATTTCTCTAATTTGAATTGAAATATTATGTACAAAAAAGTTTCAAAGTAGAAATACTTTTAAATCGTATATAAGAAAAAATCAATAATATCGAACAATAAAATCATTGTTATGAAAAATATCATTCTCCTATAACCAAGATATCATATAAATACATAAGAAAAATTTATAAAAGTTAAAGAGAATATAAAACGACTTTAAGATATTAATTTATAATATATAAGTTAAATAAACATTAGGTAGCTGTCTTATATTTTGCTTTTCTCAATGCTATTATTTAAAAATAATTATTGATAAGTTGTTTTTCATTTAGTAATTATTTATTTTATGGCCTCTATAGTGTTTTTTTCAAATTAATGAGCTTTTAAAATCAACCTTAAAACATTTGGATTCTTTTAAACATAATTTAAATTAAAACTCCTATTTTTTAATTAAAAAGAATTTCATGCCAAAGTTGCCATATAATGTTTGTACGTAATGAATTTAATATTTTAATAATGTGCACTTCGTTTTAATTAAGCGCTTAAGCATCACAAACTTATATCCGAATGTATAAAGTTGGAGCCTGCACTTAATTTTAATTGGATTTCGATCAATAATGATATATGATATAACATTAGGTTAAAAATCCATTTAAATAAAAAGAAATTGACTATTTGTTCAATAAATGTACATGTAAAAAAATGTAATAATCTGCCCACCCCTTTTACTAAGCACTTAAGCATCGCAATTTTGTATCCGTAGATATAAAATCGGAGCCTGCGCTTAATTTTAATCGAATTTTGTATTGATTGTATATAAAAATATAAAACCATGACAAAAAATCCGTTTAAATAAATAATAGTGATGTGCAAGTTATTTTTTGTTTAAATTTTATTAAAATGAATGAAGTAAGATTATTTTGATAATTTGTTGTTTTTAAAACACTTGTGTACATTATATATATATTAAAAAGTGCACATCACTTTTATTAAGCGCTTAAGCATCGCAACTTTATATCCGTAGATAAAAAGTTGAAGTCTGCGCTTAATCTAAATCGGATTTTCATCTATAACTTTATATAAAACAAAAAGTCATGACAAAAATTCCGTTTAAATAGAAAAAGTGATGTGCACATTATTAATTGTTTGAATAAATTTTCAGTGAATCTTTTTTGTTATTATATAAGGATTTTAATTTAAATTATGTTTATTATATACATTAAATTGTGCATATCACCTTTAATAAGCGCTTAAGGATCATAATCTTATATCCGTAGGTATATGATTGGAGCCTGCGCTTAAATTTTTACCGAATTCAATTTATGGTTATATATTAAAAATATAAAATCATGGTATAAAATTAGTTCAAATTCAAAAAGTGATATGCACATTATAACATATATCAAGTCTTCAAAATATTTGAACGAAATTTTTGCAATCTACATTTATAGAGCCCACTTTCATATGCACTTTATTTTATCTAAACGCATTTGCATCACATCCTTAGATTTAAGGTTTGAGCTTGCGTTTAGTCTTAACCGATTCATGACTGATCACTATATTAAGAAATATAGTCATGTCATGATTACGGTAAAGAAAGAAAAAGGATCTTGCTTCTTAATAATTACTAAATGAATTAAATATACTATGAAATAATTATAAAGAAATTTTTATAATAATGTCAATCAAAATATTCAAAAATATCCTTAGATTAATTAGCAATATACTTTTTTTCCATAATTTAATAAATGAAATAAATTTAGTTTACAGATTTAATTTGCTTTACTAAGTTTTGTTCATTGAAGTTTCGTTTGTTTATATCTTGTTTATTTTAATTTTTCTTTTTTTTCTATTTTTTCTTTTTTTTATATTTTTTATTTTGTTGTGACAAAGTCATCTGTTTACTGTGGCAATTATGAATGAACTATCAGGCGAATTTTGCGATATTCGGTTAAAGCATTAATGTAAGTCATTTAGACTAATTGTTGTTTTAATTAATTTTTGATACTGTGTTTGTTTTTCCTTTTTTTTTCTTTTTTTTTAATCCTTTATTTTTATTTTTTATAATTATTTTTTTTTTACAAAAACAAACAATATATAAAAGAGCCTGTTATCTTAAACTTGGAAAGCATTTATATACATATTGATACCATGTAAATTTTTTTTCAATTCATTGAAGAAATATAAAAAATTGTTTACATTGTAAAATTTAATCAAAATTTGATTGACATTAGTTGGCATTTCTATGTGATGATAAAAAAATTGTTTATTATTTAGAAAGTTATAAAAACAACTATTTTTTAATAGCATCTAAAAAACAAAACAAAATCTATACCTTTATTAACTTATTAACCTATATTTTATAAATTAATATATAAAAGCCGTTAAAATATCTCTTCAATTTCTATAAATGTTCTCCAATGTGCTTTATGAGCTTTTGCCTATTAAAGATTAATCTATTTCATAAAAGATTATATGTTTCCACGAAATTTATTTATTTATTACAATTATTTGAAATATTGATATTTTCCAATATAAGATTTTGAAAGAACTAATAACTTTTAAACAATTTTGTAACTCAAACTTAAATTCAAAATAAAGAAAATTAAAGCTCAATGGAGTTCATCAAGTAGAAAAAAAAAATATTAGTAAGATATTTTATTTTTAATAATCTAAAAATTTAATTAAATATATTCCTACCTGAAATGTATGTAAAAATTTAAATTTCTTCTATTGTCCCTTCAGATTCGTCTTTGTAGATGTTGTCTGTTGAGAGTTTTGCCATATATACATAACATACAAAATAAGAATAATATAAATCAAACCTCTTCAGTATAATATTAAGTTTATGTTGGTGTTATTTTTTAATTTTTTTTCTAAGGTGAAAATCTTCAAAAGACACTTGGTACTTGGTAGTAAAGAGATTTTACTACTAAGTACCAAGTAGTGTGGGACTCTTACCGCACTAAAAACACACTACTTATAGTAAATATTTATCTGACTAATAATATATGCAATAATAAAAAAAGGAAATTTAATAATCATCTTAATAATATATAAATTAATATAAAGTTGGGATATTTAATTATAGTAATAAAAATATAATATACACAAAAATTTTAACTATAAATATTATTATTATTCTTATATCATAATTTGTATTTAAAAAAATTATTTTAGTAATCCATGAATGTAATTAAAAATTGCCTAAAAAGTTTTAAAAAGTAATTTGTAAAATTTAAAAATTTAATTAAAAAAAAAATAAGTTAATAGATAGATAGATAGATAATAATTTACGTTAAACTTTTTCCGAGGCTAGAACAATGCCAGGCAAATAGTGAAAATATATTGTTAGGTGGCAGCTTCTACATTCATGGGCAATGAAAAGGTCATCTGGTAGGTAAATTAATTTTGGGCTAATCCAGCCCCCGAAAATATGATGCATTTCGTAAAACATGCATATATATTCAAAACCTATATCTATTAAAATTATCATGCAAATGCATGCCATCCATGCAAAATCGTGCAAACGTATGCAAAATCATGCGAAAATCTAAAAAAAAAATTGAAATTGAACTATCTAGTGCAATTAAAAAAAAAAGTATCTAATGCATATCATGCAATGTATGCAAAATTATGAAATTCAATGCAAAATTATGCTAAAATTGTATATCAATCAACCTGAACCTAAAATAGCAAAACAAAAACCTAAAACGTATAACCTGTAGCCTTAAATTTAAAACCTAAAATTATTAACCTATCTAAAAAATATCATGCAAGACTTCCAAGAAAATGTAAAAAAAATATTGCATTCTCTTATGAATTACAATTTGCATATCATGTAAAATGATGCAATTTAAATGGAATCATGCGAAGTCATGTAAAAATTGAATTATTAGAATGCGAAAAAGATGGTAATGCTGCCAAATTGTGAAAAAGTCTCCAAAACAGTAAAAAATTAATATACAACATGGTTTAAATAACATGCTTTTAATGTTAAAACAATATTAATATACATATACATATATTAATATAAAAACTTGCTCATGCACATGCACAAACTTGAAAAAATATCATACAAATGTTAAAAAAATTTAACATTCCTCAGTTAAAAAAATATATGTTAAATTAACAAAAAATATGAGCATGCTACACTTTGCAAAAAAGACAATTAAAATATTACTATCGATGTTTAAAGCAAAAAACAATAAGAAGGAAGAAAACTAAACTATGAAGAAAAAAAAAAGAAAAAAAACTGCTTCATTATAAAATAAAAATTTTAAATTTAAATAAAATGAAATTTGAAATTGAAAATTGAAAAATTGAAAATTTTAAAATTAAAATTAAAATGAAAATTGAAATTTAAAAGAAAATTTGAAATTTCATTTACAAAAAAAAAAGGAAAAAATTAAAGTAAAATGAATAGATGTGTAAAAAAATAGCGCATATTTGACTTCCAAATAAAAAAAAATTAATTAAACAAAGTTCAAACTATTGATAGACGTATATAAACAAAAATTAATAATGGGTGCACAAAATTTGACAAAAAAAAACAAAAAAATAACAAAACATGCTTTAAGAACAATTAAAAAAAATGCAAACATAATAAAAAGCATGCTTTAAAATCAAAAAAAAAAAACCTATTAGTGAAAATCATGTACGTGCACCTGGTAATTAAAATTTAATTTACAGAACTTCTTTGTACACCACAATCATAGTTTTCTTTTCTGGTGCAAGTAAAATTAAATTTTTAGGAGAGCAACTGGCCATGCGAAAAACAATCCTCTCTAAGGTGAATGCCTTGCGATTTATTAATTGTCATAGCAAAGCAAACCTTTACGGGAAACTAGAACCTCTTAAACTCAATAGGAAAATTGGATGGTTGAAGTGGTATTCGCGGAATACACACTGATTATCCCTGGGCAGAGCCAGTAAGGATAGTCGCCTCTATGATTTGTTTCCTTAAAGCATTTACTTGCAACCTAGTTCCATGTCAAAGTTTGGGGGGAGTTTTATTCCTCAATTGCATTATTGGCACCCCAACCTTTAAAATTAATATATGACCTGGAATACCAGTCGGATTTTGTGAATTCAAAAATTCCACAGGGTACTGCACCGAATGGAATTCCTTTATGACGGAATCTACTGATTTATACTCTACTTCTTGGCCTTCAAATGACTTTAGTAAGAGTTCGTTAATATCATTGACTCTTTAATCTTTCGGGCAAGGAAAAGCACGTTCGCAGAACCAATTTACTGATTTTTAGTGAATGGCCTTTATGCCTGGGTAAATAGCGTCAATTAATTCTTCTATTGTACTCACAACAGTACCTAGGGTCTCAGGAATATTAGTTAGACCATCTTTGTTACTAAGGGTTTCATTACCAATACTCAATAAAATGTATGCAAACTCATCAGCAAATTCGTCACCACCCAGTTTGACATGCATATTTTCTGTCAATTAAAATTTGTTTACTGAGTGCCATAAGATTGATTTTTTAATGCAGGCATTAACTTCGTCGGCATATTTTCTCCTGGGAATTATTGGTAGGGTCTGTCGGAAATCTCCAGTCAATAACACTGTCACTACCCCCATTACGTCGTCTTTACGATCTCTAAAATCTCTAAGACATCTATCAACAGCCTCAACTCCTCTCTTATTGAACATTGTACCTTCATCCCAAACTATTAAGTGACAGTTCTTCAGAACTCTAGCATAATCGCTTTGTTTACTAGTTTTACAAATGGGATTTTCATCTGCTATTAAATTTAAAGGAGTTTTGAAAGCCAAATGCGCTGTTCTTCCACCATCTAAAAATGTAGCAGCAATACCGGTAGATGCTGTCACAATTTTCTGACAACTTCTTACTTTCGGTAGCAATAAATTCAAAATGAAAGTTTTTCCCGTACCGCATCCAAAAAATAATCTTTCCTTTATTTGTATCGATGTTGTTGATTATCTCATTATAAATATATAATTGAAAATGGTGTCAGCAAATTTTCATTTTGGGTGACAAAATTTGCCAACGCAACTAAATCATACATTGTTTCATTGAGATATTCTCGGTTAAAAAAATAATATTAGTCCTATTTGTTGCCGGAAGGTTATAGGTTGGCATAGTTTTGCCACCAATCTTTAGTGACAGATCTTCAATTATTATGAGACACTGAATATATATGTCATTCATTATTGTTTGCAGAATTTCCTCACTTGATAATTGTGTTGAAATTATGAACAATGTAATTAACTTGATAACGGAGACTTTCAACATGTTTTTATTTTAGTAAATAAAAGATGTTATTTTTAGTAACTTAAAACACAAATTATTTATATATTTATTTGCTTAAATGTACATTTCGGGAGCTATGCTTCCATCGTCAGTAAGCTCTATTTGAATATAATAAAATTTTGATTGATAATATTAAAAATTCAATACAAACAAAAAATTCAATACAAATGAAAAAATAAAGTACAAGAACAAATTTACAGTGAACTTAAGGTCTATCATAAAACTTTTTAAAAATTGTATCCCTTATTGGTCTATTTATATTTTTAAATAAATAAAGATACTCAAAAGCATCTAGTTCATAAGGATTATTTACATTACAAATTAATTTCAAGTTTTGTAAACTTAAATTATTGTTATTATCCAGCATATTTGTGCAACAATCGACTTTTCTGGCTCATTATATTTTACATGTGCAAAATGTTCCTTAAATCTTTTAAGAATTGGTCTTATTGTCTGTCCTACATATTTTTTATTATAATCGCTACATCCAATTGAATAAAATCTGATTGTTAAATGTTTCAATTTTGTTTCCACTAATCAGATTTAGGATTTTAATTCCACTACAATCGCTTATTTTGATGTTTTGTCTATTTATGATAGGTTTAAGCTTAGATGTTATTTCTGAATAGAAATTAAATTTCTTCGGTATCTTGTCCATTTTTGATAAAACCTAATTATTTACACACAACATTTATTTACCTGAACCAAACTCTGGGAAAATCTCTTGCATTTTTCATTTTAGTCTCCGCATGTGACATAAATAAGTTTGATAAAAATAGACTTAAATGTGAACCCATACTTCATTCAAATTGTTGTCGATAGAATTTTTGATTGAACAGAAACCAATGCTTATCCACACAAATTTTTTTGTAAGATTGACAAGTACATTAACTTCTTCTTGATTAAAAGGAATTCTCTCTTACCATTCCTTAAGGAAATTTAAGGCCACATCAATTGGAACATTTTGATATTGTAATATTTTCTCAGGCTCGTTAATAAAACTTATTCACTTTATTTAAATTCTCCACTTATTTACTTTAAAAAATAAAACACTCTACTTTGATTACCACAAAACAATTTATTGTTCACCACTGAAATCAATTCACCACTTTAATTTTATTACAACCAACCTTACGCATTCACGATTAAAAATAAACTGCGTCCTCTGCCGGTCAGACATGTGCTTTTATACTTTTCACAAGATTCCCGAAAAAGATGTAAGGTTCTAGTATTTGCTTCCATAGCTTTCCATAGGGAAAATTTCCCATAAATTTCCCTTTTCAATTTGACGTTTAGTATTGGAAGTTCGAAAGTTCACTAAAACTCTCCGTAGGTTGGTTTGTGTCCCGTCTAATCCGAAATTCGCTGTTTCGTTTATTCGAGAGTGGTTATAGTTCATTCGAGAGTCGTTATTGTACAAATGTGACAGTCGTTACATCCTTCACCATTATAACGATGTAAACGGTCACTGTGAACTACTTTCATTTTACCTCTAAGTCCACTCTGAATGCAGTAAACGACATCGATTATTCGTTTTACAACAGTATACGGGCCTTCCCGATTTTGTTGATGTTTTGTTGATGTTTCGTCCCTTCCGACGGTGGGGATTATAAAACCACACTTGGAATCCGTTCGCTGTTGCTTTTGTGTCGTATCGTATTTTCATCCAATCACTTGTTAGTTTTCTATTTGCTCTTGTCCTTTTCCGAATGTCACCCAGCCTTTCTTCTCTACTTTCACTACCACTCAATTTTACGGGGCCAGTCTGTTGAATCTGCACTATTCTTTCGTATTTCTTCAAAGCCTTTGGTGGAGTTTTGATTGTTATGATACCGTCTATTGAAACTGTTGAGATGACGTTCTTGGCATCATACCCCTTTGGCAGCTTATACTTCCGCACAAACTGACGACTTAGTTAACCATGATCATCTTCCCGTTCGTCGTGCTTACCTTCCACCACCACGCTGTGTCCAACAGTTTTGACCGTTAACTCATCTGGTCCGACATGGCTGACATCCATGGACACTTGAAACCCGAGCTTTCCAACTGTAGCTTTCTTTGGAATGTCGCTTGTCACCCTTTCCCTGATATGTATGGCATGGGTACAATCCAGATCTGGAGTCATTTTTTCGGCTGTTATTACATCCTCTTTACTCCAATCGTCAGTGAAATCCACTCTAAATCTCTGGGTAGCAACAACCTCTTTTTCTTCTTCACGAGTGTAATGCTTGTAGTTGGATTTCCATGGTCTTTTTGGTGGTCGTCTGCACTGGCGTTGAAGGTGCCCGATCTTGTTGCAATTCCAACATTCAGGTCTTTTAGTTGGGAATCTACACTGGCGTTGGAGATGTCCGGTCATGTTACAATTCCAACATCGAGTAGGTTCATTTCGCTGGATCCTTTGCAACGCTGTTCTCTGGCATGAACACTCCTCAATTTCTAGCTCTCTTACTCGATGGACTCCTTGAGAAGCCTGTTCTGCTGCTTCCATAGTCAGGGCGAACGCTAAGGCTTCAAGAAGTGTGTGTTTTCCAGCAGTTCGAATTGTTCGCTGAAGGTTGATATCAAATACAGTGCGAACAAAGGCTTCTGTTGCGAATTGGTTGATGATTTCGTCCCCTGCAGCCTGATATGCCAGATGTGCCAACCGTTCGATGTTTGCTTGGAGATGTTACAGAGTTTCTCCTCTTTTCTGGACTCTAGTATTGAGTTGAACGCGGAAGACTTCTTGCATATGGCAATCTCCAAAGCGTTTGTCAATGGTCTGAACAAGAGCACTGAAGTTGCCATTCTTATCTGCTGGTATGGTTTGAAGCAGTTCAGCAGCAGTTCCTCTAAGGGCAAGCGTCAAAACTATATATTTGTCTTCCTCGTCCCAATCATTTGTTGCCACGGCTGCTTCAAACTGTTTCTCTTACATTGACCAAGAAGTTTGTCCATCGAAGGTTGGTGGATGCATTTCCTTTCTTTTTGGATAGTCGCCAGAACTTTCTCGAACCTTCATTTTCCTTTCCTTATCCAATTCCTTTGTAATGCATTCAATTTTATTTTCGAATTTCGCTTCTATTTTCGATAATTGCTTATCGACCCGCTCGTCAAGGGCAATAATTCTGTTGTCAAAGGCTTCTAACTTACCTTCAAGAAGATTTCGGAGATTTCTTTGTTCTTGGCTTTGTTGTTATAGAAGATTCTTTTGTTCTTGGCTTTGTTGATCAAATCGTTCAAGAAGATTTTTTTGTTCATTGCGTTGTTCTTGGCTTTGTTGTTCAAATCGTACGAGTAGATTCTTTTCCTGACTATCAAATTTGGCGAGCAGCTGAGACAAGCAGATTGGTCATGCCTGACGTGCTTACTTGTTCTTGCTCTTTCTCCATTTCAATGTCGAATAAGAACGTGACTGGGTTTTCTCCACGTTTTCTTAAACGTTCTTGCAGACGAATTATAAGATCATTCTTTGTTCCAGCAGTAGGAAGCTTGTTCAGTTCTGCCTTCAGTTGAACTAAATTGAAATCATTTAGAATTTTACCCATTGTCTTTTCTTATTTTCACTTTCACAGTCACGTTCACTTTTTGTAATTCTTGTCTGTTAAAGCACAATAAAATATCTAAGCACAAATAAACTAAGTCTTATCCCACATCTGACACCAATGTAATATTTTCTCAGGTTCGTGAATGAAACTTACTCACTTTATTTAAATTCTCCACTTATTTACTTTACAAAATAAAACACTCTACTTTTACTACCACAATACAATTTATTGTTCACCACTGAAATCAATTCACCACTTTACTTTTATTACAACCAACCTATGCATTCACGATTAAAAATAAACTACGTCCTCTGCCGGTCAGACATGTGCTTTTATACTTTTCACAAGGTTCCCGAAAATGCTGGAAGGTTCTAGTATTTGCTTCCAGAGCTTTCCATAGGGGAAATTTCTCATAAATTTCCCTTTCCAAAGCTTTCAATTTGACGTTTAGTATTAGAAATTTGAAAGTTCACCAAAAGTCTCCGTAGGTTGGTTTGTGTCCCGTCTAATCCGAAATTCGGTGTTTCTTTTATTCGAGAGTGGTTATAGTTCATTCGAGAGTCGTTATGGTACAAATGTGTTAGTCGTTACAATATAATGATATAACATCAAATGAAGCTTGAATTTCGTTCTTGGATATTTTCAATGCTTTTATTAGTTTCCAAATTTAAAGCTATTTCTCATAGCCTAGTACGCAGATCGAGACAAAATTTATCTGCCATACAAATTTTATCGCGGGTTTTTTTCCAATCAGTATGCAGCTCCAGCGCAAAATTTGACTTTCATAGCCGCTAAACATGAAAAGGCAAAAGTAAGTCTCCACTACGTTTTGCGCGGCAAAAGAAAGCTCGAAGCATTATTTTTCCGGACAAATTGTGACGTTTTATGTTTATTTCGCTTTTTATAAACTCAAATTTTCTCCCTGTTTCATACTTTCCATTATTTAGAAGTTTCAAGGACTCACGACTGAAATAAAATATTGTAACGACTGTCACATTTTTACTATAACAACTCTCGAAGGAACTATAACCACTCTCGAATAAGAGAAACAATGAATTTCGGATAAGACGGGACACAAGCCAACCTACGGAGAGCTTTGGTGAACTTTCGAACTTCCAATACTAAACGTCAAATTGAAAGCTTTGGAAAGGAAAATTTATGAAAAATTTCCCCTATGGAAAGCTCTGGAAGCAAATACTAGAACCTTCCAGCTTTTTCGGGAACCTTGTGAGAAGTATAAAAGCACATGTCTGACCGGCAGAGGACGAAGTTTATTTTAAATCGTGAATGAGTAAAGTTGGTTGTAATAAAAGTAAAAATGGTGAATTAATTTCAGTGGTGAACCAAAAATTATTTTGTAGTTAAAAAAAGTATAGTGTTTTATTTTGTGAAAGAAATAAGTGGAGAATTTAAATAAAATGAATAAGTTTTATCAACAAACCTTAGATAATATTACATTGGTGTTAGAAGTGGATTAAAACTTAATCTATTTGAGCTTAGATAATTTATTGTGCTTTAACAGGCAATAATTACAAAAAATGAACGTGATTGTGAAAGTGAAAATAAAAAAAGACAATTGGTAAAACTCTCAACGATTTGAATTTAGTTCAACTTAAGGTAGAACTGAACAGGCGAGGTCTTCCTACTACTGGAACCAAGAATGTATGACCTTATAATACGTCTTCAAGAACGTTTAAGAAAACGTGTAGAAAACAGGCACGTTTATATTCGACATTGAAATGAAGGAAGAGTGAGAACAAGTAAGTACGTCAGGCATGACCAATCTGCTTGTCTCAGCTGCTCGCCAAATTTGATAGTCAGGAAAAGAATCTCCACGAACAACGCAATGAACAATGCAATGAACAAAAGAATCTTCTCGAACGATTCAAACAACAAAGCCAAAAACAAAAGAATCTTCTTGAACGATTTGATCAACAATGCCAAGAACAACGCAATGAACAAAAGAATCTTCTTGAACGATTTGATCAACAAAGCCAAGAACAAAAGAATCTTCTAGAACAACAAAGCCAAGAACAAAGAAATCTCCGAAATCTTCTTGAAGGTAAGTTAGAAGCCTTTGACAACAAAATTATTGCCCTTGACAAGCGTGTCAATAAACAATTATCGACAATACCCGTAGAAGAAAATTCGAAAAAAAATCGATTGCATTTCAAAGGAATTGGATACAGTAAAGAGAATGAAGGTTCGAGAAAGTGCTGGTGACTGTCCAAAAAGAAAGGATATGCATCCACAAACTTTCGATGGACAAACTTCTTGGTCAATCTACAAGAAACAGTTTGAGGCAGTTGCAGCAACGAATAGCTGGGACGAAGAAGACAAATATAAAGCTCTGACGCTTGCCCTTAGAGGTACTGCTGGTGAACTGCTACAAACCATACCAGCAGATAAGAATGGCAACTTCTGTGCTCTTTTCAGGCCATTGGCCAACGCTTTGGAGATGGCCATATGCAAGAAGTCTTCCGCCTTCAACTTAATACTAGAGTCCAGAAAAGAGGAGAAACTCTGCAACAGCTCCAAACAGACATCGAACGGTTGGCACATGTAGCATATCGTGCCGCAGGGGATGAGATCTTCACCCAATTCGCAACAGAAGCGTTTGTCCGTGTTGAATTGGATGTCAACGTCCAGCGAACAATTCGAACTGCTGGAAAATGCACACTTCCATTTGTTCCATTTGTGTTCGCCCTAACAAGGAGTCCCTCCAGTAAGAGAATTAGAAATTGAGGAGTGTTCATGCCAGAAAACAGCGTTGCAAAGAAACCAGCGAGATAGACCTACTCGATGCTGGAATTGTAACAAGACCGGGCATCTCCAACGTCAGTGCAGATTACCACCTAGAAGAACTGCATGTCAACGTTGTGGACGCAGAAATGGAAACAATAACACCAATACTCCAAATCTACCCGTTCCCCAACCGGGAAACCGAGAAAGCGTAAGAACCAACTTTGAGGGGAAGAAGCTGGTTTCTGGTATCGAGGACCCTCGAACCACTATTCAGGTCTCGCAGACTAAACGAAACAATAAAAGTCTGACTGTGAAGGCAATATTAAACGGCAAGAAACAAGTGGCTACGATCGACACCAGTGCCACTGCCTCCATTATTTGAAGAGACTTGGTGAAGATGACATGGCTGCATAACACCAACACCTACCGTCTGAAAACTGCAACAGGAAAGGTAGCCAGAGTGTACGGGGAGGTTCATCTTACGATCCGTTTGGCAGAACTGGAGTTTTCACATGTGTTTCTGGTAGCAGATATTTATGACGAGTGCATCGTTGGAATCGACTTTATGAAAGAGCACGGAGTAATCCTTGATACCGGGAAGCAAGTTCTTAAGTATCGAAATGTGGAAATTCCTATGGTTTATGGCAATGGAACCACATAAACTCTTCAGAAGTGTTCGTTTGGAGAAAAATGAAAGGTGATTTGGGCAGCCATCGATACCCTATGGTGGAGCCAGACTCTGAGCAGTCTTCCGAAAACATCATCCTAGGAAAGACTCTTGTGGCACCTAACAACAACATGGTGCCCGTACGGATACTTAACATCAAACCGTACGAAGTCAAGCTTAGAAAAGGTGAAGTTTTTGTAAAGTGTGAACCAGTGTCTGCAATAACTAAGATCACAGAAGTGGACACTAAGCAATCTGTGGACCCGAGGAAATTGAACTCTATGAAGGCAAAAATTTTGAGGTCATCTAATTTAAGTGGATGACAGCTTAATGCAGCAGGAAGCCTACTTCACGAGTACGCTGATATACTCTCTTCACTCAGTAGGCAGTATGATCGAACACAACTGGTGCAGCATCGAATTGACACAGGAGACGCAAGACCAATTCGACAACCAGCAAGACGTATCCCATTAGCCAAACAAGCCGAAGTTGAAGAGATGATATCGACGATGAAGAAAGATGGGCTAATCAAAAATTCTAAAAACCCTTGGGCATCCCCAGTTATCCTAGTTAAAAAGAAAGATGGAAGTACTCAATTCTATGTGGACTATCGGAGGCTGAATGATGTAACAAAGAAAGACAGCTACAACCTACCAAGAATCAGCGATACCCCGGATGCGATAGAAGGAGCTGAATGGTTCTCAACATTGGACTTCATTGGACTTGAAGAGTGGCGACTGGCAGGTAGAAAATCATTCAGAAGATCAAGAAAAAACGGCTTTCTCCACAGGAAATGGTCTGTGGCAATTCAAAGTAATGCCTTTCGATTTATACAACGCTCTGGAAATATTTGAACGTTTGATAGAGTGCGTTTTACAAGGACTTACTTGGAAGTCATGCCTCGTCCATCTGGACGATGTCATCGTTTATGGTAAAATATTTGATGAGTATTGTGGAAACCATAAGGCCGTGATCCAGAGGCTTCGAGAAGCAAACCTAAAATTAAATCCAGATAAGTGTGCATTCTTCAAGTCTGAGGTAAAATACTTGGGAAATATCATCTCGTCCCAAGGAGTGAAGACTGATCCTGAGAAAGTGGACACTGTTAAGAATTGGCCAACTCCACGCACTCGCCGCATACTATCGTCGTTTTGGTAAGGATTTTCCTAGGATCGCGAAAAGTTTGCATCAGCTTACCGAAAAGGCAAACCATTCAAATGGTCAAGTGAGTGCGAGAAAAGCTTTCAGGTACTCAAGCTGCGCCTATACAATATACCTGTTCTGGCCCATCCGACACCAGGGAAACCTTTCATCATCGACGCTGGCGCAAGTAACGTGGGAATTAGAGCCGAACAGTCACAAGATCATGCCTATTACAGCAAGGTATTCTCAAAGCCAGAAAGAAATTACTGTCTGCCCAGAAGAGAACTTCTAGCTTTAATATCGGCTACAAAACACTTCCATAAGTACATCTATTAACAGAAGTTCCTTCTTCGAATAGACCATGGTGCACTGAATTGGCTTTTGAACTTCAAAAATCCAGAATTTCAATTGCCAAGGTGGATCGAGAGATTGCAGACATACGACTACCAGATTCAACATCGAAGAGGAGGGTTGCACTCAAACGCAGATGCCTTTTCTCGGAGACCCTGCAAACCAGACTGCAAGCATTGCACACGTCAAGAATAAAAAGAGGTATCTGCCATCCAGCGATTAAGAATCGATTCCATTTGCGGTTGGAGTAAATTTGAAGAAAAGAATTTGGCATTCCCAACAAGAAAACTCGGATAATAAACCTATTCTTGCATGGAAAAAAACAACATAATTAACAAGAGTGAGATAACACGTCTGATAGAAGTCCAACTCTTAAGGTGTATTCCTCACAGTGGGACTCGCTTCATGTAGAAGAAGGTGTGCTAAGACGTCAGTGGAAGTCCACTGACGGCAGATCGTATGTGATGCAGCTGATCGTACCTCGATCCAAGGTTAATGACGTTCTTCAAGAGATGCATGGGGCACTTCCGGAGGACATTTGGGGACATTGGAGAAGGTAAAGCAGCGATTCTACTGGCCATATGCAAGAGAAGACGTTGAAAAATGGTGCCGCAAATGTGCAACTTGTACTGCAAGCAGGGGACCAGTCAAAAAAGTCCAGGGTAAAATATAGCAGCATAACGTTGGCACGCCATCCACAATCTGATGGAATGGTTGAATGATTCAACAGGACCCTTAAAGAACATCTTTCCAAAGTGGTAAGCGACAACCAACGAGACTGAAATCGGAATATTCCAGTATTATTGATGGCATATCAAAGCACAGTACATAGCTCAACAGGACATCAGAAATCCTGCTCGGGAACACAATACGACTGCCAAGTAAAATAAAATTTGGATGTTATGGTAATGAGCCCCAGGAAATAGAAGACTACGTAGAAGACCTGAAAGAAAAGCTTCTTGACATTCACGAAAGCACAATGGCAGATATAAAGATATCAATTGATCGGATTAAAACACGATACGATACAAAAGCACCAAAAAACGGACTCCAAGCGGGAGAATTTGTGTGGTTTTATAATCCCCACCGTCAGAAGGGACTTTCACAGAAGCTTCAACAAAATTAGGAAGGCCCGTAAACTATTGTAACTCGAATAAACGATGTCGTCTACTGCATTCAGAGAGGACATAGAGGCAGAGTGAAAGTAGTTCACAGTGACCGTTTACACCGTTATAATGGTAAAGGATGTAATGGATTTGCTCGGGACGATCAATCTTATATCGGAGCAGTGTAACGACTGTCACGTTTCTCCTATAACGACTCTCGAATGAAATATTATCGATCTCGAATAAAAGAAACACCGAATTTCGGATTAGACGGAACACAAACCAACCTACGGAGAGCTTTGGTAAGCTTTCGAACTTCCTATACTAAACGTCAAATTGAAAGCTTTGGAAAGGGAAATTTATGGGAAAATTCCCTTATGGAAAGCTCAGGAAGCAAATATTGGAACCTTCCAACTTTTCGGGAACCTTGTGAAAAGTATAAAAGCACTTGTCTGACCGGCAGAGGACGTAGTTTATTTGTAATCGTGAATTCGTTAAGTTGGTTGTAATAAGAGTAAAGCTGGTGAATTGATTTCAGTGTGGAACAATAAACTGTTTTATAGCTAAAAAGTTAAAGTGTTTGATTTGGTGAAATGAATAAATGGAGAATTTAAATAAAGTGAATAAGTTTTATTAACGAACCTGAGAAAATACTACAATATAAATGCGTAAAGAAAATGATGACATCAGAACTGAGAAAAAAATATAAACAATTGCTTTAAATCAGTCAGTGGCGTAACTAATAGGAAAGGGTACAGAAGGGTCACATACAGAACGGAAAAAAGTTTTATCTACTCAAAATTTAAATTTATTTCCAAACCAAGTTCAACCGAGTTGGAATCAGTAAATTGATCTAACAAAATCAAGTGGATTTCTGTAGCATTAGAAAACTCTGAAAATTTCTGACTTTGGCAGGGTTTTTTTATCCATCGACGTAACACCCATCTTTCAATAGAATTTTATAAGTGATAGCTTCACAAATAGAGAAAGATCTATTTGACAGAAAAAGTTTATTGTTATCCAAATTGCCCTAAAATCGCTTTTTTCCGGAGAAGTAAAAAACGTCAACAATTTCAAGATTTTTAGAGTTTTTTAAACCAGCAATATCGTAGCCATTCTTTAATGGAATTTGACAGCTAATAGCTTGACTATATTTTGATGGAAAAAGTTCATTTTAATCCAAATATGACGCAATTGCTCAGGAAATTAATTTTTTGCAGAGAAGTAAAAATAAATCCTATAATTGAGAACTTAAGAGATGGAAGACAAACTATACTCTTACGAAAATTGGTTATTATAGTCAAAATGTCAACTAATTGCCCTAAAATCGTCTTCTCTAGAAAAATGATAAAAATAAAAGTTTCCGACTTTTTAGAGGTATTTTTTCAAAAGCATCACGAATATCGTCTGAAAGTTTAAGAAGTGCCGTTACACAACTATCGTTTAGACGAAATTCTGACTGTAGAGGTGAAAATAGTTTTTTCATATCGTTGCTACCAATTACTTCAAAAACCTAAGAGAAAAAAGGTAAAATTGCTATGAGTCTGAACTCAGAGCTTGTTCGCTTCTAAAGCAGTGGGATTATTTTTGATTTTTTGCCATTGGATGGGGAAGATTGATAACTTGATAATTGTGTTGAAATTATGAACAATGCAATTAACTTGATAGTGGAGATTTTCAACATGTTTTTATTTTAATTAATAAAAGATGTTATTTTTAGTAACTTAAAACACAAATTATTTATATAATTATTTGCTTAAATGTACATTTCGGAAGCTATGCTTCCATCGTCAGTAAGATCTATTTGAATATAATAAAATTTTGATTGATAATATTAAAAATTCAATACAAACAAAAAATTCTATACTAAAAAAATAAAGTACAAAAACAAATTTACAGTGAATTTAAGGTCTATCATAAAACTTTTTAAAAATTGTATCTCTTATTGGTCTATCGTCGCTACTCATTAAATTATTTATATTTTTAGATATATAAAGATACTCAAAAGCATCTAGTTCATAAGGATTAT
Organism: Dasysyrphus albostriatus; assembly: GCA_946251815.1. Lineage (NCBI taxonomy): Eukaryota > Metazoa > Arthropoda > Insecta > Diptera > Syrphidae > Dasysyrphus > Dasysyrphus albostriatus. The sequence continues at coordinate 122,706,936 of OX276335.1, read as the reverse complement.
TTACATTACAAATTAATTTAAAATTTTCTTAACTAAAATTATGATTATTATCCAGCATATGCTGTGAAACAATCGACTTTTCTGGCTTATTGTATTATACATGTGCAAAATGTTCCTTAAATCTTTTAAGAATTGGTTTTTTGTCTATACTACATATTCTTTATTATAATCGCTTCATCCATTTGAATAAATTCCTGATTGTTGAAATATTTCAATTTTGTTTTTCGATCCACTAATTAGATTTTTAATTTTAATTTTGATGTTTTGTCTTTTTATGATAGGTTTAAGCTTAGATGTTATTTTTGAATAGAAATTATATATCTTCGGTATCTTGTCCATTTTTGATTAAACCTTATCTTCTATAATTCCTTAATAGTACAGGACAAATAGTACAGAAAGGGCTTTAAATAAAAACAAAATTGGAACCACCATGAAACTTGGTGAAAGCGTTTCATGTAGTTTGGGAATTAAGAATCAAAAGAGTCTATACAAATTTTTCATGTGGTGTTTTTTCAAGGGGTAGAGTGGGGGAAGTTGTGGTGTATCACACTGAAAAATTAACTTTGTTATAACTTTAAAGCGTGACATATGTGTTATTCCTAACGAAATTTAGCCGCTTAAATCAAATTCAATAATTTTCTGTCTAAGTTCAAGTGACTTTTATTTCCTGCAAGTATATTTGTACATATATATATATATGTGTTTTATTTTACATATTAATACATTTATTATAACTTACGTTTAGTTTTTTTTGGTTTCTTTTATTTTACGAAAAGTTATTTCCTTTTATTAGGCTAAGCTCTAATTTAATTTTGCTATTACTTTTACTTTCACTGTAACTTTACTCATTCGTTTGGCGTCTGTTCTTCGAATGAATGAAGTTAATGTACATTGCACTCGCATGTGCAATGTGGATTTTATGACAGTCAAAGTAAAGATGGCCGCTATCGTCATCCGTTCAAATACTAATTAGTACTAGCATTGCCAGATTTGACAATACTCCCCCCTGGTAAGGCGGTTTTTGGAGCTGGCTTTCCACTATCGTCAAATCGACTAACGTCTAGTACGGCAAGCTTTGCGGCAGGCCTGGTATAGATACCCGTTGATGTCTTCACTACTGCGCTTCTAATTTCTCCATCTCTTCCAGGTATAGTCTTAAGAATGATACCCTTGGGCCAATTACTACGGGTGTTATTGGGATCTACTATTATTACTACGTCTCCTTCTAGTATGGGCTTCGTAAGAGCGAACCATTTTGTTCGTCTCGTTAGATCTGGTAAATACTCGTTGACCCACCGTCGCCAAAATCGATTAGCATACTGACCGCTAATCAACCAGCTCCTCTTCAATAAGACCCCATCATCAACCAAAGCTCCAAATGATTTTTCACCATTTGAAGAGCCCAATAGTAAATGGTTGGGCGTCAAAGCTTCTTCATTTATACTATCTAATATCTCTCTACCTCTACCCGCATTGTTAGCAAGAGTTCATTGGAAGGACTTCTTGTAGGTGTTATAAAGCTTAGCGTTCTTTTAACTGACCTAACTAACCTCTCCCAGGCACCTCCCATGTGAGGTGAAGACGGTGGAATAAAGTTCCACTTTAAGTTCGGGCCTACAAAATTGGTTGCCAATTCGTCTACATTAATTTGCTGCATAGCTTACTTGCTCCACGAAAATTGGTCCCGTTGTCGCTGTGGATTTCTAATGGCCAACCTCGCCGAGCAATAAATCGCTTCAGTGCCATTATACAGCAATCCGTAGTCAACGAGTGGGCAACTTCAATATGGATCGCTCGTACTGTCATACATGTGATGAGAACTCCCCATCGTTTTTCCGAATGTCTTCCTACGGTGACGAATAGTGGACCAGAGTAATCCATTCCAATTAAGGAAAAAGGTCTGGTAAATGGCTGCAATCTTGCGGCTGGTAGATCACCCATTATAGGTGGTTGAGGAAGACAACTTAGGTTTTTACACATTTGGCATTTAGTTTTTTTTATTTTTGGTAGCAAGGCACGAAGTCTGGGAATAAAGTACCTCTGCCTCAACTCATTTATAACCGTTTCGTCGTTTTGATGGCAGAATCGTATTTGTATTTTCTATGATCTGAGTGTATCCAGCTTAGAACTGTTTTTGAGTCAGACCAAAAATATTTCTCTTTTACTTCAATCGTTTTACTGGCAGAAATAGTTTTGGCCAGCCTCACTCCCAAAACTTCTAGCTCTAATCTTGGAATCGACACGATTTTCAAAGGTGCCACTTTGGTCTTGGCTGCTACTAAGGACACTTCGACACTTTTTCCATGTGTGAAACGAAAATACACAGCAGTTGCGTAGGCTGCTTTGCTGGCATCGACAAATACGTGCATCTGCACTGAAAGATTTTCGTCCAATATTAATTTATTCGTGTATGGCCTCTGAATAGAAATCTTCTGCATTTATTAGTTTCCTCCATTTACACCATTTGTTGAAATGTTGCGATTGAATCTGCTCATCCCATACAACAGCCGATGTCCATATTTCCTGAAGCAAGACTTTGAGCAGAACCAAGAAGTTTGCGATTAAGCCTAGCGGATTAAGACATTAAGACCTTAAGCACTTCTCTTTTTGTTGGTGAACCATTTTCATCCAGAACATCGTTTTTCACAGTATGAGTTTTAATTGTAAACGAGAAGGTATCAGCCATAGGAGACCACCACATGCCTAGGATTTTTTCTGAATTGGATAAAGGATGCCAGTTGCTTATCTTCTTTTCATAATTGGCTGAACTACCTCCTAGACTGGTGAGGACCTTTTCAGAATTCGACAAAAAATTTCGAATCTCGAAACCAGCCTGTCTATGGATAAAGGTAACATTCTGTGCAAGCATAATTGCTTCATCTTCTGTGTTAACGCTATCTAAATAATCATCTACGTAGTGGTTTTCTATAATCACCTTCACGGCTCTTGGAAACCTTTCAATGTAGGTTCTTGCGTTCGTGTTCTTTGCAAATTGAGCACAAAAAGGAGAGCATGTTGACCCGAAAGCCATCACCTGCATTACGAATTCTTCAATTTCTTTCGTGTCTTTATTCCGCCACAAAAAACGTTGAGTTTGCTGATCCGATCCTCGTATCCACACTTGGTGGAACATTTCTTTTATTTCCGCACATATGGCTACTTTGCGCTCCCTGAAACGCAATAGTACTGATAGAAGAGACGGTACTATGTCTGGTCCGGAGAGAAGCATTGAGTTAAGTGAAACTCCATTCACTGCAGCGGTTGCATCCCACACTAATCTGACCTTGTCTGGTTTGTTGTGATTGACCACTGGGAAAATTGGCAGGTACCATACGGGCAAAGAGTCTATTTTTAATTCTTCTTTACTCAATTTCCGTGCATATTATTGCTTTCTTACATACTCATTTATTTGTTCGTTCACATTTATTTTCAGTTTTGGATTATTTGATAGTTTTTTCTCAAGATATATAAGTCTTCGCTCAGCCATTGGACGGCTGTCAGGCATTTGAGTCAATTTTCCCTTCCACAGCAAAGGAACTACAAAGTTGTTTGCCTACATACTCTCGAGAGCTAAGCTCCCATTTTCTCAAAAAAACGCTCATAGTACTTTTTTAGATCTTATTGCTAAACTTATGACATGATCTGTCATAATGAAACATAAATTTGTCTCATAGTGTTTTCATTAAATGATGTAAGCATTTTTCTTGGATCAAATCACTTTAATCGTATACCTAGAACAATTATTACTCCTGTACGTAAATTGAAAGTCTTATAATAATTTTGTTTTCAAATTTAAACTCTAAACGTCATTTTTAAGTCTTTAAAATCTCTTAACAAGAGCTAATAAGGTAACAACTACAAAACTCTAACTATAGGATTCATATGAGATGTTGCACTGACAGCAGCTTTATTTGATTCATACAACAGTCGTTCTTTTTCTTAACGTTTTGTATGTACATTGTTTTCTGGCGTTCAGTTTTCTATTGGTCTGTCTACCTGAAGGAAACAATGGATGCTGATGCCGATTACTGTTTAAAATGTATTTTATTTTGTTACAAATGTGAACTTTCGGTGATAGACTTTCTTTTTATTTTATTTCGATGTAATATAAGGTTTTTTTACGGCGTAAGCCCATTGTAAACATTTTAATGTTTTAAACTTCTTAAGTCTGTCACAATTTGTATGGAAAATTAGAGAAATTTACGAAGCTTAAAATTTTACTACGTCTATAGTTTTGTTGCGGAATGTTAATTTTTTGATATTCTTTGTTCATTTATTCCAAAAATTATGACGTTATAATGAAGATTTATTGTTCAGAAAAGGTAATGCATACAATTTAATATTTCAAACTTTGAGATTTCATCTTTTTTTTAAACATCAACAATAATTCACAATCTTAAGAAAAAAGGGAACGCATCACCGATTTGTTCTTGGTTCGTTTGATAGATGTCAAAATAAAGTAAAAGCATCAGACTTCTCATAAAAAGTGTTTATTTGCATACCAACATAAATGGACAACACTCTCATAAAAATGTCTTTATAAGAGTTAAAAGTATCGATACGACAGCAGCCATATTTAAATTTGAACGAAGTGTTTTTTGTATAGTTTGAGGGTTACCGTGATATGAAATTAAATTTTGAAATAATTTATTTGGTTTTCCATTATGATGAATCTATTTAACGTATATTTACGTATATACGTGTATTGATATTGATGATTATTTGGTTCAACATTAAATGCAAAAGAAGTATTTGTTCTAATAACAAATATCTAAAAATATAAGTTCTGACTTATTATTTTTTTCATTAAAACGTCTCTTAACCTCTTGTAAATTCTTAGATTACAAATATAGGCATACAAGAATAAGACCATCAATTCGACATATTATCCGCTATCCATGAATAAGTACCATAAATAATGTCAGCATAAAAAGTATTTTTCTTGTTCAAAGCAAACATCAAGGTAACCCTTTTTCCAATCCAAAATAAAATTAAAATAATTTAAATATCAATTATTTTGAAAGCGCTTCGTTATTTTTCGAAGTAAAATGTGTAAGTTAGTAGAAAAAGTTTAAATCGCACTAAGATTTAACTCCACATATGTGACAAACTATAATTATACTAACGTCGCCATGAAATGAAAATATAAATTCACACATTCATTTTTCAATATGAGGCAATGACGATGACACATACAGACATAAATACTTCGTACCAAGTTTCCATTGGAAGTATACAAATGTGAAAGATAAGTATCTGTTTTTTTTTTAATTATGCGCATACTCTTTCTCTTTTCATCAACTCCCACAAGAAGTGACGCATTCTCCTAACAAGATTAATGGAGCATTTGTCATCCCATAGGAACAATAAAAATGTTTCTATAAGAGGAAATTAACTCCTATAAGTGGGCTATTTAAGGCTTTTAACATTTCATAAGGATGTAGGAGTACTCTTCTAGAATAAAAATAACTCCCGGAATAAAGTCTCACAAGCCTCTAGGAAACTCTTATGAGAGGAAAATTGTTACTTGGGATTGGTCTAAGCCTAAGAGGATTTGTGGTTTGGCGTTTGAATACGTTGGGATGGGAATACCTTTCAGGTGGCTGTGTCGTCGAGATAGTTCCTTGGCCTTCACACTTTGTTTTGGTAGTTCCAGTGACTTGACGGTATGCAAGTTGGATATCTTGTATTTTTTGCTTGTGCTAGTTGCCGAAATTTGAAGATCTATAACTCTTGAGCTTCTTTCAGTGCGGTGTGTATTGGCTGTCCATTTTAGACATAGCGGTTGAAGTTCTCCTGTCACATCCAATTGAGTTGCTAGTTCCTTGTCTATCAAAGAGACGGACGAGCCATCATCGAGAAAGGCGTAAGTATCGATCTTCTTTTTTTCGTTGTATAATGTCACTGGAACGACTCGAAACAAAATCGAGCTGTTTTCCAATTTGTGATAGCAGTTCATCCTGGGTGAACTGCCTGCTACTGTGGTGCCGCGTACTTTATGGAGAAGCCTATGGTGTTTGTAGGTACATCCGTTAACGCCACATTCCTTTAAAAGGCGGCAGCGGTTCTTTCCATGCCTTCGAAGACAAGTTCTACAAATTGAAAATCGGTTTATCGCATTCCACTTTTCATTAAGGCTCAAATCCAAAAACTTCTGGCATTGTTCAAGCATGTTACAGTTATTGAGTTCACATATTGGGCATTTCTTTGATTGAATCACCTGTGACTATGCCGCTGTTGACTGCGTCTGTTGTGGCTGTGTCGGATGTGAATGTGTTGATTGTTTTTCTATTTCCGAACCATGAGTTTAATGAAGATTTTTGTATGTTGCGTTCAGATCTGTTTGAGCTGATGTTGTTCAAGGGTGCGACTTCGGATGCCGACTGTGCAACGTCCTCTAGCCAATCGCTAAAGGTTAAAAGGCTAACAACACTTAAACCCTTACGAAAATTTCCCCAGTTCAAACGAATTTGAGGGGGCAGCTTTTCAGTTAGCTCACAAAGTAGTGATGGGTTCGACAAATGGTCGTTAAAACCACTTCCCATCATCACAGCACATGTGCTTTATACCGCTAGAGAAAATCGTATAAGTGATTGCAACTTTTCGATCTGAGGTGCTGGTTCTTTTCTAATCTGATCAATGAGGCTATCGATGATAGCTTCGGGCCGACCATAAAGCATTTGAAGGGACCTCATAGCTTCTGGAACTTTTTCTGGCATAAAGAGTCTCAACCCAACTGTTTTAAACGCTTTCAAACAATGTTGTAGTCGCCGTAAATTATCGGTGTCCGTATATCCACATGACACTGTGGTACTGTTGAACCAGCTTATGAACCTAGGCCACTCCTCGATGCGTCCGCATCTGTGCTGCTCTTTTGACATTAGCTGTCTGGCTGCCAGTTGTTGCTTATTTGGTATTAGCGTTTCATTCGATTTGCTAAAGTTGAATTGATTTGTTGCTCGTATCTCACCAAATGATGCATCTGTGCTAGGCCTAGAATTAACGATCGTTGTTCGTGGGGAACCACTATGTTGCTGCATGGTGGACATGAGAGGCTGGTTGCTTTGTAGCACAAAGTGTTGTTCCATCCACATGTGTCCCGAGAATGGATTGGAGAGTTTGGTTTCGCCGCAGCTAGGGATGTACTTTCACTTGTTTTTTGTTGTAACATCTTGTCGTCGCCATTAGTTTGGAATTCCTTCATTAAAGCATACTTCTTTTGGATGTACTCCTTGTCACGTTGCGCTTGTAGGAGCATCTCTTCTTCCAACTGTTGAAGCAATAATTCACAGTTTTTTGAAGAACACGTGTTTGAAGGTGGTTTACCGCTTTCCGTGGAATCGGTGGGGTGAATTTGTCGAACAAGTACGGCTGCCGGTTCGTTACAATGCAGTGGAGATTTGGTTGTAGAACCACTAGCTTCGATATTATATTGGGGTTCTAAAGGTTGTTGGTCGTGATTAAATTCGATGTTTGAAGGGGCAACTAGTGGTGGGACTTGGTCTATGATGGCGAGACTGGTATCTATTATTTCAATAGAGTTTTGAGCCTTTTCTAGTGAAAGTGTTCGACATTTGATACAATTCCAATCGTGATCCTCGATTTCGTTGCTCACGCCTACGCATACGTAATGATACCAGTCGTCACACGTGTCACACTGGACCATATCGTCGTTGTCTTTGTTTTGATATGCTTTACAATTGTTCGACATGTTAAACGCGGAGGTTTTGTGTATCGACGAGGCAGAGAGAAAACAATACTAAATATAGGCTTTGACTTACCTTTGTTCCTTTGGCTGTGGAGCTGTAATTGTTGAACCTCCAACTCTGGACACAAGTTATGCCGAATTTCGTCGCTGAACAAGATGAAGGCGATGGATGTTTTGTTGGATTCGATGGATTTTGGCGAGATCTGCTCCGATATCTTGTACTGCTTTCCGAGATTATGATAAGATTCGTAGATTAAACGAAATAAAGAATGCTATTCCTAACGAAATTCAGCCGCTTAAATCAAATTCAATAATTTTCTGTCTGAGTTCAAGTGACTTTTATTTCCTGCAAGTATATTTGTACATATATATATATATGTGTTTTATTTTACATATTAATACATTTATTATAACTTACGTTTAGTTTTTTTTGGTTTCTTTTATTTTACGAAAAGTTATTTCTTTTTTATTAGGCTAAGCTCTAATTTAATTTTGCTATTACTTTTACTTTCACTGTAACTTTACTCATTCGTTTGGCGTCTGTTCTTCGAATGAATGAAGTTAATGTACATTGCACTCGCATGTGCAATGTGGATTTTATGACAGTCAAAGTAAAGATGGCCGCTATCGTCATCCGTTCAAATACTAATCAGTACTAGCATTGCCAGATTTGACAATACTCCCCCCTGGTAAGGCGGTTTTTGGAGCCGGCTTTCCACTATCGTCAAATCGACCAACGTCTAGTACGGCAAGCTTTGCGGCAGGCCTGGTATAGACACCCGTTGATGTCTTCACTACTGCGCTTCTAATTTCTCCATCTCTTCCAGGTATAGTCTTAAGAATGATACCCTTGGGCCAATTACTACGGGTGTTATTGGGATCTACTATTATTACTACGTCTCCTTCTAGTATGGGCTTCGTAAGAGCGAACCATTTTGTTCGTCTCGTTAGATCTGGTAAATACTCGTTGACCCACCGTCGCCAAAATCGATTAGCATACTGACCGCTAATCAACCAGCTCCTCTTCAATAAGACCCCATCATCAACCAAAGCTCCAAATGATTTTTCACCATTTGAAGAGCCCAATAGTAAATGGTTGGGCGTCAAAGCTTCTTCATTTATACTATCTAATATCTCTCTACCTCTACCCGCATTGTTAGCAAGAGTTCATTGGAAGGATTTCTTGTAGGTGGTATAAAGCTTAGCGTTCTTTTAACTGACCTAACTAACCTCTCCCAGGCACCTCCCATGTGAGGTGAAGACGGTGGAATAAAGTTCCACTTTAAGTTCGGGCCTACAAAATTGGTTGCCAATTCGTCTACATTAATTTGCTGCATAGCTTCCTTCAATTCATTACTTGCTCCACGAAAATTGGTCCCGTTGTCGCTGTGGATGTCTAATGGCCAACCTCGCCGAGCAATAAATCGCTTCAGTGCCGTACTGTCATACATGTGATGAGAACTCCCCATCGTTTTTCCGAATGTCTTCCTACGGTGACGAATAGTGGACCAGAGTAATCCATTCCAATTAAGGAAAAAGGTCTGGTAAATGGCTGCAGTCTTGCGGCTGGTAGATCACCCATTATAGGTGGTTGAGGAAGACAACTTAGGTTTTTACACATTTGGCATTTAGTTTTTTTTATTTTTGGTAGCAAGGCACGAAGTCTGGGAATAAAATACCTCTGCCTCAACTCATTTATAACCGTTTCGTCGTTTTGATGGCAGAATCGTATTTGTATTTTCTATGATCTGAGTGTATCCAGCTTAGAACTGTTTTTGAGTCAGACCAAAAATATTTCTCTTTTACTTTAATCGTTTTACTGGCAGATATAGTTTTGGCCAGCCTCACTCCCAAAACTTCTAGCTCTAATCTTGGAATCGACACGATTTTCAAAGGTGCCACTTTGGTCTTGGCTGCTACTAAGGACACTTCGACACTTTTTCCATGTGTGAAACGAAAATACACAGCAGTTGCGTAGGCTGCTTTGCTGGCATCGACAAATACGTGCATCTGCACTGAAAGATTTTCGTCCAATATTAATTTATTCGTGTATGGCCTCTGAATAGAAATCTTCTGCATTTATTAGTTTCCTCCATTTACACCATTTGTTGAAATGTTGCGATTGAATCTGCTCATCCCATACAACAGCCGATGTCCATATTTCCTGAAGCAAGACTTTGAGCAGAACCAAGAAGTTTGCGATTAAGCCTAGCGGATTAAGACATTAAGACCTTAAGCACTTCTCTTTTTGTTGGTGAACCATTTTCATCCAGAACATCGTTTTTCACAGTATGAGTTTTAATTGTAAACGAGAAGGTATCAGCCATAGGAGACCACCACATGCCTAGGATTTTTTCTGAATTGGATAAAGGATGCCAGTTACTTATCTTCTATTCATAATTGGCTGAACTACCTCCTAGACTGGTGAGGACCTTTTCAGAATTCGACAAAAAATTTCGAATCTCGAAACCAGCCTGTCTATGGATAAAGGTAACATTCTGTGCAAGCATAATTGCTTCATCTTCTGTGTTAACGCTATCTAAATAATCATCTACGTAGTGGTTTTCTATAATCACCTTCACGGCTCTTGGAAACCTTTCAATGTAGGTTCTTGCGTTCGTGTTCTTTGCAAATTGAGCACAAAAAGGAGAGCATGTTGACCCGAAAGTCATCACCTGCATTACGAATTCTTCAATTTCTTTCGTGTCTTTATTCCGCCACAAAAAACGTTGAGTTTGCTGATTCGATCCTCGTATCCACACTTGGTGGAACATTTCTTTTATTTCCGCACATATGGCTACTTTGCGCTCCCTGAAACGCAATAGTACTGATAGAAGAGACGGTACTATGTCTGGTCCGGAGAGAAGCATTGAGTTAAGTGAAACTCCATTCACTGCAGCGGTTGCATCCCACACTAATCTGACCTTGTCTGGTTTGTTGTGATTGACCACTGGGAAAATTGGCAGGTACCATACGGGCAAAGAGTCTATTTTTAATTCTTCTTTACTCAATTTCCGTGCATATTATTGCTTTCTTACATACTCATTTATTTGTTCGTTCACATTTATTTTCAGTTTTGGATTATTTGATAGTTTTTTCTCAAGATATATAAGTCTTCGCTCAGCCATTGGACGGCTGTCAGGCATTTGAGTCAATTTTCCCTTCCACAGCAAAGGAACTACAAAGTTGTTTGCCTCTGGTCTTCTAGTCATATTATTTTCAACCATCGATATAGCCTTTTCATCTTCAGATGAACGAAGAATTTTTTTGTTTGTGGTGGCCTCTAAATCAAACGCCATGAATTCTTTGAGTTGTGCGCTCAACTTTTCTTCTTCTAGTTCATAGCAGTTGCAGTTGTGAAAGTTTAAATATTTCTGTTCTGCTTGTTCATTTGCTTTTTGACGATGTGGACTGGGCCCGTATACAGTCCATCCTAATCGTGTTTTGGAAGCAACCGGTTCGTTTGACTTTCCTTCATGCGACCTTAAAAGGGATACTCAGCTTCCATCCCAACTAACATACTCTCGAGAGCTAAGCTCCCATTTTCTCAAAAAAACGCTCATAGTACTTTTTTAGATCTTATTGCTAAACTTAAGACATGATCTGTCATAATGAAACATAAATTTGTCTCATAGTGTTTTCATTAAATGATGTAAGCATTTTTCTTGGATCAAATCACTTTAATCGTATACCTAGAACAATTATTACTCCTGTACGTAAATTGAAAGTCTTATAATAATTTTGTTTTCAAATTTAAACTCTAAACGTCATTTTTAAGTCTTTAAAATCTCTTAACAAGAGCTAATAAGGTAACAACTACAAAACTCTAACTATAGGATTCATATGAGATGTTGCACTGACAGCAGCTTTATTTGATTCATACAACAGTCGTTCTTTTTTTTAACGTTTTGTATGTACATTGTTTTCTGGCGTTCAGTTTTCTATTGGTCTGTCTACCTGAAGGAAACAATGGATGCTGATGCCGATTACTGTTTAAAATGTATTTTATTTTGTTACAAATGTGAGCTTTCGGTGATAGACTTTCTTTTTATTTTATTTCGATGTAATATAAGGTTTTTTTACGGCGTAAGCCCATTGTAAACATTTTAATGTTTTAAACTTCGTAAGTCTGTCACAATTTGTATGGAAAATTAGAGAAATTTACGAAGCTAAAAATTTTACTACGTCTATAGTTTTGTTGCGGAATGTTAATTTTTTGATATTCTTTGTTCATTTATTCCAAAAATTATGACGTTATAATGAAGATTTATTGTTCAGAAAAGGTAATGCATACAATTTAATATTTCAAACTTTGAGATTTCATCTTTTTTTTAAACATCAACAATAATTCACAATCTTAAGAAAAAAGGGAACGCATCACCGATTTGTTCTTGGTTCGTTTGATAGATGTCAAAATAAAGTAAAAGCATCAGACTTCTCATAAAAAGTGTTTATTTGCATACCAACATAAATGGACAACACTCTCATAAAAATGTCTTTATAAGAGTTAAAAGTATCGATACGACAGCAGCCATATTTAAATTTGAACGAAGTGTTTTTTGTATAGTTTGAGGGTTACCGTGATATGAAATTAAATTTTGAAATAATTTATTTGGTTTTCCATTATGATGAATCTATTTAACGTATATTTACGTATATACGTGTATTGATATTGATGATTATTTGGTTCAACATTAAATGCAAAAGAAGTAAATAAAGAATAAATTCACACATTCATTTTTCAATATGAGGCAATGACGATGACACATACAGACATAAATACTTCGTACCAAGTTTCCATTGGAAGTATACAAATGTGAAAGATAAGTATCTGTTTTTTTTTTAATTATGCGCATACTCTTTCTCTTTTCATCAACTCCCACAAGAAGTGACGCATTCTCCTAACAAGATTAATGGAGCATTTGTCATCCCATAGGAACAATAAAAATGTTTCTATAAGAGGAAATTAACTCCTATAAGTGGGCTATTTAAGGCTTTTAACATTTCATAAGGATGTAGGAGTACTCTTCTAGAATAAAAATAACTCCCGGAATAAAGTCTCACAAGCCTCTAGGAAACTCTTATGAGAGGAAAATTGTTACTTGGGATTGGTCTAAGCCTAAGAGGATTTGTGGTTTGGCGTTTGAATACGTTGGGATGGGAATACCTTTCAGGTGGCTGTGTCGTCGAGATAGTTCCTTGGCCTTCACACTTTGTTTTGGTAGTTCCAGTGACTTGACGGTATGCAAGTTGGATATCTTGTATTTTTTGCTTGTGCTAGTTGCCGAAATTTGAAGATCTATAACTCTTGAGCTTCTTTCAGTGCGGTGTGTATTGGCTGTCCATTTTAGACATAGCGGTTGAAGTTCTCCTGTCACATCCAATTGAGTTGCTAGTTCCTTGTCTATCAAAGAGACGGACGAGCCATCATCGAGAAAGGCGTAAGTATCGATCTTCTTTTTTTCGTTGTATAATGTCACTGGAACGACTCGAAACAAAATCGAGCTGTTTTCCAATTTGTGATAGCAGTTCATCCTGGGTGAACTGCCTGCTACTGTGGTGCCGCGTACTTTATGGAGAAGCCTATGGTGTTTGTAGGTACATCCGTTAACGCCACATTCCTTTAAAAGGCGGCAGCGGTTCTTTCCATGCCTTCGAAGACAAGTTCTACAAATTGAAAATCGGTTTATCGCATTCCACTTTTCATTAAGGCTCAAATCCAAAAACTTCTGGCATTGTTCAAGCATGTTACAGTTATTGAGTTCACATATTGGGCATTTCTTTGATTGAATCACCTGTGACTATGCCGCTGTTGACTGCGTCTGTTGTGGCTGTGTCGGATGTGAATGTGTTGATTGTTTTTCTATTTCCGAACCATGAGTTTAATGAAGATTTTTGTATGTTGCGTTCAGATCTGTTTGAGCTGATGTTGTTCAAGGGTGCGACTTCGGATGCCGACTGTGCAACGTCCTCTAGCCAATCGCTAAAGGTTAAAAGGCTAACAACACTTAAACCCTTACGAAAATTTCCCCAGTTCAAACGAATTTGAGGGGGCAGCTTTTCAGTTAGCTCACAAAGTAGTGATGGGTTCGACAAATGGTCGTTAAAACCACTTCCCATCATCACAGCACATGTGCTTTATACCGCTAGAGAAAATCGTATAAGTGATTGCAACTTTTCGATCTGAGGTGCTGGTTCTTTTCTAATCTGATCAATGAGGCTATCGATGATAGCTTCGGGCCGACCATAAAGCATTTGAAGGGACCTCATAGCTTCTGGAACTTTTTCTGGCATAAAGAGTCTCAACCCAACTGTTTTAAACGCTTTCAAACAATGTTGTAGTCGCCGTAAATTATCGGTGTCCGTATATCCACATGACACTGTGGTACTGTTGAACCAGCTTATGAACCTAGGCCACTCCTCGATGCGTCCGCTGAAGTTTATGTGCTCTTTTGACATTAGCTGTCTGGCTGCCAGTTGTTGCTTATTTGGTATTAGCGTTTCATTCGATTTGCTAAAGTTGAATTGATTTGTTGCTCGTATCTCACCAAATGATGCATCTGTGCTAGGCCTAGAATTAACGATCGTTGTTCGTGGGGAACCACTATGTTGCTGCATGGTGGACATGAGAGGCTGGTTGCTTTGTAGCACAAAGTGTTGTTCCATCCACATGTGTCCCGAGAATGGATTGGAGAGTTTGGTCTCGCCGCAGCTAGGGATGTACTTTCACTTGTTTTTTGTTGTAACATCTTGTCGTCGCCATTAGTTTGGAATTCCTTCATTAAAGCATACTTCTTTTGGATGTACTCCTTGTCACGTTGCGCTTGTAGGAGCATCTCTTCTTCCAACTGTTGAAGCAATAATTCACAGTTTTTTGAAGAACACGTGTTTGAAGGTGGTTTACCGCTTTCCGTGGAATCGGTGGGGTGAATTTGTCGAACAAGTACGGCTGCCGGTTCGTTACATACAGTGGAGATTTGGTTGTAGAACCACTAGCTTCGATATTATATTGGGGTTCTAAAGGTTGTTGGTCGTGATTAAATTCGATGTTTGTAGGGGCAACTAGTGGTGGGACTTGGTCTATGATGGCGAGACTGGTATCTATTATTTCAATAGAGTTTTGAGCCTTTTCTAGTGAAAGTGTTCGACATTTGATACAATTCCAATCGTGATCCTCGATTTCGTTGCTCACGCCTACGCATACGTAATGATACCAGTCGTCACACGTGTCACACTGGACCATATCGTCGTTGTCTTTGTTTTGATATGCTTTACAATTGTTCGACATGTTAAACGCGGAGGTTTTGTGTATCGACGAGGCAGAGAGAAAACAATACTAAATATAGGCTTTGACTTACCTTTGTTCCTTTGGCTGTGGAGCTGTAATTGTTGAACCTCCAACTCTGGACACAAGTTATGCCGAATTTCGTCGCTGAACAAGATGAAGGCGATGGATGTTTTGTTGGATTCGATGGATTTTGGCGAGATCTGCTCCGATATCTTGTACTGCTTTCCGAGATTATGATAAGATTCGTAGATTAAACGAAATAAAGAATGCTATTCCTAACGAAATTCAGCCGCTTAAATCAAATTCAATAATTTTCTGTCTGAGTTCAAGTGACTTTTATTTCCTGCAAGTATATTTGTACATATATATATATATGTGTTTTATTTTACATATTAATACATTTATTATAACTTACGTTTAGTTTTTTTTGGTTTCTTTTATTTTACGAAAAGTTATTTCTTTTTTATTAGGCTAAGCTCTAATTTAATTTTGCTATTACTTTTACTTTCACTGTAACTTTACTCATTCGTTTGGCGTCTGTTCTTCGAATGAATGAAGTTAATGTACATTGCACTCGCATGTGCAATGTGGATTTTATGACAGTCAAAGTAAAGATGGCCGCTATCGTCATCCGTTCAAATACTAATCAGTACTAGCATTGCCAGATTTGACAATACTCCCCCCTGGTAAGGCGGTTTTTGGAGCCGGCTTTCCACTATCGTCAAATCGACCAACGTCTAGTACGGCAAGCTTTGCGGCAGGCCTGGTATAGACACCCGTTGATGTCTTCACTACTGCGCTTCTAATTTCTCCATCTCTTCCAGGTATAGTCTTAAGAATGATACCCTTGGGCCAATTACTACGGGTGTTATTGGGATCTACTATTATTACTACGTCTCCTTCTAGTATGGGCTTCGTAAGAGCGAACCATTTTGTTCGTCTCGTTAGATCTGGTAAATACTCGTTGACCCACCGTCGCCAAAATCGATTAGCATACTGACCGCTAATCAACCAGCTCCTCTTCAATAAGACCCCATCATCAACCAAAGCTCCAAATGATTTTTCACCATTTGAAGAGCCCAATAGTAAATGGTTGGGCGTCAAAGCTTCTTCATTTATACTATCTAATATCTCTCTACCTCTACCCGCATTGTTAGCAAGAGTTCATTGGAAGGATTTCTTGTAGGTGTTATAAAGCTTAGCGTTCTTTTAACTGACCTAACTAACCTCTCCCAGGCACCTCCCATGTGAGGTGAAGACGGTGGAATAAAGTTCCACTTTAAGTTCGGGCCTACAAAATTGGTTGCCAATTCGTCTACATTAATTTGCTGCATAGCTTCCTTCAATTCATTACTTGCTCCACGAAAATTGGTCCCGTTGTCGCTGTGGATGTCTAATGGCCAACCTCGCCGAGCAATAAATCGCTTCAGTGCCGTACTGTCATACATGTGATGAGAACTCCCCATCGTTTTTCCGAATGTCTTCCTACGGTGACGAATAGTGGACCAGAGTAATCCATTCCAATTAAGGAAAAAGGTCTGGTAAATGGCTGCAATCTTGCGGCTGGTAGATCACCCATTATAGGTGGTTGAGGAAGACAACTTAGGTTTTTACACATTTGGCATTTAGTTTTTTTTATTTTTGGTAGCAAGGCACGAAGTCTGGGAATAAAATACCTCTGCCTCAACTCATTTATAACCGTTTCGTCGTTTTGATGGCAGAATCGTATTTGTATTTTCTATGATCTGAGTGTATCCAGCTTAGAACTGTTTTTGAGTCAGACCAAAAATATTTCTCTTTTACTTTAATCGTTTTACTGGCAGATATAGTTTTGGCCAGCCTCACTCCCAAAACTTCTAGCTCTAATCTTGGAATCGACACGATTTTCAAAGGTGCCACTTTGGTCTTGGCTGCTACTAAGGACACTTCGACACTTTTTCCATGTGTGAAACGAAAATACACAGCAGTTGCGTAGGCTGCTTTGCTGGCATCGACAAATACGTGCATCTGCACTGAAAGATTTTCGTCCAATATTAATTTATTCGTGTATGGCCTCTGAATAGAAATCTTCTGCATTTATTAGTTTCCTCCATTTACACCATTTGTTGAAATGTTGCGATTGAATCTGCTCATCCCATACAACAGCCGATGTCCATATTTCCTGAAGCAAGACTTTGAGCAGAACCAAGAAGTTTGCGATTAAGCCTAGCGGATTAAGACATTAAGACCTTAAGCACTTCTCTTTTTGTTGGTGAACCATTTTCATCCAGAACATCGTTTTTCACAGTATGAGTTTTAATTGTAAACGAGAAGGTATCAGCCATAGGAGACCACCACATGCCTAGGATTTTTTCTGAATTGGATAAAGGATGCCAGTTACTTATCTTCTATTCATAATTGGCTGAACTACCTCCTAGACTGGTGAGGACATTTTCAGAATTCGACAAAAAATTTCGAATCTCGAAACCAGCCTGTCTATGGATAAAGGTAACATTCTGTGCAAGCATAATTGCTTCATCTTCTGTGTTAACGCTATCTAAATAATCATCTACGTAGTGGTTTTCTATAATCACCTTCACGGCTCTTGGAAACTTTTCAATGTAGGTTCTTGCGTTCGTGTTCTTTGCAAATTGAGCACAAAAAGGAGAGCATGTTGACCCGAAAGTCATCACCTGCATTACGAATTCTTCAATTTCTTTCGTGTCTTTATTCCGCCACAAAAAACGTTGAGTTTGCTGATCCGATCCTCGTATCCACACTTGGTGGAACATTTCTTTTATTTCCGCACATATGGCTACTTTGCGCTCCCTGAAACGCAATAGTACTGATAGAAGAGACGGTACTATGTCTGGTCCGGAGAGAAGCATTGAGTTAAGTGAAACTCCATTCACTGCAGCGGTTGCATCCCACACTAATCTGACCTTGTCTGGTTTGTTGTGATTGACCACTGGGAAAATTGGCAGGTACCATACGGGCAAAGAGTCTATTTTTAATTCTTCTTTACTCAATTTCCGTGCATATTATTGCTTTCTTACATACTCATTTATTTGTTCGTTCACATTTATTTTCAGTTTTGGATTATTTGATAGTTTTTTCTCAAGATATATAAGTCTTCGCTCAGCCATTGGACGGCTGTCAGGCATTTGAGTCAATTTTCCCTTCCACAGCAAAGGAACTACAAAGTTGTTTGCCTACATACTCTCGAGAGCTAAGCTCCCATTTTCTCAAAAAAACGCTCATAGTACTTTTTTAGATCTTATTGCTAAACTTAAGACATGATCTGTCATAATGAAACATAAATTTGTCTCATAGTGTTTTCATTAAATGATGTAAGCATTTTTCTTGGATCAAATCACTTTAATCGTATACCTAGAACAATTATTACTCCTGTACGTAAATTGAAAGTCTTATAATAATTTTGTTTTCAAATTTAAACTCTAAACGTCATTTTTAAGTCTTTAAAATCTCTTAACAAGAGCTAATAAGGTAACAACTACAAAACTCTAACTATAGGATTCATATGAGATGTTGCACTGACAGCAGCTTTATTTGATTCATACAACAGTCGTTCTTTTTTTTAACGTTTTGTATGTACATTGTTTTCTGGCGTTCAGTTTTCTATTGGTCTGTCTACCTGAAGGAAACAATGGATGCTGATGCCGATTACTGTTTAAAATGTATTTTATTTTGTTACAAATGTGAGCTTTCGGTGATAGACTTTCTTTTTATTTTATTTCGATGTAATATAAGGTTTTTTTACGGCGTAAGCCCATTGTAAACATTTTAATGTTTTAAACTTCTTAAGTCTGTCACAATTTGTATGGAAAATTAGAGAAATTTACGAAGCTTAAAATTTTACTACGTCTATAGTTTTGTTGCGGAATGTTAATTTTTTGATATTCTTTGTTCATTTATTCCAAAAATTATGACGTTATAATGAAGATTTATTGTTCAGAAAAGGTAATGCAAGCAATTTAATATTTCAAACTTTGAGATTTCATCTTTTTTTTAAACATCAACAATAATTCACAATCTTAAGAAAAAAGGGAACGCATCACCGATTTGTTCTTGGTTCGTTTGATAGATGTCAAAATAAAGTAAAAGCATCAGACTTCTCATAAAAAGTGTTTATTTGCATACCAACATAAATGGACAACACTCTCATAAAAATGTCTTTATAAGAGTTAAAAGTATCGATACGACAGCAGCCATATTTAAATTTGAACGAAGTGTTTTTTGTATAGTTTGAGGGTTACCGTGATATGAAATTAAATTTTGAAATAATTTATTTGGTTTTCCATTATGATGAATCTATTTAACGTATATTTACGTATATACGTGTATTGATATTGATGATTATTTGGTTCAACATTAAATGCAAAAGAAGTATTTGTTCTAATAACAAATATCTAAAAATATAAGTTCTGACTTATTATTTTTTTCATTAAAACGTCTCTTAACCTCTTGTAAATTCTTAGATTACAAATATAGGCGTACAGGAATAGGACCATCAATTCGACATATTATCCGCTATTACATCTTTTTCGTCATATACCATGAATAAGTACCATAAATAATGTCAGCATAAAAAGTATTTTTTTTGTTCAAAGCAAACATCAAGGTAACCCTTTTTCCAATTCAAAATAAAATTAAAATAATTTAAATATCAATTATTTTGAAAGCGCTTCGTTTTTTTTCGAAATAAAATGTGTAAGTTAGTAGAAAAAGTTTAAATCGCACTAAGATTTAACTCCACATATGTGACAAACTATAATTATACTAACGTCGCCATGAAATGAAAATATAAATTCACACATTCATTTTTCAATATGAGGCAATGACGATGACACATACAGACATAAATACTTCGTACCAAGTTTCCATTGGAAGTATACAAATGTGAAAGATAAGTATCTGGTTTTTTTTTAATTATGCGCATACTCTTTCTCTTTTCATCAACTCCCACAAGAAGTGACGCATTCTCCTAACAAGATTAATGGAGCATTTGTCATCCCATAGGAACAATAAAAATGTTTCTATAAGAGGAAATTAACTCCTGTAAGTGGGCTATTTAAGGCTTTTAACATTTTCATAAGGATGTAGGAGTACTCTTCTAGAGTGAGAATAACTCCCGGAATAAAGTCTCACAAGCCTCTAGGAAACTCTTATGAGAGGAAAATTGTTACTTGGGATTGGTCTAAGCCTAAGAGGATTTGTGGTTTGGCGTTTGAATACGTTGGGATGGGAATACCTTTCAGGTGGCTGTGTCGTCGAGATAGTTCCTTGGCCTTCACACTTTGTTTTGGTAGTTCCAGTGACTTGACGGTATGCAAGTTTGATATCTTGTATTTTTTGCTTGTGCTAGTTGCCGAAATTTGAAGATCTATAACTCTTGAGCTTCTTTCAGTGCGGTGTGTATTGGCTGTCCATTTTAGACATAGCGGTTGAAGTTCTCCTGTCACATCCAATTGAGTTGCTAGTTCCTCGACTATCAAAGAGACGGACGAGCCATCATCGAGAAAGGCGTAAGTATCGATCTTCTTTTTTTCGTTGTATAATGTCACTGGAACGACTCGAAACAAAATCGAGCTGTTTTCCAATTTGTGATAGCAGATCATCCTGGGTGAACTGCCTGCTACTGTGGTGCCGCGTACTTTATGGAGAAGCCTATGGTGTTTGTAGGTACATCCGTTAACGCCACATTCCTTTAAAAGGCGGCAGCGGTTCTTTCCATGCCTTCGAAGACAAGTTCTACAAATTGAAAATCGGTTTATCGCATTCCACTTTTCATTAAGGCTCAAATCCAAAAACTTCTGGCATTGTTCAAGCATGTTACAGTTATTGAGTTCACATATTGGGCATTTCTTTGATTGAATCACCTGTGACTGTGCCGCTGTTGACTGCGTCTGTTGTGGCTGTGTCGGATGTGAATGTGTTGATTGTTTTTCTATTTCCGAACCATGAGTTTAATGAAGATTTTTGTATGTTGCGTTCAGATCTGTTTGAGCTGATGTTGTTCAAGGGTGCGACTTCGGATGCCGACTGTGCAACGTCCTCTAGCCAATCGCTAAAGGTTAAAAGGCTAACAACACTTAAACCCTTACGAAAATTTCCCCAGTTCAAACGAATTTGAGGGGGCAGCTTTTCAGTTAGCTCACAAAGTAGTGATGGGTTCGACAAATGGTCGTTTAAACCACTTCCCATCATCACAGCACATGTGTTTTATACCGCTAGAGAAAATCGTATAAGTGATTGCAACTTTTCGATCTGAGGTGCTGGTTCTTTTCTAATCTGATCAATGAGGCTATCGATGATAGCTTCGGGCCGACCATAAAGCATTTGAAGGGACCTCATAGCTTCTGGAACTTTTTCTGGCATAAAGAGTCTCAACCCAACTGTTTTAAACGCTTTCAAACAATGTTGTAGTCACCGTAAATTATCGGTGTCCGTATATCCACATGACACTGTGGTACTGTTGAACCAGCTTATGAACCTAGGCCACTCCTCGATGCGTCCGCTGAAGTTTATGTGCTCTTTTGACATTAGCTGTCTGGCTGCCAGTTGTTGCTTATTTGGTATTAGCGTTTCATTCGATTTGCTAAAGTTGAATTGATTTATTGCTCATCTCTCACCAAATGATGCATCTGTGCTAGGCCTAGAATTAACGGTCGTTGTTCGTGGGGAACCACTATGTTGCTGCATGGTGGACATGAGAGGCTGGTCGCTTGCTTTGTAGCACAAAGTGTTGTTCCATCCACATGTGTCCCGAGAATGGATTGGAGAGTTTGGTTTCGCCGCAGCTAGGGATGTACTTTCACTTGTTTTTTGTTGTAACATCTTGTCGTCGCCATTAGTTTGGAATTCCTTCATTAAAGCATACTTCTTTTGGATGTACTCCTTGTCACGTTGCGCTTGTAGGAGCATCTCTTCTTCCAACTGTTGAAGCAATAATTCACAGTTTTTTGAAGAACACGTGTTTGTAGGTGGTTTACCGCTTTCCGTGGAATCGGTGGGGTGAATTTGTCGAACAAGTACGGCTGCCGGTTCGTTACAATGCAGTGGAGATTTGGTTGTTGAACCACTAGCTTCGATATTATATTGGGGTTCTAAAGGTTGTTGGTCGTGATTAAATTCGATGTTTGTAGGGGCAACTAGTGGTGGGACTTGGTCTATGATGGCGAGACTGGTATCTATTATTTCAATAGAGTTTTGAGCCTTTTCTAGTGAAAGTGTTCGACATTTGATACAATTCCAATCGTAATCCTCGATTTCGTTGCTCACGCCTACGCATACGTAATGATACCAGTCGTCACACGGGTCACACTGGACCATATCGTCGTTGTCTTCGTTTTGATATGCTTTACAATTGTTCGACATGTTAAACGCGGAGGTTTTGTGTATCGACGAGGCAGAGAGAAAACAATACAAAATATAGGCTTTGACTTACCTTTGTTCCTTTGGCTGTGGAGCTGTAATTGTTGAACCTCCAACTCTGGACACAAGTTATGCCGAATTTCGTCGCTGAACAAGATGAAGGCGATGGATGTTTTGTTGGATTCGATGGATTTTGGCGAGATCTGCTCCGATATCTTGTACTGCTTTCCGAGATTATGATAAGATTCGTAGATTAAACGAAATAAAGAATGCTATTCCTAACGAAATTCAGCCGCTTAAATCAAATTCAATAATTTTCTGTCTGAGTTCAAGTGACTTTTATTTCCTGCAAGTATATTTGTACATATATATATATATGTGTTTTATTTTACATATTAATACATTTATTATAACTTACGTTTAGTTTTTTTTGGTTTCTTTTATTTTACGAAAAGTTATTTCTTTTTTATTAGGCTAAGCTCTAATTTAATTTTGCTATTACTTTTACTTTCACTGTAACTTTACTCATTCGTTTGGCGTCTGTTCTTCGAATGAATGAAGTTAATGTACATTGCACTCGCATGTGCAATGTGGATTTTATGACAGTCAAAGTAAAGATGGCCGCTATCGTCATCCGTTCAAATACTAATCAGTACTAGCATTGCCAGATTTGACAATACTCCCCCCTGGTAAGGCGGTTTTTGGAGCCGGCTTTCCACTATCGTCAAATCGACCAACGTCTAGTACGGCAAGCTTTGCGGCAGGCCTGGTATAGACACCCGTTGATGTCTTCACTACTGCGCTTCTAATTTCTCCATCTCTTCCAGGTATAGTCTTAAGAATGATACCCTTGGGCCAATTACTACGGGTGTTATTGGGATCTACTATTATTACTACGTCTCCTTCTAGTATGGGCTTCGTAAGAGCGAACCATTTTGTTCGTCTCGTTAGATCTGGTAAATACTCGTTGACCCACCGTCGCCAAAATCGATTAGCATACTGACCGCTAATCAACCAGCTCCTCTTCAATAAGACCCCATCATCAACCAAAGCTCCAAATGATTTTTCACCATTTGAAGAGCCCAATAGTAATGGTTGGGCGTCAAAGCTTCTTCATTTATACTATCTAATATCTCTCTACCTCTACCCGCATTGTTAGCAAGAGTTCATTGGAAGGATTTCTTGTAGGTGGTATAAAGCTTAGCGTTCTTTTAACTGACCTAACTAACCTCTCCAGGCACCTCCCATGTGAGGTGAAGACGGTGGAATAAAGTTCCACTTTAAGTTCGGGCCTACAAAATTGGTTGCCAATTCGTCTACATTAATTTGCTGCATAGCTTCCTTCAATTCATTACTTGCTCCACGAAAATTGGTCCCGTTGTCGCTGTGGATGTCTAATGGCCAACCTCGCCGAGCAATAAATCGCTTCAGTGCCGTACTGTCATACATGTGATGAGAACTCCCCATCGTTTTTCCGAATGTCTTCCTACGGTGACGAATAGTGGACCAGAGTAATCCATTCCAATTAAGGAAAAAGGTCTGGTAAATGGCTGCAGTCTTGCGGCTGGTAGATCACCCATTATAGGTGGTTGAGGAAGACAACTTAGGTTTTTACACATTTGGCATTTAGTTTTTTTTATTTTTGGTAGCAAGGCACGAAGTCTGGGAATAAAATACCTCTGCCTCAACTCATTTATAACCGTTTCGTCGTTTGATGGCAGAATCGTATTTGTATTTTCTATGATCTGAGTGTATCCAGCTTAGAACTGTTTTTGAGTCAGACCAAAAATATTTCTCTTTTACTTTAATCGTTTTACTGGCAGATATAGTTTTGGCCAGCCTCACTCCCAAAACTTCTAGCTCTAATCTTGGAATCGACACGATTTTCAAAGGTGCCACTTTGGTCTTGGCTGCTACTAAGGACACTTCGACACTTTTTCCATGTGTGAAACGAAAATACACAGCAGTTGCGTAGGCTGCTTTGCTGGCATCGACAAATACGTGCATCTGCACTGAAAGATTTTCGTCCAATATTAATTTATTCGTGTATGGCCTCTGAATAGAAATCTTCTGCATTTATTAGTTTCCTCCATTTACACCATTTGTTGAAATGTTGCGATTGAATCTGCTCATCCCATACAACAGCCGATGTCCATATTTCCTGAAGCAAGACTTTGAGCAGAACCAAGAAGTTTGCGATTAAGCCTAGCGGATTAAGACATTAAGACCTTAAGCACTTCTCTTTTTGTTGGTGAACCATTTTCATCCAGAACATCGTTTTTCACAGTATGAGTTTTAATTGTAAACGAGAAGGTATCAGCCATAGGAGACCACCACATGCCTAGGATTTTTTCTGAATTGGATAAAGGATGCCAGTTACTTATCTTCTATTCATAATTGGCTGAACTACCTCCTAGACTGGTGAGGACCTTTTCAGAATTCGACAAAAAATTTCGAATCTCGAAACCAGCCTGTCTATGGATAAAGGTAACATTCTGTGCAAGCATAATTGCTTCATCTTCTGTGTTAACGCTATCTAAATAATCATCTACGTAGTGGTTTTCTATAATCACCTTCACGGCTCTTGGAAACTTTTCAATGTAGGTTCTTGCGTTCGTGTTCTTTGCAAATTGAGCACAAAAAGGAGAGCATGTTGACCCGAAAGTCATCACCTGCATTACGAATTCTTCAATTTCTTTCGTGTCTTTATTCCGCCACAAAAAACGTTGAGTTTGCTGATTCGATCCTCGTATCCACACTTGGTGGAACATTTCTTTTATTTCCGCACATATGGCTACTTTGCGCTCCCTGAAACGCAATAGTACTGATAGAAGAGACGGTACTATGTCTGGTCCGGAGAGAAGCATTGAGTTAAGTGAAACTCCATTCACTGCAGCGGTTGCATCCCACACTAATCTGACCTTGTCTGGTTTGTTGTGATTGACCACTGGGAAAATTGGCAGGTACCATACGGGCAAAGAGTCTATTTTTAATTCTTCTTTACTCAATTTCCGTGCATATTATTGCTTTCTTACATACTCATTTATTTGTTCGTTCACATTTATTTTCAGTTTTGGATTATTTGATAGTTTTTTCTCAAGATATATAAGTCTTCGCTCAGCCATTGGACGGCTGTCAGGCATTTGAGTCAATTTTCCCTTCCACAGCAAAGGAACTACAAAGTTGTTTGCCTCTGGTCTTCTAGTCATATTATTTTCAACCATCGATATAGCCTTTTCATCTTCAGATGAACGAAGAATTTTTTTGTTTGTGGTGGCCTCTAAATCAAACGCCATGAATTCTTTGAGTTGTGCGCTCAACTTTTCTTCTTCTAGTTCATAGCAGTTGCAGTTGTGAAAGTTTAAATATTTCTGTTCTGCTTGTTCATTTGCTTTTTGACGATGTGGACTGGGCCCGTATACAGTCCATCCTAATCGTGTTTTGGAAGCAACCGGTTCGTTTGACTTTCCTTCATGCGACCTTAAAAGGGATACTCAGCTTCCATCCCAACTAACATACTCTCGAGAGCTAAGCTCCCATTTTCCCAAAAAAAACGCTCATAGTACTTTTTTAGATCTTATTGCTAAACTTAAGACATGATCTGTCATAATGAAACATAAATTTGTCTCATAGTGTTTTCATTAAATGATGTAAGCATTTTTCTTGGATCAAATCACTTTAATCGTATACCTAGAACAATTATTACTCCTGTACGTAAATTGAAAGTCTTATAATAATTTTGTTTTCAAATTTAAACTCTAAACGTCATTTTTAAGTCTTTAAAATCTCTTAACAAGAGCTAATAAGGTAACAACTACAAAACTCTAACTATAGGATTCATATGAGATGTTGCACTGACAGCAGCTTTATTTGATTCATACAACAGTCGTTCTTTTTTTTAACGTTTTGTATGTACATTGTTTTCTGGCGTTCAGTTTTCTATTGGTCTGTCTACCTGAAGGAAACAATGGATGCTGATGCCGATTACTGTTTAAAATGTATTTTATTTTGTTACAAATGTGAGCTTTCGGTGATAGACTTTCTTTTTATTTTATTTCGATGTAATATAAGGTTTTTTTACGGCGTAAGCCCATTGTAAACATTTTAATGTTTTAAACTTCGTAAGTCTGTCACAATTTGTATGGAAAATTAGAGAAATTTACGAAGCTTAAAATTTTACTACGTCTATAGTTTTGTTGCGGAATGTTAATTTTTTGATATTCTTTGTTCATTTATTCCAAAAATTATGACGTTATAATGAAGATTTATTGTTCAGAAAAGGTAATGCATACAATTTAATATTTCAAACTTTGAGATTTCATCTTTTTTTTAAACATCAACAATAATTCACAATCTTAAGAAAAAAGGGAACGCATCACCGATTTGTTCTTGGTTCGTTTGATAGATGTCAAAATAAAGTAAAAGCATCAGACTTCTCATAAAAAGTGTTTATTTGCATACCAACATAAATGGACAACACTCTCATAAAAATGTCTTTATAAGAGTTAAAAGTATCGATACGACAGCAGCCATATTTAAATTTGAACGAAGTGTTTTTTGTATAGTTTGAGGGTTACCGTGATATGAAATTAAATTTTGAAATAATTTATTTGGTTTTCCATTATGATGAATCTATTTAACGTATATTTACGTATATACGTGTATTGATATTGATGATTATTTGGTTCAACATTAAATGCAAAAGAAGTAAATAAAGAATAAATTCACACATTCATTTTTCAATATGAGGCAATGACGATGACACATACAGACATAAATACTTCGTACCAAGTTTCCATTGGAAGTATACAAATGTGAAAGATAAGTATCTGTTTTTTTTTTAATTATGCGCATACTCTTTCTCTTTTCATCAACTCCCACAAGAAGTGACGCATTCTCCTAACAAGATTAATGGAGCATTTGTCATCCCATAGGAACAATAAAAATGTTTCTATAAGAGGAAATTAACTCCTGTAAGTGGGCTATTTAAGGCTTTTAACATTTTCATAAGGATGTAGGAGTACTCTTCTAGAGTGAGAATAACTCCCGGAATAAAGTCTCACAAGCCTCTAGGAAACTCTTATGAGAGGAAAATTGTTACTTGGGATTGGTCTAAGCCTAAGAGGATTTGTGGTTTGGCGTTTGAATACGTTGGGATGGGAATACCTTTCAGGTGGCTGTGTCGTCGAGATAGTTCCTTGGCCTTCACACTTTGTTTTGGTAGTTCCAGTGACTTGACGGTATGCAAGTTTGATATCTTGTATTTTTTGCTTGTGCTAGTTGCCGAAATTTGAAGATCTATAACTCTTGAGCTTCTTTCAGTGCGGTGTGTATTGGCTGTCCATTTTAGACATAGCGGTTGAAGTTCTCCTGTCACATCCAATTGAGTTGCTAGTTCCTCGACTATCAAAGAGACGGACGAGCCATCATCGAGAAAGGCGTAAGTATCGATCTTCTTTTTTTCGTTGTATAATGTCACTGGAACGACTCGAAACAAAATCGAGCTGTTTTCCAATTTGTGATAGCAGTTCATCCTGGGTGAACTGCCTGCTACTGTGGTGCCGCGTACTTTATGGAGAAGCCTATGGTGTTTGTAGGTACATCCGTTAACGCCACATTCCTTTAAAAGGCGGCAGCGGTTCTTTCCATGCCTTCGAAGACAAGTTCTACAAATTGAAAATCGGTTTATCGCATTCCACTTTTCATTAAGGCTCAAATCCAAAAACTTCTGGCATTGTTCAAGCATGTTACAGTTATTGAGTTCACATATTGGGCATTTCTTTGATTGAATCACCTGTGACTGTGCCGCTGTTGACTGCGTCTGTTGTGGCTGTGTCGGATGTGAATGTGTTGATTGTTTTTCTATTTCCGAACCATGAGTTTAATGAAGATTTTTGTATGTTGCGTTCAGATCTGTTTGAGCTGATGTTGTTCAAGGGTGCGACTTCGGATGCCGACTGTGCAACGTCCTCTAGCCAATCGCTAAAGGTTAAAAGGCTAACAACACTTAAACCCTTACGAAAATTTCCCCAGTTCAAACGAATTTGAGGGGGCAGCTTTTCAGTTAGCTCACAAAGTAGTGATGGGTTCGACAAATGGTCGTTTAAACCACTTCCCATCATCACAGCACATGTGTTTTATACCGCTAGAGAAAATCGTATAAGTGATTGCAACTTTTCGATCTGAGGTGCTGGTTCTTTTCTAATCTGATCAATGAGGCTATCGATGATAGCTTCGGGCCGACCATAAAGCATTTGAAGGGACCTCATAGCTTCTGGAACTTTTTCTGGCATAAAGAGTCTCAACCCAACTGTTTTAAACGCTTTCAAACAATGTTGTAGTCGCCGTAAATTATCGGTGTCCGTATATCCACATGACACTGTGGTACTGTTGAACCAGCTTATGAACCTAGGCCACTCCTCGATGCGTCCGCTGAAGTTTATGTGCTCTTTTGACATTAGCTGTCTGGCTGCCAGTTGTTGCTTATTTGGTATTAGCGTTTCATTCGATTTGCTAAAGTTGAATTGATTTATTGCTCATCTCTCACCAAATGATGCATCTGTGCTAGGCCTAGAATTAACGGTCGTTGTTCGTGGGGAACCACTATGTTGCTGCATGGTGGACATGAGAGGCTGGTCGCTTGCTTTGTAGCACAAAGTGTTGTTCCATCCACATGTGTCCCGAGAATGGATTGGAGAGTTTGGTTTCGCCGCAGCTAGGGATGTACTTTCACTTGTTTTTTGTTGTAACATCTTGTCGTCGCCATTAGTTTGGAATTCCTTCATTAAAGCATACTTCTTTTGGATGTACTCCTTGTCACGTTGCGCTTGTAGGAGCATCTCTTCTTCCAACTGTTGAAGCAATAATTCACAGTTTTTTGAAGAACACGTGTTTGTAGGTGGTTTACCGCTTTCCGTGGAATCGGTGGGGTGAATTTGTCGAACAAGTACGGCTGCCGGTTCGTTACAATGCAGTGGAGATTTGGTTGTTGAACCACTAGCTTCGATATTATATTGGGGTTCTAAAGGTTGTTGGTCGTGATTAAATTCGATGTTTGTAGGGGCAACTAGTGGTGGGACTTGGTCTATGATGGCGAGACTGGTATCTATTATTTCAATAGAGTTTTGAGCCTTTTCTAGTGAAAGTGTTCGACATTTGATACAATTCCAATCGTAATCCTCGATTTCGTTGCTCACGCCTACGCATACGTAATGATACCAGTCGTCACACGGGTCACACTGGACCATATCGTCGTTGTCTTCGTTTTGATATGCTTTACAATTGTTCGACATGTTAAACGCGGAGGTTTTGTGTATCGACGAGGCAGAGAGAAAACAATACAAAATATAGGCTTTGACTTACCTTTGTTCCTTTGGCTGTGGAGCTGTAATTGTTGAACCTCCAACTCTGGACACAAGTTATGCCGAATTTCGTCGCTGGACAAGATGAAGGCGATGGATGTTTTGTTGGATTCGATGGATTTTGGCGGCTCTGCTCCGATATCTTGTACTGCTTTCCGAGATTATGATAAGATTCGTAGATTAAACGAAATAAAAGAATGCTATTCCTAACGAAATTCAGCCGCTTAAATCAAATTCAATAATTTTCTGTCTGAGTTCAAGTGACTTTTATTTCCTGCAAGTATATTTGTACATATATACATATATATGTATTTTATTTTACATATTAATACATTTATTATAACTTACGTTTAGTTTTTTTTGGTTTCTTTTACTTTACGAAAAGTTATTTCTTTTTATTAGGCTAAGTTCTAATTTAATTTTGCTATTACTTTTACTTTCACTGTAACTTTACTCTTTCGTTTGGCGTCTGTTCTTCGAATGAATGAAGTTAATGTACATTGCACTTGCATGTGCAATGTGGATTTTATGACAGTCAAAGTAAAGATGGCCGCTATCGTCATCCGTTCAAATACTAATCAGTACTAGCATTGCCAGATTTGACAATAATATAAAAAGCTTTTATAGACTCTTTTGATTCTTCATTCTCATGGTGCATAAAACGTTCTCAGTAAGTTTCATGATGGTACTAATTTTTATGTTTTATTTATCCTTTTTTACCTGTTCTATAAGTTTTGTTTTCTTCTGTGTGCTATCACTAGATAATCTATTAATTGATCTGTATATCCTTTTATTTTAGCTTTTTCTATTATTTTTCGAATTTCAACGTATTCTCTTCTTTTTGTCATCGGAATATTTAAGGCTCTAAGAATCATTGAATGAAAGGCCGATGTTTTTTGTTCAAATGAATGAAAAGAGTTCGATGTTGTATATCTATGAGTATTTGTAGGCTGTCGATAAATATCGAACTCGAAATTTTCACCTCATCTAATCATAGTTTAATCTTAATACTTGAGTCTTTCATTTATTTCTTCTTCATGAGTAAACTTGATTGATGGATATTTTGTTTTATTTAGCAAGTTTAGTAAGCTTCGAATTTCTTGCGTTTTGACTATTGCCCACACAATATTTATATGCCTAAGCCAAGCTTTGGGAAAATTTCTTTCATTTTTCATTTTAGTCTCCGAATAAGACATAAATAAGTTTGCTAAAAATAGACTTAAATGTGAACCCATACTGCATTCAAATTGTTGTCGAAAGAATTTTTGATTGAACTGAAACCAATTCTTATCCATACAAAATTTTTTGTAAGATTGACAAGTACATTAACTTCTTCTTGATTAACAGAATTTCTCTCTAACCATTCCTTAAGGAAACTTAAAGCCACATCAATTGGAACATTTTGATATAGTAATATTTTTTCAGGTTCGTTAATAAAACTTATTCACTTTATTTAAATTCTCCACTTATTTACCTTACAAAATAAAACACTCTACTTTGATTACCACAAAACAATTTATTGTTCACCACTGAAATCAATTCACCACTTTACTTTTATTACAACCAACCTTACGCATTCACGATTAAAAATAAACTGCGTCCTCTGCCGGTCAGACATGTGCTTTTATACTTTTCACAAGATTCCCGAAAAAGATGTAAGGTTCTAGTATTTGCTTCCATAGCTTTCCATAGGGAAAATTTCCCATAAATTTCCCTTTCCAAAGCTTCCAATTTGACGTTTAGTTTTGGAAGTTATAACGATGTAAACGGTCACTGTGAACTACTTTCATTTTACCTCTAGGTCCTCTTTGAATGCAGTAAACGACATCGATTATTCGTGTTACAACAGTATACGGGCCTTCCCGATTTTGTTGATGTTTCGGTGAAAGTCCCTTCCGACGGTGGGGATTATAAAACCACACAAGTTTTCCCACTTGGAATCCGTTCGTTGTTGCTTTTGTGTCGTATCGTGTTTTCATCCGATCACTTGTTAGTTTTCTATTTGCTCTTGTCCTTTTCCGAATGTCACCCAGCCTTTCTTCTCTACTTCCTCTATCGCTCAATTTAACGGAGCCAGTCTGTTGAATCTGCACTATTCTTTCGTATTTCTTCAAAGCCTTTGGTGGAGTTTTGATTGATAGGATACTGTCAGTTGACACTGTTGAGATGACGTTCATACCCCTTTGGCAGCTGATACTTCCGCACAAACTGACGACGTAGTTAACCATGACCATCTTCACGTTCGTCGTGCTTACCTTCCACCACCACGCTGTGTCCAACAGTTTTGACCGTTAACTCATCTGGTCCGACATGGCTGACATCCATGGACACTTGAAACCCGAGCTTTCCAACTGTGTAGCCTTCTTTGGAATGTCGATTGTCACCCTTTCCCTGATATGTATGGCATGGATACAATCCAGATCTGGAGTCATCTTTTTCGGCTGTTATTACTTCCTCTTTACTCCAATCGTCAGTGAAATCCACTCTTAGTCCCTGGATAGCAACAACCTCCTTTTCTTCTTCACGAGTGTAATGCTTGTAGTCGGATTTCCATGGTATTCTTGGTGGCAATCTGCACTGGCGTTGGACATGTCCAGTCTTATTGCAATTCCAACATGCAGGTCTTGTAGGTGGCAGTATGCACTGGCATTGAAGGTGCCCGATCTTGTTACAATTCCAACATTCAGGTCTTCTAGTTGGGAATCTACACTGGCGTTGGAGATGTCCGGTCTTTTTACAATTCCAGCATCGAGTAGGTTAATTTCGCTGGTTCCTTTGCAACGCTGTTCTCTGGCATGAACACTCCTCAATTTCTAGCTCTCTTACTCGATGGACTCCTTGAGAAGCCTGTTCTGCTGCTTCCATAGTCAGGGCGAACGCTAATGCTTTAGGAAGTGTGCGTTTTCCAGCAGTTCGAATTGTTCGCTGTAGGTTGATATCAAATACAGTGCGAACAAAGGCTTCTGTTGCGAATTGGTTGATGATTTCGTCCCCTGCAGCCTGATATGCCAGATGTGCCAACCGTTCGATGTTTGCTTGGAGATGTTACAGAGTTTCTCCTCTTTTCTGGACTCTAGTATTGAGTTGAACGCGGAAAATTTCTTGCATATGGCAATCTCCAAAGCGTTTGTCAATGGCCTGAACAAGAGCACTGAAGTTGCCATTCTTATCTGCTGGTATGGTTTAAAGCAGTTCAGGAGCAGTTCCTCTAAGGGCAAGCGTCAGAGCTATATATTTGTCTTCCTCGTCCCAATCATTTGTTGCCACGGCTGCTTCAAACTGTTTCTTTTACATGGACCAAGAAGTTTGTCCATCGAAGGTTGGTGGATGCATTTCCTTTCTTTTTGGATAGTCGCCAGAACTTTCTCGAACCTTCATTTTCCTTACCTTATCCAATTCCTTTGTAATGCATTCAATTTTATTTTCGAATTTTGCTTCTATTTTCGATAATTGTTTATCGACACGCTCGTCAAGGGCAATAATTCTGTTGTCAAAGGCTTCTAACTTACCTTCAAGATGATTTCGGAGATTTTTTTGTTCTTGGCTTTGTTGTTCTAGAAGATTGTTTTGTTCTTGGCTTTGTTGATCAAATTGTTCAAGAAGATTCTTTTGTTCATTGCGTTGTTCTTGGCCTTGTTGTTCAAATCGTACGAGTAGATTCTTTTCCTGACTATCAAATTTGGCGAGCAGCTGAGACAAGCAGATTGGTCATGCCTGACGTACTTACTTGTTCTTGCTCTTTCTCCATTTCAATGTTGAATAAAAACGTGACTGGGTTTTCTCCACGTTTTCTTAAACGTTCTTGCAGACGAATTATAAGATCATTCTTTGTTCCAGCAGTAGGAAGCTTGTTCAGTTCTGCCTTCAGTTGAACTAAATTGAAATCATTAAGAATTTTACCCATTGTCTTTTCTTATTTTCACTTTCACAGTCACGTTCACTTTTTGTAATTATTGTCTGTTAAAGCACAATAAACTATCTAAGCACAAATAAACTAAGTTTTATCCCACATCTGACACCAATGTAATATTTTCTCAGGTTCGTTAATAAAACTTATTCACTTTATTTAAATTCTCCACTTATTTACTTTACAAAATAAAACACTCTACTTTTATTACCACAAAACAATTTATTGTTCACCGCTGAAATCAATTCACCACTTTAATTTTATTAAACCAGCTTTACGCATTCACGTTTAAAAATAAACTGCGTCCTCTGCCGGTCAGATATGTGCTTTTATACTTTTCACAAGGTTCCCGAAAAAGCTGGAAGGGTATAGTATTTGCTTCCAGAGCTTTCCATAGGGGAAATTTCCCATAAATATCCCTTTCCAAAGCTTCCAATTTGACGTTTAGTATTGGAAGTTTGAAAGTTCACCAAAACTCTCCGTATTTCGCTTTTTATAAACTAAAATCTTCTCCCTGTTTCATACTTTCCATTATTAAAAAGTTTTGAGGATTCACGACTGAAATAAAATATTGTAACGACTGTCACATTTTTGCTATAACAACTCTCAAAGGAACTATAATCACTCTCGAATAAGAGAAATACCGAATTTCGTATATGACGGGACAAAAACCAACATACGTAGAGCTTTGGTGAGCTTTCGAACTTCCAATACTAAACATCAAATTGAAAGCTTTGGAAAGGTAAATTTATGAGAAATTTCCCCTATGGAAAGCTCTGGAAGCAAATACTAGAACCTTCCAGCTTTTTCGGGAACGTTGTGAGAAGTATAAAAGCACATGTCTGACCGGCAGAAGGTGCAGCTTATTTTTAATCGTGCATGAGTAAAGTTGGTTGTAATTAAAGTAAAGTTGGTGAATTAATTTCAGTTGTGAACCAAAAATTGTTTTGTAGTTAAAAAAAGTAAAGTGTTTTATTTCGTGAAAGAAATAAGTGGAGAATTTAAATAAAGTGAATAAGTTTTATTAACGAACCTGAGAAAATATTACATTGGTGTTAGAAGTGGAATAAAACTTAATATATTTGAGTTTATATAATTTATTGTGCTTTAACAGGCAATAATTACAAAAAGTGAAAGTGATTGTGAAAGTGAAAATAAGAAAAGACAATGGGTAAAACTCTCAACGATTTCAATTTACTTGAACTTAAGGCAGAACTGAACAAGCGAGGTCTTCCTACTGCTGGATCCAAGAACGAATGACCTTATAATTCGTCTTCAAGTACGTTTAAGAAAACGTGTAGAAAACCCAGACACGTTTATATTCGACATTGAAATGTCGGATTTAAAGATTACTAGGGGCAGAAGCTCACTTTCTTTTCTTTTAATTCTTTTCCTATTTGTCCACTAAAGCTTCGTGGTCCAGTCGTTGCACCATAAAGATACTCGAACAAGTGCTGCAGATTTATTTCATTGGCAAGAAGTTGGCAGATGAACCACTGCAATGGTCTATTTAACTGTTGTTCTAAGCATCTTATTATACCTCCTTTAAAACCTGTATTCACAGCGGTTCCATCACATCCAACTACAACAAATTTGTTCAAGTCCACACCCTTTTTAATTAAAAAGCCTTTAAGTTCCTTGCTTACTGTGATAGCTCTTCCATTTGATAAGGATATGTGTCCAATATACTGTGAGTTTGGCTCTTTGACTAAACTTATGTGCTCTACCGAAAAAATTTTTGGCCTTGAAGAATCTACCATTGAAAGAGTTCTATCTTTTCGCTCATCAAAGTACAGTCCAAATGTTTCTTCGATTGATAAGGGCCTCTTGACAAAAACACTCATTTCCTTTTCACGAACTCGTCTTATTTTATTTCGGTCTACTACATTACCAGGGTCCTCCTTTGTTATGAGACCAGCATCTTGAAGCGTTGCAGTTACTATTGCTGCTACAGCCCTATCTGAAATCCCGTATCCATCAGCTGCATGAGCGACAGTAGGCATCGAGGATTTTTTCTGCAGACAAACCTGACGAAGATGTTGACGGCGCTATTTCTAAAGAGATCTCCTCACCAACTTGTTCTATTTCTTCTTCTTCGGAGGAGGAAAATTTATGTAAATCTGACGGATTAGTTTAACTTTCATTGAGGTCTTTTTGCTGTAAAGTTTCATATTTTCTTTTTCGGCTTATTTGGTTTGCGTTTTTAATTAAGATTTTAACGTCTATGCTGCCAATGCCCATTTTCCTTTCAGTTCGTTGATCAATTAAAAAAGGTCTTTCTAATATTGGAACTTTCAGTTCCTTATCACATTTACACTTATCAAAATTATCACATTTGCAGGCAGCTATATCGAATAAAGACTTTGCTTCGTTCTTAAAAAATTGAAGACGCTTCTGATAAGGATGCAAGTTTATCCTTGATTTATAAGGTTGAAGTAAATTCCTATAACTTTCGATGATGTCTGCCAGAGCTTTAATAATTTTTCGGAGATCTCCTCGCAAGTGTCCGTTGCCAAATTTTTAAACTGAGTTTTCTAATTGCGACTTACCCACAAATAACATCGAATTATGTCTTCCTTAGTCGGCAAGATATAAGCTCTAAAATCTTGTCCAATACCAAAAACGGGACACACTAAATCAATTCGGAGAGTAGGCAAAGACATTTTTTCAACTTAAACAAAAGCACACTTCAAAACGACACATATGCAAATAATGAAGAAAATATATTAAAGCTATTTCAAATGAAAAAATCTATGACTACTTTGATTAATTTGAATTTTTTCAAACGGGAAATTCCCGTCTAGTGAAATTTATGAATTTGTAATAGAAAAAAGTAAATTTGCTCATTTTTTTTAAATACCTTTATATGCAATAAATGCTCAGATTTCAATTGACTTGGGGCAGTATTTAAAATTCTTCAATTTCAAAAATACTTTGGGTTTGGTAAATGTACCCATGGATACAACTTTCAGACCGCGGTCCATTTCTCTTCGCCGAAAAAAAATTTTGTTCATACCAAACCGATCCACCCTAATGACCAATCTGCTGATCAACTGCTCGCCAAATTTGATAGTCAGGAAAAGAATCTCCTAGAACAACGCAAAGAAAAACGCAATGAACAAAAGAATCTTCTCAAATGATTCAAACAACAAAGCCAAAAACAAAAGAATCTTCTTGATCGATTCGAACAACAAAGCCAAGAACAAAAGAATCTTCTAGAACAACACATCCATGAACAAAGGAATCTTCAAAATCTCCTCGAAGGTAAGTTTGAAGCCTTTGGCAACAGAATTATTGCCCTTGACGAGCGTGTCGATAAACAGTTATCGACAATAGAAGCAAAATTCGAAAATAAAATCGAATGCATTTCAAAGGAATTGGATACAGTAAAGAGAATGAAGGTTCGAGAAAGCGCTGGTGACTGTCCAAAGAGAAAGGATATGCATCCACCAACCTTCGATGGACGAATTTCTTGGTCAATCTACAAGAAAAATGGCAACTTCAGTGCTCTTTTCAGGCCATTGGCCAACGCTTTGGAGATGGCCATAAGCAAGAAGTCTTCCGCGTTCAACTTAATGCTAGAGTCCAGAAAAGAGGAGAAACTCTGCAACAGCTCCAAACAGACATCGAACGGTTGGCACATGTAGCATATCGTGCCGCAGGGGATGAGATCTTCACCCAATTCGCAACAGAAGCGTTTGTCCGTGTTGTATTGGATGTCAACGTCCAGCGAACAATTCGAACTTCTGGAAAATGCACACTTCCATGTGTTCCATTTGTGTTCGCCCTGACAAGGAGTCCCTAGAGAAAGAGAATTAGAAATTGAGGAGTGTTCATGCCAGAAAACAGCGTTGCAAAGAAACCAGCGAGATAGACCTACTCGATGCTGGAATTGTAACAAGACCGGGCATCTCCAACGTCAGTGCAGATTACCACCTAGAAGAACTGCATGTCAACATTGTGGACGCAGAAATGGAAACAATAACACCAATACTCCAAATCTACCCGTTCCCCAACCGGGAAACCGAGAAAGCGTAAGAACCAACTTTGAGGGGCAGAAGCTGGATTGTGGTATCGAGGACCCTCGAACCACTATTCAGTTCTCGCAGTCTAAACGAAACAATAAAAGTCTGACTGTGGAGGCAATATTAAACGGCAAGAAACAAGTGGCTACGATCGATACCAGTGCCACTGCCTCCATTATTCGAAGAGACTTGGTGAAGATGACATGGCTGCATAACACCAACACCTACCGTCTGAAAACTGCAACAGGAAAGGTAGCCAGAGTGTACGGGGAGGTTCATCTTACGATCCGTTTGGCAGAACTGGAGTTTTCACATGTGTTTCTGGCAGCAGATATTTGTGATGAGTGCATCGTTGGAATCGACTTTATGAAAGAGCACGGAGTAATCCTTGATATCAGGAAGTAAGTTCTTAGGTATTGAAATGTGGAGATTCCTATGGCTTATGACAATGAAACCACATCAGCTCTTCAGAAGTGTTCGTTTGGACAAAAATGAAAGGTGATTTGGGCAGCCATCGATACCCTATGGTGGAGCCAGACTCTGAGCAGTCTTCCGAAAACATCATCCTAGGAAAGACTCTTGTGGCACCAAACAACAACATGGTGCCCGTACGATACTAAACATCAAACCGTACAAAGTCAAGCTTAGAAAAGGCGAAGTTTTTGTAAAGTGCGCACCAGTGTCTGCAATAACTAAGATCGCAGAAGTGGACACTAAGCAATCTGTGGACCCGAGGAAATTGAACTCTATGAAGGCAAACATTTTGAGGTCATCTAATTTAAGTGGACGACAGCTTGGTGCTGCAGGAAGCCTCCTTCACGAGTACGCTGATATCCTCTCTTCACTCAGTAGGCAGTATGATCGAACACAACTGGTGCAGCATCGAATTGACACAGGAGACGCGAGACCAATTCGACAACCAGCAAGACGCATCCCATTAGCCACACAAGCCGAATTTGAAGAGATGATATCGACGATGAAGAAAGATGGGCTAATCAAAAATTCTAAAAACCCTTGGGCATCCCCAGTTGTCCTTGTCAAAAAGAAGGATGGAAGTACTCGATTCTGTGTGGACTATCGGAGGCTGAATGATGTAACAAAGAAAGACAGCTACAACCTACCAAGAATCAGCGATACCCCGGATGCAATAGAAGGAGCTGAATGGTTCTCAACATTGGACTTCATTGGACTTGAAGAGTGGCGACTGGCAGGTAGAAAATCATTCAGAAGATCAAGAAAAAACGGCTTTCTCCACAGGAAATGGTCTGTGGCAATTCAAAGTAATGCCTTTCGGATTATACAACGCTCTGGAAATATTTGAACGTTTGATAGAGTGCGTTTTACAAGGACTTACTTGGAAGTCATGCCTCGTCCATCTGGACGATGTCATCGTTTATGGTAAAATATTTGATGAGCATTGTGGAAACCATAAGGCCGTGTTCCAGAGGCTTCGAGAAGCAAACTTAAAATTAAATCCAGATAAGTGTGCATTCTTCAAGTCTGAGGTAAAATACTTGGGAAATATCATCTCGTCCCAAGGAGTGAAGACCGATCCTGAGAAAGTGGACACTATTAAGAATTGGCCAACTCCACGTACTCGCCGCATACTATCGTCGTTTTGGTAAGGATTTTCCTAGGATCGCGAAAAGTTTGCATCAGCTTACCGAAAAGGCAAACCATTCAAATGGTCAAGTGAGTGCGAGAAAAGCTTTCAGGTACTCAAGCTGCGCCTATACAATATACCTGTTCTGGCCCATCCGACACCAGGGAAACCTTTCATCATCGACGCTGGCGCAAGTAACGTGGGAATTAGAGCCGAACAGTCACAAGATCATGCCTATTACAGCAAGGTACTCTCAAAGCCAGAAAGAAATTACTGTGTGACCAGAAGAGAACTTCTAGCTCTAATATCGGCTACAAAACACTTCCATAAGTACATCTATGGACAGAAGTTCCTTCTTCAAACATATCATGGTGCACTGAATTGGCTTTTGAACTTCAAAAATCCAGAAGTTCAATTGGAAAGGTGGATCGAGAGAATGCAGACATACAACTATCCGATTCAACATCGAAGAGGAAGGTTGCACTCAAACGCAGATGCCTTTTCTCGGAGACCCTGCAAACCAGACTGCAAGCATTGCACACGTCAAGAATAAAAGGAGGTTTCTGCCATCCAGCGATTAAGAATCGATCCCATTTACGGTTGGAGTAATGAAGAATAAAGGAATGCCCAACAAGAAAACTCGGATAATGAACCTATTCTTGCATGGAAAAAAAACAACATAAGAAACAAGAGTGAGATAACACGTCCGATAGAAGTCCAACTCTTAAGGAGTATTCGGCACAGTGGGACTCGCTTCATGTAGAAGAAGGTGTGCTTAGACGTCAATGGAAGTCCACTGACGGCAGATCGTATGTGATGCAGCTAATCGTACCTCGATCCAAAGTTAATGAAGTTCTTCAAGAGATGCATAAAGGTGCTTCCGGAGGACATTTGGGGACATTGGAGAAGGTAAAGCAGCGATTCTTCTGGCTATATGCAAGAGAAGACGTTGGAAAATGGTGCCGAAAATGTGATACTAGAAGTGCAAGCAGGGGACCAGTCAGAAGAGTCCAAAGTTAAATGTAGCAGTATAACGTGGGCCCGCCTATTGAGAGGATTGCAATAGAGATTGCGGGATGTTTTCCAGAAGCCGAAAGTGCAAACCGATACATCCTGGTAGTAATGGACTACTTCAGCAAGTGGCTTGAGGCGTTTGCCTTTCCAAACCAGGAAACCAAAACAGTGGTGGATGGGATTATTTTCAACTGGGTAAGCAGGTTGGTGTACCGATGGAATTCCATTGATATCAAGGAAGAAACTTAACAAGTTTGTACACTCCTTGGCATTAAAAAAACGAAGACGACACCGCTTCATCCACAATCTGATGGAATGGTTGAACGATTCAACAGGACCCTTAAAGAACACCTTTCCAAAGTGGTACGCGACAACCAACGAGACTGAAATCGGCATATTCCAGTATTATTGATGTCTTATCAAAGTGCAACACATAGCTGAACAGGACATACACCTTCAGAAATCCTGCTTGGATGTTATGGTAATGAGCCCCAGGAAATAGACGACTACGTAGAAGACCTGAAAGAAAAGCTTCTTGACATTCACGAAAGCACAAGGGCAGATTTAAAGATATCAAAAGATCGAACTAAAACACGATACGATACAAAAGCAACAAAAAACGGATTCCAAGCGGGAGAATTTGTGTGGTTTTATAATTCCCACCGTCGCGTCGCGTCGGAAGGGACTTTCACCGAAGCTTAAGTGTTTGATTTGGTGAAATAAATAAGTGAAGAAATTAAATATAGTGAATAAGTTTTGCTAACGAACTTGAGAAAATATTACAATATAAAATACGTAAAGAAAATGATGACATCAGAACTGAGAAGAAAATATAACCAGCAGCTTTAAATCAGTCAGTGGCGTAGCTAATAGAAATGGGTACAGAAGGGTCACATACAGAACGGAAAATAATTTTGTCTACTCAAGAGTTAAATTTATTTCCAAACCAATTTCAACCGAGTTGGAATCAGTAAATTGATCTAACAAAATCAAGTGGATTTCTGGAGCATTAGAAAACTCTGAACATTTCTGATTTTGGCAGGGTTTTTTTATCCATCGACGTCACACCCATCCTTCAAAAGAATTTTATAAGTGATAGCTTCACAGATAGAGAAAGATCTATTTGACAGAAAAAGTTTATTGTGATCCAAATTGCCCTAAAATCACTTTTTACCGGAGAAGTAAAAAACGTCAAAAAATTTCAGAATTTTTAGAGTTTTTTTAAACCAGCGATATCGTAGCCATTCTTTAATGGAATTTGACAGCTAATAGCTTGACTATATTTTGATGGAAAAAGTTCATTTTAATCCAAATATGACGCAATTGCTCAAGAAATTAATTTTTTGCAGAGAAGTAAAAATAAATCCTATAATTGAGAACTTAAAAGATGGAAGACAAACTATTTTCTTACGAAAATTGGTTATTATTGTTAAAATGTCAACTAATTGCCCTAAAATCGCCTTCTCTAGAAAAATAATAAAAATAAAAGAGTCCGACTTTTTAGAGGTATTTTTTCAAAAGCATTACGAATATCGTCTGAAAGTTTAAGAAGTGCCGCTACACAACTATGGTTTAGACGAAATTCTGACTGTAGAGGTGAAAATAGTTTCTGCATTTCGATGGTTTTTTTCATATCGTTGCTACCAATTACTTCAAAAACCTTAGAAAGAAAAGGTAAAATTGCTATGAGTCTGAACTCAGAGCTTGTTCGCTTCTAAAGTAGTGGGATTATTTTTGATTTTTTGCCATTGGATGGGGAAGATTGATGACTTGATAATTGTGTTGAAATTATGAACAATGTAATTGATAGTGGAGATTTTCAACATTTTATTTAATTTTAATTTTTATTTTTTATTTTAATTAATAAAAGATGTTATTTTAAGTAACTTAAAACACAAATTATTTATATTGTAATATTTTCTCAGGTTCGTTAATAAAACTTATTCACTTTATTTAAATTCTCCACTTATTTACTTAACAAAATAAAACACTTTAATTTTACAACCACTAAACAATTTATTGTTCACCACTGAAATTAATTCAACACTTTACTTTATTTACAACCAACTTTACTCATTCACGATTAAAAATAAACTGCGTCCTCTGCCAGTTAGACATGTGCTTTCATACTTTTCACAAGGTTCCCGAAAAAGCTGGAAGGTTCCAGTATTTGCTTCTGGAGCTTTCCATTTCCTTTTCCAAAGCGTTCATTTTGACGTTTAGTATTGAAAGTTCGAAAGCTCACCAAAACTCTCCGAAGGTTGGTTTGTGTCCTGTCTAATTCGAAATTCGGCGTTTCTTATATTCGATGTTTGAGAGTGGTTATTGTTCATTCCAGAGTTTTTATAGTACAAATGTGACAGTCGTTACACTGCCCCCTCCTTAAGATTGATCGTCCCGAGCAAATCTATCACAACCTTTACCATTATAACGGTGTTAACGGTCACTGTGAACTACTTTCATTTTGCCTCTATGTCCTCTCTTAATGCGGTAGACGACATCGTTTATTCGAGTTACAATAGTATACGGGCCTTCCTAATTTTGTTGAAGTTTCGGTGAAAGTCCCTTCCGACGGTGGGGATTATAAAACCATACAAGTTCTCCCGCTTGGAATCCGTTCGTTATTGTTGCTTTTGTGTCGTATCGTGTCTTCATCCGATCACTTGACAGCTTTTTATCTGCCCTTGTGCTTTCGTGAATGTCAAGAAGCTTTTCTTTCAGGTCTTCCACGTAGTCGTCTATTTCTTGGGGCTTATTACCATAACATCCAAATTTTATTTTACTTGGCAGTCGTATTGTGTTCCCGAGTAGGATTTCTGATGGTGTATGTCCTGTTGAGCTATGTACTGCACTTCGATAGGCCATCAAGAATAATGGAATATGCCGATCCCAGTCTCGTTGGTTGTCGTTTACAACTTTGGAAAGGTGTTCTTTAAGGGTCCTGTT
The DNA here is from genome assembly GCA_946251815.1 of Dasysyrphus albostriatus. Taxonomy (NCBI): domain Eukaryota; kingdom Metazoa; phylum Arthropoda; class Insecta; order Diptera; family Syrphidae; genus Dasysyrphus; species Dasysyrphus albostriatus. Next base: position 122,663,710 of record OX276335.1, on the reverse strand, counting down.
GAATCGTTCAACCATTCCATCAGATTGTGGATGAAGTGGTGTGGTCCTCGTCTTTTTAATGGCAAGGAGTGTACAAACTTCCTGAAAGATTTTGGACTCAAAGTTTCTTCCTTGATCTGAATGGAGTTCCATCGGTACGCCAAACCTGCCTATCCAGTTGAAAACAATCTCATCCACGACTGTTTTGGTTTCCTGGTTTAGGAAGGCAAATACCTCAGGCCACTTGCTGAAGTAGTCCATTACTACCAGGATGTATCGGTTTCCACTTTCGGTTTCTGGAAAAGGTCCCGCATTGTCTATTGCAATCCTCTCAAAAGGCGTGCCAACGTTAAACTGTTGCATTTTACTCTGGATTTTTCTGCCTGGTCCCTTGCTTGCAGCACAAGTATCACATGAGCGGTACCATTTTTCAACGTCTTCTCTTGCATGTAGCCAGTAAAATCGCTGCCTTACCTTCTCCAGTGTCTTATTGATCCCCAAATGTCCTCCGAAAGCTCCCTCATGCATCTCTTGAAGAACTTCATTAACTTTGGATCGAGGTACGATTAGCTGCTATACATAAGATTTGCCGTCTGGGGACTCCCATTTACGTCTTAGCACTCCTTTTTGCACATAAAGTGAGTCCCATTGTGCCCAATAGGCCTTAAGAGTTGGACTTCTATCGGAGATGTCACCCCATTCTGGTTTCTCCAGTTGTTCTTTCCATGCCAGAATGGGTTTAATATCCGAATCTTCTTGCTGGGCGGTCCTCAGTTCTTCATTACTCCAACCGTAAATGGGATCGATTCTTAATCACTGGATGGCAGCTACGTCCTTTTCTTCATGACGTGTGCAATGCTTGCAGGGTCTCCGAGACAAGGCATCTGCGTATGATTGCAACCTTCCTCTCCGATGTTGAATCTGGTAGTCGTATGTCTGCAAGCTCTCGATCCACCTTGCCACTTGAGCTTCTGGATTTTTGAAGTTCAAAAGCCAATTAAATGCGCCATGATATGTTCGAAGAAGGAACTTTTGTCCATAGATGTACTTATGGAAGTGTTTTGTAGCCGCTATTAGAGCTAGAAGTTCTCTTCTGGTCACACAATAATTTCTTTCTGGCTTTGAGAGTACCTTGCTGTAATAGGCGATGACCTTCCCTTCTCCATCATGAACTTGCAACAGTACGGCTCCAATTCCCACGTTACTTGCGTCAGCGTCGATGATGAATGGTTTTCCTGGTGTCGGATGGGCCAGAACAGGTGTATTGCGAAGGCGCTGCTTGAGTACCTGAAAGCTTTTCTCGCACTCACTTGACCATTTGAATGGTTTGCCTTTTTCGGTGAGCTGATGCAAACTTTTCGCGATCCTAACAAAACGACGATAGTACGTGCCTAGGCCAAGAAAGCTCGTAAGTTGATGTTTACCTTGTGGAGTTGGCCAATTCTTAACAGTGTCCACTTTCTCAGGATCAGTCTTCACTCCTTGGGACGAGATGATATTTCCCAAGTATTTTACCTCAGACTTGAAGAATGCACACTTGTCTGGATTTAATTTTAGGTTTTCTTCACGATGCCTCTGGAACACGGCCTTAAGGTTTCCACAATGCTCATCAAATGTTTTACCATAAACGATGACATCGTCCAGATAGACCAGGCATGACTTCCAAGTAAGTCCTTGTAAAACGCACTCCATAAAACGCTCAAATGTTGCCGGAGCGTTGCATAGCCCGAAAGGCATTACTTTGAATTGCCACAGATCATTTCTTGTGGTGAAATCCCTCTTTTCTCGATCTTCTGAATGGATTTCTACCTGCCAGTAGCCACTCTTCAAGTCCAATGTTGAAAACCATTCTGCTCCTTCCATCACATCCAAAGTACCGCTGATTGTTGGTAGGTTGTAGCTGTCTTTCTGTGTCACATCGTTCAGCTTCCGATAGTCTACACAGAATCGAGTACTTCCATCCTTCTTTTTGACAATGACGACTGGGAATGCCCAAGGGCTTTTAGAATTTTCGTTAATCCCATCTTTCTTTATCGTCGATATCATCTCTTCAACTTCGGCTTGTTTGGTTAATGGGAGACGTCTCGCTGGTTGTCGAATTGGTCTAGTGCCTCCTGTGTCGATTCGATGCTGCACCAGTTGTGTTCGACCATACTGCCCACTGGGTGAAGAGAGTATATTAGCGTACTCGTGAAGGAGGCTTCCAGCGACACTTAGCTGTTGGTCACTTAAATTGGATGACATGAGAATTTTTGCCTTCATAGAGTTCAATTTCTTCGGGTCCACAGATTGCTTAGTGTCCACTTCTGTGATCTTAGTTATAGCGGACACTGATTCACACTTTCCCACGACTGCTCCTTTTCTCAGCTTGACTTCGTACGGTTTGATGTTAAGTATCCGTACGGGCACCATGTTGTAGTTTGGTGCCACAAGAGTCTTCCTCAGGATAATGTTTTGGGAAGACTGCTCAGAGTCTGGTATCGATGGCTTCCCAAATCACCCTTTACTTTTGTCCAAACGAACACTTCCGAAGAAGGTGGCAGGCATATATCTTCCTTTATGACAGTCCTCAGAGTTAATATGCTTCCATTGCCATGAACCATAGGAATTTCCACATTTCGATAATTAAGAACTTGGTTGCCGATATCAAGGATTACTCCGTGATCTTTCATAAAGTCGATTCCAACGATGCACTCATCACAAATATCTGCTACTGGAAACAGATGTGAGAACTCCAGTTCTGCCAAACGGATCGTAAGATGAACCTCCCCGTACACTCTCACTGCCTCTCCTGTTGCAGTTTTCAGACGGTAGGTGTTGGTGTTATGCAGCCATGTCATCTTCACTAAGTCTCTACGAACAATGGAGGCAGTGGCACTGGTGTCGATCGTAGCCACTTGTTTCTTGCCGTTTAATATTGCCTCCACAGTCAGACTTTTATTGTTTCGTTTAGTCTGTGAGACCTGAATAGTGGTTTTGGGGCCATCGATACCAGAAACCAGCTTCTGCCCCTCGAAGTTGGTTTTTACTCGTTTCCTGGTTGGGAAACAGGTAGAATTGGAGTTATTGTTTCCATTTCTGCGTCCACAATGGTGACATGCAGTTCTTCTTGGTGGTAATCTGCACTGACGTTGGAAATGTCCTGTCTTGTTACTCCTTGAGAAGCCTGTTCTGCTGCTTCCATTGTCAGGGCGAATGCTAATGCCTCAGAAAGTGTGCGTTTTCCAGCAGTTTGAATTGCTCGCTGAAGGTTGATATCAGATACAGCACGGACAAAGGCTTCTGTTGCGAATTGGTTGATGATTTCATCCCCTGCAGCCGGATATGCCAGATGTGCCAATCGTTCGATATCTGCTCGGACCTGTTGTAGGGTTTCTCCTCTTTGAGTTGAACGCGGAAGACTTCTTGCATATGGCCATCTCCAAAGCGTTTGTCAATGGCCTGAACAAGAGCACTGAAGTTGCCATTTTTATATGCTGGTATGGTTTGCAGCAGTTCAGCAGCAGTTCCTCTAAGGGCAAGCGTAAGAGCTATATATTTGTCTTCCTCGTCCCAGGCATTTGTTGCCGCAGCTGCCTCAAACTGCTTCTTATAGATTGACCAAGAAGTTTGTCTATCCCTGGTTGGTGGATGCATTTCCTTTCTTTTTGGATAGTCGCCAGAACTTTCTAGAACCTTCATTTTCCTTACCATTTCTAATTCCTATGTAATGCATTCGATTTTATCTTCGACCTTTTCGAACTTTGTTTCTACTGTCGACAATTGCTTATCGACAGTGAAAAATTGTTTATCGACACGCTCGTCAAGGGCAATAATTCTGTTGTCAAAAGCTTCTAACTTACCTTCGAGCAGACTTGTCTGTTCTTGGAATTGTTGAAGAAGTTTTTTCGCTTGATTTTCGAGCGAACTCTTTTGTTCACTGTGTTGTTATTCTAGAAGATTCTTTTAATCTTGGCTTTGCTGTTCTAGAAGATCCTTCTCTTCTTGGCTTTGTTGATCAAATCGTTCAAGTAGATTCTTTTGTTCATTGCGTTACCCTGTTGTAGACGAATTATAAGATCATTCGTTGTTCCAGCAGTAGGAAGACCTCGCTTGTTCAGTTCTGCCTTAAGCTCAACTAAGCTTAAGCCATTCAGAGTTTAACCCATTGTCTTTTCTTATTTCACTTTTACAGTCACGTTCACTTTTTGTAATTATTGTCTGTTAAGGCACAAATAAATTATCTAAACAAAATTAAATTAAGTTTTATTCCACTTCTAACACCAATGTAATATTTTCTCAGGTTCGTTAATAAAACTAATTCACTTTATTTCCACTTATTTACTTAACAAAATAAAACACTTTACTTTTACAACCACGAAACAATTTATTGTTCACCACTGAAATTAATTCAACACTTTACTTTTATTACAACCAACTTTACTCATTCACGATTAAAAATAAACTGCGTCCTCTGCCGGTCAGACATGTGCTTTTATACTTTTCACAAAAGAATAAATAAATTTGGTGGCGCAACAGCTCGTGGAGAACCAGGGCCTAGTGACTTACAACTCTCAACCATTCCTGTGTGCTTGTTATTGGCAGGAATAGAGGGGACCTACAATCTTGTGCCGAGTCCGAACGGCTAGATGAGAAAGCACTTATTCATGACAAGTATACTCTTGGAGGATTTGTCAGTTCCTCACAAGAGGCAGTACCTCGGGAAAAACATTTCTGTTTTTAGGTGGCAGCGGCTGTGAATCGAACCCATACCTTCGGCATGACAGTCCAATGCACTATACATTATGCCACGAGGTACTACATACTTTTCACAAGGTTCCCGAAAAAGCTGGAAGGTTCCAGTATTTGCTTCTAGAGCTTTAAATTTCCTTTTTCAAAGCTTTCATTTTGACGTTTAGTATTGGAAGTTCGAAAGCTCACCAAAACTCTCCGAAGGTTGGTTTGTGTCCTGTCTAATTCGAAATTCGGCGTTTCGTTTAATCGATGTTCGAGAGTGGTTATAGTTCATTCCAGAGTTGTTATACCTAGTACAAATGAGACAGTCGTTACAATATATTTATTTGCTTAAATGTACATTTCGGAAGCTATGCTTCAATCGTCAGTAAGCTCTATTTGAATATAATAAAATTTTGATTGATAATATTAAAAATTCAATACAAACAAAACATTCTATACTAATGAAAAAATAAAGTACAAAAACAAATTTACAGTGAATTTAAGGTCTATCATAAAACTTTTAAAAAATTGTATCTCTTAACTTTTAAAGTAATTAAGCCTATTTTAAATTACCGAGGACGTACATAAATTGCCTTAGGTCTAGGCAAAGTTATGCTTGTCTAAAAAAAATCATTTTCACCTTAGTTTTAAAGGTAATTTAGCCTATTTAAATCTAACCGACGACGTACATAAATTGCCTTAGTTCTCGGCAAAGTTATTCTTGTCCAAAAAAATCATTTTCACCTTAGTTTATAAGGTAATTTAGCCTATTTTAAATTACCGAGGACGTACATAAATTGCCTTAGTTCTAGGCTATGTTATGCTTGTCCAAAAAAATAATTTTCATCTTAGCTTTTAAGGTAATTTAGCCTTTTTTAATTAACCGAGGACGTACATAAATTGCCATACTTCTAGGCAAAGTTATGCTTGCCCAAAAAAAACCATTTTTACCTTAGTTTTTAAGGAAATTAAGCCTTTTTTAAATTAACGAGGACGTACATAAATTACCTTAGTTTTAGGCAAAGTTATGCTTGTCTAAAAAACTATTTTCACCTTAGTTCTTAAGGTAGTCTAGCCTATTTTAAACAACCGAGGACGTACATAAATTGCCTTAGTTCTAGGCAAAGTTATGCTTGTCCAAAAAAATCATTTTCATCTTAGCTTTTAAGGTAATTTAGCCTATTTTAATAAACCGAGGATGTACATAAATTGCATTAGTTCTAGGCAAAGTTATGCTTGTCCAAAAAAATCATTTTCACCTTAGATTTTAAGGTAATTTAGCCTATTTTAAACAACCGAGAACGTACATAAATTACCTTAGTTCTAGGCAGAGTTATGCTTACCCAAAAAAAAAATTAGTTTTTAAGTTAATTTAGCCTTTTTTAAATTACCGAGGCCGTACGTAAATTACCTTAGTTCTAGGCAAAGTTATGTTTGTCCAAAAAAATCATTTTTACCTTAGTTTTTAAGATAATTTAGCCTTTTTTAAATTACCGAGGACGTACACAAATTGCCTTAGTTCTAGGCAGAGTTATGCTCGTCCAACAAAAATAACTTTACCTTAGTTTTTAACTTTATTTAGCCTATTTTAAATTACCGAGGACGTACATAAATTGCCTTAGTTCTAGGTAAAGTTATGCTTGTCCAAAAAAATCATTCTTACCTTAGTTTTTAAGGTAATTAAGTCTATATTAAATTACCGAGGACGTACATAAATTACCTTAGTTCTAGGCAGAGTTATGCTTATCCAAAAAAAACTTTAGTTTTTAAGTTAATTTAGCCTTTTTTAAATCACCGAGGCCGTACGTAAATTGCCTTAGTTCTAGGCAAAGTTATGTTTGTCCAAAAAAATCATTTTTACCTTAGTTTTTAAGATAATTTAGCCTTTTTTAAATTACCGAGGACGTACAAAAATTGCCTTAGTTCTAGGCAGAGTTATGCTCGTCCAACAAAATCATTTTTATCTTAGTTTTTAAGGTAATTTAGCCTATTTTAAATTACCGAGGACGTACATAAATTGCCTTAGTTCTAGGCAAAGTTATGCTTGTCCAAAAAAATCATTTTTACCTTAGTTTTTAAGGTAATTTAGCCTATTTTAAATTACCAAGGGCGTACATAAATTGCCTTAGTTCTAGGCAAAGTTTTGCTCGTCCAACAAAAATAACTTTACCTTAGTTTTTTAGGTAATTTAGCCTATTTTAAATTACCGAGGACGTACATAAATTGCCTTAGTTCTAGGCAAAGTTATGCATATCCAAAAAAATCATTTTCACCTTAACTTTTGAGGTAATTTAGCTTTTTTTAATTAACCGAGGACGTACATAAATTGCCTTAGTTCTAGGCAAAGTTATGCTTGTCCAAAAAAATCATATTCACCTTAGTTTTTAAGGTAATTTAGCCTATTTTAAATTACCAAGGACGTACATAAATTACCTTGGTTCTAGGCAAAGTTATGCGTGTCCAAAAAAATCATTTTCACCTCTGCTTTTAAGGTAATTTAGCCTATTTAATATACCGAGGACGTACATAAATTGCTTTGTTTTAGGCAAAGTTATGCTTTTCCAAAAAAATCATTTTCAAACCTTAGCTTTTAAGGTAATTTATCCTATTTTAATATACGGAGGACGTACATAAATTGCTTTGTTCTAGGCAAAGTTATGCTCGTCCAACAAAAATAACTTTACCTTAGTTTTTAACTTAATTTAGCCTTTTTTAAATTACCGAGGACGTACGTAAATTGCCTTAGTTCTAGGCAAAGCTAAGCTCGTCCAAAAAAATAATTTTCACCTTAGTTTTTAAGGTTATTTAGCCTATTTTAAATTACCGAGGACGTACTGCCTTAGTTCTAGGCAAAGTTATGCTTGTCCAAAAAAATCATTTTCACCTTAGCTTTTAAGCTAATTTAGCTTTTTTAATTAACCGAGGAAGTACATAAATTGCCTTAGTTCTAGGCAAAGCTATGCTTGTCCAAAAAAATCATTTTCACCTTAATTTTAAGATAATTTAGCCTATTTTAAATTACCGAGGACGTACATAAATTGCCTTAGTTCTAGGCAAAGTTATGCTTGTCCAAAAAAAATCATTTTCACCTTAGCTTTTAAGGTAATTTAGCCTATTTTAAATAACCGAGGACTTCCATAAATTGCCTTAGTTCTAGGCAAAGTTATGCTTGTCCAAAAAAATCAGTTTCACCTTAGTTTTTAAGGCAATTTTGCCTATTTTAAATTACCGAGGACGTACATAAATTGCCTCAGTTCTAGGCAAAGTTTTGCTTGTCCAAAAAAATCATTTTCACCTTAGCTTTTAAGGTAATTTATCCTTTTTTAATTAACCGAGGACTTAAATAAATTGCCTTAGTTCTAGGCAAAGTTATGCCCGTCCAACAAAAAAAACTTTACCTAAGTTTTTAAGGTAATTTATCCTATTTTAAATTACCGAGGACGTACATAAATTGCCTTAGTTCTAGGCAAAGTTATGCTTGTCCAAAAAAATCATATTCACCTTAGTTATTAAGGTAATTTAGCCTATTTTAAATTGCTGAGGAAGAAAATAAATTGCCTTAGTTCTAAACAAAGTTATGCTTGTCCAAAAAAATCATTTTCACCTAAGTTTTTAAGGTCATTTAGCCAATTTTAAACTACCGAGGACGTACAGAAATTGCCTTAGTTCTAGTCAAAGTTATGCTTGTCCAAAAAAATCATTTTCACCTTAGTTTTTAAGGTAATTTAGCCTATTTTAAATTACCGAGGACGTACATAAATTGCCTTAGTTCTAAGCAAAGTTATGCTTGTCCAAAATAACCTTTTTCACCTTAGTTTTTTAGTTAATTTAGCCTTTTTTAAATTACTGAGGACGTACATAAATTGCCTTAGTTCTAGGCAAAGTTATGCTTGTCCAAAAAAATCATTTTCACCTTAGCTTTTAAGGTAATTTAGCTTATTTGAGTTAACCGAGGACGGACATTAAATGTCTTAGTTCTAGGAAAAGTTATGCTTGTCCAAAAAAAATTTTTTCACCTTAGTTTTTAAGGTAGTTTAGCCTTTTTTAATTACCGAGGACGTACTTAAATTGCCTTACATATAGGCAAAGTTATGCTTGTCCAAAAAAATCATTTTTACCTTATTTTTTATGGTAATCTAGCCCATTTTAAATTACCGAGGACGTACATAAATTGCCTCAGTTCTAGGCAAAGTTATGCTCGTCCAAAAAAATCATTTTTATCTTAGTTTTAAAGGTAATTTAGCCTATTTTAAACTACCGAGGAAGTACATAAATTGCCTTGGTTCTTGGCAAAGTTATGCTCGTCCAAAAAAATCATTTTCACCTTAGCTTTTAAGGTAATTTAGCCTGTTTTAATTAACCGAAGACGTACATAAATTGCGTTTGTTCTAGGCAAAGTTATGCTTGTCCAAAAAAATCATTTGCACCTTAGATTTTAAGGTAATTTAGCCGATTTTAATCAACCGAGGACGTACATAAGTTGCCTTAGTTCTAGGCAAAGTTATGCTTGTCCAAAAAAATCATTTTTGCCTTAGTTTTTAAGGAAATTTAGCCTATTTTTAACTTCCGAGGGCGTACATAAATTGCCTTAGTTCTAAACAAAGTTATGCCATTCCAACAAAAATAACTTTACCTTAGTTTTTAAGGTAATATAGCACTTGTCCAAAAAAAACATTTTCACCTTAGCCTTTAAGGTAACTTAGCCTATTTTAATTAGGCGAGGATGTACATAAATTGCCTTAGTTCTAGGCAAAGTTATGCTTGTCCAAAAAAATCATTTTCGACTTAGCTTTTAAGGTAATTTAGCCTATTTTAAATTACCGAGGACGTACATAAATTGCGTTTGCTCTAGGCCAAGTTATGCTTGTCCAAAAAAATCATTTTCACCTTAGTGTTTAAGGTAATTTAGCAGATTTTAATCAACCGAGGACGTACATAAATTGCCTTAGTTCTAGGCAAAGTTATGCTTGTCCAAAAAAATCATTCTTACCTTAGTTTTTAAGGTAATTAAGCCTATTTTAATCAACCGCGGACATATATAAATTGCCTTAGTTCTAGGCAAAGTTATGCTCGTCCAACAAAAATTACTTTACCTTAGTTTTTAACTTTATTTAGCCTATTTTAAATTACCGAGGACGTACATAAATTGTCTTATTCCTTGGCAAAGTTATGCTTGTCCAAAAAAATCATTTTCACCTTAGCTTTTAAGGTAATTTAGCCTTTTTTAATAAACCGAGGACGTACATAAATTACCGTAGTTCTAGGCAGAGTTATGCTTATCCAAAAAAACCTTTTCACCTTAGTTTTTAAGTTAATTTAGCCTTTTTTAAATTACCGATGCCGTACATAAATTGCCTTAGTTCTAGGCAAAGTTATGCTTGTCCAAAAAATTGTTTTCACCTTACTTTTAAAGGTAATTTAGCCTTTTTTTAATTAACCGAGGAGGTACATAAATTGCCTTCGTTCTAGGCAAAGTTATGCTTGTCCAAAAAAATCATTTTCACCTTAGCTTTTAATGTAATTTAGCCTATTTTAATTAACCGAGGACGTACATAAATTGCCTTAGTTCTAGGCAAAGTTATAATTGTCCAAAAAAATCATTTTTACCTTAGCTTTTAAGATAATTTAGCCTATTTTAAATTACCGAGGATGTACATAAATTGCCTCAGTCCTAGCCAAAGTTATGCTCGTCCAACAAAAATTACTTTACCTTAGTTTTTAACTTTATTAAGCCTATTTTAAATTACCGAGGACGTACATAAATTGCCTTATTTCTTGGCAAAAATATGCTTGTCCAAAAATATCATTTTCACCTTAGCTTTTAAGGTAATTAAGCCTTTTTTAATTAACCGAGGACGTTCATATATAACCTTAGTTCTAGGCAAAGCTATGCTTGTCCAAAACATCAAATTCACCTTAGTTTTTAAGGTAGTTTAGCCTATTTTAAATTACCGGGGATGTACATAAATTGCATTAGTTCTAGGCAAAGTTATGCTCGTCCACAAATATAACTTTACCTTAGTTTTTAAGGAAATTTAGCCTATTTTAAATTACCGAGGACGTACATAAATTGCCTTAGTTCTAGGCAAAGTTATGCTCGTCCAACAAAAATAACTTTACCTTAGTTTTTACCTTAATTAAGCCTTATTTAAATTACCGAGGACGTACATAAATTGCCTTAGTTCTAGGCAAAGTTATGTTCGTCCAAAAAAATCATTTTCACCTTAGTTTTTAAGGTAATTTAGCCTTTTTTAAATTACCGAGGACGTACATAAAATGCCTCAGTTCTAGGCAAAGTTTTGCTTGTCCAAAAAAATCATTTTCACCTTAGCTTTTAAGGTAATTTAACCTATTTGAATCAACCGAGGACGTACATAAATTGCTTAGTTCTAGGCAAAGTTATGCTTGTCCAAAAAAATCATTTTTACCTTAGTTTTTAAGGTAATTAAGCCCATTTTAAATTACCGAGGACGTACATAAATTGCCTTAGTTCTAGGCAACGTTATGCTCGTCCAACAAAAATAACTTTACTTTAGTTTTTAAGGTAATTAAGCCTATTTTAAATTACAGAGGATGTACATAAATTGCCTTAGTTCTAGGCAAAGTTATGCTTGTCCAAAAAATTCAGTTTCACCTTAGCTTTTAAGGTAATTTAGTCTATTTTAATTAACTGAGGACGTACATAAATAGCCTTAGTTCTAGGCAAAGTTATGTTCCTCCAACAAAAATAACTTTTTCTTAGTTTTTAACTTATTTTAGCCTATTTTTAATTACCGAGGACGTACATAAATTGCCTTTTTTCTTGGCAAAGTTATGCTTGTCCAAAAATATCATTTTCAACTTTTAAGGTAATTTAGCCTTTTTTAATTATCTTAGGACGTTCATATATAACCTTAGTTCTAGACAATGTTATGCTTGTCCAAAAAATCATTTTCACCATAGTTTTTAAGGTAATTTAGCCTATTTTAAATTACCAAAAACGTACATAAATTGCCTTAGTTCTAGGCAAAGTTATGCTTGTCCAAAAAAATCATTTTCATCTTAGCTTTAAAGGTAATTTAGCCTATTTTAATTAGCCGAGGATGTTAATAAATTGCCTTAGTTCTAAGCAAAGTTATGCTTGTCAAAAAAAATCATTTTCAACTTAGCTTTTAAGGTAATTTAGCCTATTTTAAATAACCGAAGACGTACATAAATTGCGTTTGCTCTAGGCAAAGTTATGCTTGTCCAAAAAAATCATTTTCACCTTAGCTTTTAAGGTAATTTAGCCGATTTTAATCAACCGAGGATGTTTATAAATTGCCTTAGTTCTAGGCAAAGTTATGCTTGTCCAAAAAAATCATATTCACCTTAGTTTTTAAGGTAATTTAGCCTTTTTTAAATTACCGAGGCCTTTAAGCTTTTAAGGTAATTTAGCCTATTTTAATTAATTGAGGATGTTAATAAATTGCCTTAGTTCTCGGCAAAGTTATGCTTGTCCAAAAAAATCATTTTCAACTTAACTTTTAAGGTAATTTAGCCTTTTTTAATTAACCGAGGACGTTCATATATTACCTTAGTTCTAGGCAAAGTTATGCTTGTCCAAAGAAATCATTTTCACCTAAGTTTTTAAGGTCATTTAGCCTATTTTAAATTACCGAGGACGTGCAGAAATTGCCTTAGTTCTAGACAAAGTTATGCTTGTCCAAAAAAATTATTTTCACCTTAGTTTTTAAGGTAATTTAGCCTATTTTAAATTACCGAGGACGTACATAAATTGCCTTAGTTATAGGCAAAGTTATGCTTGTCCAAACAAATCATTTTCACCTTAGCTTTTAATGTCATTTAGCCTTTTTTTAATTAACCGAGGACGTACATAAATTGCTTTAGTTCTAGGCAAAGTTATTCTTGTCCAAAAAAATCATACTCACCTTAGTTTTAAAGGTAATTTAGCCTATTTTAAACTACCGCGGACGTACATAAACTGCCTTAGTTCTAGGCAAAGTTATGCTTGTCAAAAAAAAATCATTTTTACCTTAGTTTTTAAGGTAATTTAGCCTTTTTTAACTAACCGAAGACTTAAATAAATTGCCTTAGTTTGCCTTGCCTTGTCCAAAATATCTAATTCACCTTAGTTTTTAAGGTACTTTAGCCTATATTAAATTACCGACGACGTACATAAATTGCCTTAGTTTTAGGCAAAGTTATGCTTGTCCAAAAAAATCATTTTCACCTAAGTTTTTGAGGTCATTTAGCCTATTTTAAATTACCGAGGATGTACAGAAATTGCCTTAGTTCTAGACAAAGTTATGCTTGTCCAAAAAAATCATTTTCACCTTAGTTTTTAAGGTAATTTAGCCTATTTTAAATTACCGAGGACGTACATAAATTGCCTTAGTTATAGGCAAAGCTATGCTTGTCCAAAAAAAATCATTTTCACCATAGTTTTTAAGGTAATTTTCCCCTTTTTTAAATTACCAAGGGCGTACATAAATTGCCTTAGTTCTAGGCAAAGTTATGCTTGTCCAAAAAAATCATTTTCACCTTAGCGTTTAAGGTAATTAAGCCTATTTTAATTAACCGAGGATGTTAATAAATTGCATTAGTTCTAGGCAAAGTTATGCTTGTCCAAAAAAATCATATTCACCTTAGTTTTTAAGGTAATTTAGCCTATTTTAAATTACCGAGGACGTAATTAAATTGCCTTAGATCTAGGCAAAGTTATGCTTGTCCAAAAAAATCATTTTTACCTTAGTTTTTAAGGTAATTTAGCCTTTTTTAGATTACCGAGGGCGTACATAAATTGCCCTAGTTCTAGGCAAAGTTATGCTCGTCCAAAAAAATCATTTTCACCTTAGCTTTTAAGGTAATTTAGCCTATTTTAATTAACCGAGGATGTACATAAATTGCCTTAGTTCTAGGCAAAGTTATGCTTGTCCAAAAAAATCATTTTCACCTTAGCTTTTAAGGTAATTTAGCCTGTTTTAATTAACCGAAGACGTACATAAATTACCTTAGTTCTAAACAAAGTTATGCCAGTCCAACAAAAATAACTTTACCTAAGTTTTTAAGGTAATTTAGCACATGTCAAAAAAAAAATCATTTTCACCTTAGCTTTTAAGGTATCGTAGCCTTTTTTAATTAACCGAGCATGTACATAAATTGCCTTAGTTCTAGGCAAAGTTATGCTTGTATAGCTTTTAAGGAAATTTAGCCTGTTTTAATTAACCGAGGACGTACATAAATTACCTTACTTCTAGGCAGAGTTATGCTTATCCAAAATAACCTTTTCACCTTAGTTTTTAAGTTAATTTAGCCTTTTTTAAATTACCGAGGCCGTACGTAAATTGCCTCAGTTCTAGGCAAAGTTATGTTTGTCTAAAAAAATCATTTTTACCTTAGTTTTTAAGATAATAAGATGTACATAAATTGCCTTAGTTCTAGGCAAAGTTATGCTCATCCAAAAAAAATTACTTTACCTTAGTTTTTAACTTTATTAAGCCTAAAAATAAATTGCGTTTGCTCTAGGCAAAGTTATGCTTGTCCAAAAAAATCATTTTCACCTTAGCTTTTAATGTAATTAAGGCTATTTTAGTCAACCGAGGACGTACATAAATTGCCTTAGTTCTAGGCAAAGTTATGCTTGTCCAAAAAAATCATTTTAACCTTAGTTTTTAAGGTAATTAAGCCTTTTTTAAATTACCGAGGCTGTACGTTAAATGCCTCAGTTCTAGGCAAAGTTTTGTTTGTCTAAAAAAATCATTTTTACCTTAGTTTTTAAGATAATAAGATGTATATAAATTGCCTTAGTTCTAGGCAAAGTTATGCTCGTCCAAAAAAAATTACTTTACGTTAGTTTTTAACTTTATTAAGCCTAAAAATAAATTGCGTTTGCTCTAGGCAAAGTTATGCTTGTCCAAAAAAATCATTTTCACCTTAGCTTTTAAGGTAATTTAGGCTTTTTTAGTCAACCGAGGACGTACATAAATTGCCTTAGTTCTAGGCAAAGTTATGCTTGTCCAAAAAAATCATTTTCACCTTAGCTTTTAAGGTAATTTAGGCTATTTTAGTCAAAAGAGGACGTACATAAATTGCCTTAGTTCTAGGCAAAGTTATGCTTGTCCAACAAAAATAACTTTACCTTAGTTTAGGTAGTTTAGCCTATTTTAAACTACCGAGGATTTACATAAATTGCCTTAGTTCTAGGCAAAGTTATGCTTGTCCAAAAAAATCAGTTTCACCTTAGCTTTTAAGGTAATTTAGTCTATTTTAATTAACCGAGGACGTACATAAATTGCCTTAGTTCTAGGCAAAAATATGTTCCTCCAACAAAAATAACTTTACCTTAGTTTTTAACTTAATTTAGCCTATTTTAAATTACCGAGGACGTACATAAATTGCCTTTTTTCTTGGCAAAGTAATGCTTGTCCAAAAATATCATTTTCACCTTTTAAGGTAATTTAGCCTTTTTTAATTAACCGAGGACGTTCATATATTACCTTAGTTCTAGACAATGTTATGCTTGTCCAAACAAATCATTTTCACCATAGTTTTTAAGGTAATTTAGCCTATTTTAAATTACCAAAGACGTACATAAATTGCCTTAGCTCTAGGCAAAGTTATGCTTGTCCAAAAAAAATCATTTTCACCTTAGCTTTTAAGGTAATTTAGCCTATTTTAATTAGCCGAGGATGTTAATAAATTGCCTTAGTTCTAGGCAAAGTTATGCTTGTCCATAAAAATCATTTTCAACTTAGCTTTTAAGGTAATTTAGCCTATTTTAATTAACCGAGGACGTACATAAATTGCGTTTGCTCTGGGCAAAGTTATGCTTGTCCAAAAAAAGTATTTTCACCTTAGCTTTTAAGGTAATTTACGCTATTTTAATCAACCGAGGACGTACATAAATTGCCTTAGTTCTAGGCAGTTTTACCCCCAAAGTGGATAAATATCAAGCGGTCCTCCTGAAGGGCATAGATTCCTGCACGGAACCACAGGTGCTCTTAGATGAGCTCCGTAAAAAAGCGAGCGACGATCTCGACTTTATCGGGTTCAAGCCGTTCGCTACATTCAGAGCCAGACGGGAGAAGCGGTCTTTGCCGTTCTTCCTTGTTCAACTTTCGCCCAGCAGCAAACTGGATAGTCTTAGGAGTATCTCCGTCCTCAACTACCAGGTTGTAACTTGGGATAAATTAAAGAGACGCGGTGACATGATTCAATGCATGCGCTGCCAAAGGTTTGGCCACGCTGCAGCAAACTGCGAAATGCAGGCACGCTGCGTTAAATGTGGTGAGAACCACATTAAGGGGGAATGCAAGCTCGGAGAGGAAAGGGTCGATGATATGACCCAGCTTAAATGTGCGTTTTGCGGAAAGGAGGGGCACCCTGCTAATTATCGGTGTTGCTCAGCTTTTCAGCAAATTCGCACCAATAAAGCGGCAAAGCAGACAGCGGTAGAGATACGCCCATCAACGCGTGCTCCTACAGCAACGCCCGTTAATCCCCAAATTTCCTACGCCCAAATGGCGGCAGGGAGGGGAAAAACGGAACAGCCTGCAGCTAAGGTAGCCCAACCGGCCCTAGTGCCAAAGGCACCGGACGCTCAGGCTTAAATAAGAAGCATGTTGCTGGCAATTCAAGGCCAGTTAACAGGACTTCAGACGCAGATAAAGGAGCAGGCGACTAGGGTAGACTATCTCTACTCGGTTTTGCCTAGCCTAACGCAAATTAGAGGTTAAAGGCGCACTGTCGGAGAGGCCTCTTAGGATCCTTGCTCTGAATGTAAATTCACTGATTAGGACTGAACGTAGAGCTAATCTTTTCCAATTGTTGATAGACCAAAGTCCAGATGTGTTTATGGCCAGCGAAACTAAGCTGAACCAGAAACATAAGTTGACTAACAACAATTACAATATCGTTAGAAGAGATCGACCCAACTCCACTCAAGGGGGGGGCGTCGCAATCTTCATACGAAAAGGCATTAATCATAAAGTTATATATAATAGTGATCTGCGCAGATTTCGGCTGTTAGAGGCGTGCATCGTATGCATTCCTCTCCAACAGGGGAAGCGAAGGTATGTGATCGCGGCTTATGCACCGGCATCACCTCAGCCAACTGATTTTATGACAGAGCTTGAAAAACTTTTCGAATATCTACACTTGAGCTTGGAAGAAAATTACTTTCTCATGGCCGGTGATTTAAATGCCAAACACCAAGATTGGGGAAATCAAATTCAAAATCGAAGAGGTATCCATCTTTTCAATTGGATGAGTCAATACAACACTGAATATGGTGTCGACCTGCTGGCTTCGGATCGCCCATCGTTTCCAAGAAGCGCTGCCTACCTGGATCTACTGCTAATAGACGCAAGACTGACAATTACTGACACTGTGGGTCAAAGACCAAGAAACTGTTTACGAACGATCGAGTACGACAGTGATCACTGCGGACTCGCCGCCGTAATACACCTTCCGAATGAGCTCGTGGAGCTGGATGAGAATGTACCTGTGCATACTTACAATTACAGTAAGGTGCGCTGGCCACGCTTTACCAACGCCTTATCGAGCGAAATCAGTTCGAATAACATATCCCCACCAAATGACAGGAATTTCACGAATAATGAAATAGACCAATACCTAGAACAAATGGATGAGACAATCAGACGAACAATGAACAGAACAATACCGAAATACAACAACGGGACGCAACCGACATCTATCAAAACGCAACCATTGACGCATTACACAGAAAAAAAAGTGGACTGCTGACAAGACTAAAACTCTTGTACCGACGGTTTACTGACCCTCACCAACTGGAGATTGGGACACTGAAGTCGTCGATCAAAAACATCAACCAACTAATTAAAGAGAACTATCGGTTGTCAATTAATTGGTATTGGGATAACAAAATTCGGGCCGTTAATTCTAGTGACCCGAGCATGTTTCCCCAAATTAAGAAGATATTTAGAAGGAATGATCAGAACGACCTTCCTTGTCTTAAGCTCCAGAGAACGACCGACAACAGAGACGTACTTCTGACAGCAGGAATTAATCCAGAGGACGCCGTATTGGACGATGACCTCTTTATTGTCGAAGATCCGCAGGAGAAAGTGGAGGCTGTGGGGGCTGCTTTCCAGCAAGTGTACAAGGTGAATGCGTGTATTCGCCTCAATCATGTCCTGGAAAACAGAGCTTTGCTCCATCACTTCTACCTTCGGAATGACATTACCCTATGGCGATCAGAGAACCTTGGTTTCACCGGGTTCAATGAAGATCATTTGGCAAACGCCATAATCGCCGAGCGAAATGGGCCCAGTTCCCTGTTAATTACGAAGGCGGAGCTCCAGCTCATCTTCGATTCATTAAAGAAGAAGAAGTCAGCAGGAGTCGATGGCATATCCAACGTTGTACTTCGACATTTACCTCAAGAAGCAGTAGACATTTATACCACTCTGTTTAACAACGCTCTGAATAATGAATATTATCCAGTGCGGTGGAAGACAGCTGTGGTGCATCCTCTCCCGAAAAAGGGAAAGGACAACTCCAATCCGGTGAATCTCCGGTCGATAAGTCTTCTTCCGAGTATCAGCAAGGTATTCGAAAAAGTTATCAATAGAGCTCTGTCTAAATGGGCAGAGGACAATAATATCATACCGGACAATCAGTTCGGTTTTAAGGCGGGACATGACACTATTCATGCCGCATCGAAACTCGTTTCTGATGTCCAATGGAACAAATCTAAGAAGCAGTGTACGGGTGGCTGTCTGGTTGATTTGGAGAAGGCCTTTGACACCGTATGGTTAGAGGGTCTTTATCTAAAGCTGACCAGACTTGGCATTAGTAAACCGTTATTATATATGCTTTATGATATGCTCAATGGCAGAAAGTTTGTTGTCAAAAGTGGCAATGTAACTTCTGCCACAACCTTTAATATTATAAATGGTCTTCAGAAGGGAGCGGTCAACTCGCCGATTCTATTCAGCATTTACACCACCGATCTGATAAGTAGTCTAACTCAGGCAATTGCATATGCCGACGATCTAATTAAGTACAGAACAGCTCCAAAAGTCGACATCATCAGGATTCTTTTGCAGCGTGACTTCGAGAAGATTCAGCAATATTGCGATGACTGGAAGTTAAAAATCAACTTTCAGAAATCAGAAACTATCTTGTTTAGGACTCCGTTGCGTAGAGCCACAAGGGATACGAGAAAGAACTGGCGCAAGCTGGTGATCGTAGGGCCAAATGGACATCCACTGGCGAGTAAAAGTGTAGTAAAGTACCTTGGCATCTGGATGGATCAGTATTTGTATTTCGACAGACATATAAATGCTGCTCTGGCCAGGGCTAGGGGAGCTTTTGCCCTGACGAAACGGTTGTTTTATAGCAGCCGGCTGGACAGCAGGGTGAAGGTGATTTGCTACATGGCCCTTATCTGGCCGATGATTGCCTATGGATGCCCGGTTGGGTTCAACGTTGCCCCATCTCAAATGGAAAAGATTCGGGTGTTTGAGAGGCAGTGTCTTCAACGCTGCCTTGGATTGCACAGAACACCAGAATCGGAGTACAAACACTACTATTCCAACCTGGCTCTATACAACGGCGCCAACATAAACAGGATAGATAATTTCTTTATGAAGCTTATTCGAGGTCACATTGCAAGAGCGATGTCCTCGTCTAACAGCTTAATTTTCGGGGCTTACTACCCCAACAACGAATACTACGAGAGTGTGCGTCTAAGCGGCTTTATTCCGCCCGATGCATTCCTTCACCTAGACAGTCGAGGGCTGATCCAGGATAGAGAGGCGGTTCCGCTAATCCACCACGTCGGCCGTAGAACTGTAGATCGACGGCTCCTTTACAGTCGAGACGTCCTCGCACAAGACGGAGCTGAGCACCTTCGGTTCAGTAGGACTGTGTCCGAACGGGACCGAAGAGATAGGGTAAAGCAGGAGAACCAGTTCTGGTGGTTGAAAAACGAAGATGAAGTTTCTTCAGACATTTAATAGTTGACCTTGCTATTTTTTCTTGTATGGCCGACTTACATAGGTTTAGGTAGTTGGTTTTAAGTAGGGACAGTCAGGGTGGCACCAAAAAAAAAAAAAAAAATATAAAACATACAAAAACACCAAAAAAAATTATAAAATCAACAAAAATACAAAAAAATTATAAAAACCGGAAAATGCTTGCTGTGGCTGTTCTAGTTTGTAAGTAGCTTATAATTAGGTTGTAATTAGTTTAATATTAGTTGTAAGTAGTTTTAAGTAGTTTTAATTAGCTTTAATTTAGTTTTATGTAGATTGTAAGTTTTATATAAAACCAAAAATTAAAGACATAGATACCGAGTTTTTTGTGAAATTCTTCTCGGTAAAAAATAAAACCGACCTGGTAGTATTAAGATAGTTCTTAGGCCGAAAGGCATTAGCATTAAGTTATTCTAGTTTAACTTAGAGCGCCCGACTCGGGCCAGTAAGTTAGTTTTAAGATATTGATAAGTAGACTAGTTTTTATGAATTTTTGTCTAGCTTTAAGATAGTTCTAAGATAATTGAAAAATAAAAATGAATTAAAAAAAAAAAAAAAAAAAGTTCTAGGCAAAGTTATGCTTGTCCAAAAAAATCATTTTTACGTTAGTTTTTAAGGTAATTTAGCCTATTTTAAATTACCGAGGCTTTTAAGCTTTTAAGGTAATTAAGCCTATTTTAATTAACCGAGGATGTTGATAAATTGCCTTGGTTCTAGGCAAAGTTATGCTTGTCCATAAAAATCATTTTCAACTTAGCTTTTAAGGTAATTTAGCCTATTTTAAATTACCGAGGACGTACATAAAATGCGTTTGCTCTAGGCAAAGTTATGCTTGTCCAAAAAAATCATTTTCACCTTAGCTTTTAAGGTAATTTAGCCTATTTAAATTACCGAGGACGTACATAAATTGCCTTAGTTCTAGTCAAAGTTATGCTTGTCCAAAAAAATCATTTTTACGTTAGTTTTTAAGGTAATTTAGCCTATTTTAAATTACCGAGGACGTACATAAATTGCCTTAGCCCTAGGCAAAGTTATGTTTGTCCAAAAAAAATCATTTTCACCTTAGATTTTAAGGTAATTTAGCCGATTTTAATCAACCGAGGACGTACGTAAATTGCCTCAGTTCTAGGCAAAGTTATGCTTGTCCAACAAAAATCATTCTTACCTTAGTTTTTAAGGTAATTTAGCCTTTTTTAAATTACCGAGGACGAACATAAATTGCCTAAGTTCTAAACAAAGTTATGCCAGTCCAACAAAAATAACTTTACCTTAGTTTTTAAGGTAATTTAGCACTTGTCCAAAAAAATCATTTTCACCTTAGCTTTTAAGGTAACTTAGCCTATTTAAATTAACTGAGGATGTACATAAATTGCCTTAGTTCTAGGCAAAGTTATGCTTGTCCAAAAAAATCATTTTCAACTTAGCTTTTAAGGTAATTTAGCCTATTTTAAATTACCGAGGACGTACATAAATTGCGTTTCCTCTAGGCAAAGTTATGCTTGTCCAAAAAAATCATTTTCACTTTAGCTTTTAAGGTAATTTAGCCTATTTTAATCAACCGGGGACGTACATAAATTGCCTTAGTTCTAGGCAAAGTTATGCTTGTCCAAAAAAAAATCATTTTTACCTTAGTTTTTAAGGTAATTAAGCCTTTTTTAAATTACCGAGGACGTACATAAATTGCCTTAGTACTAGGCAAAGTTATGCTCGTCCAAAAAAAATCATTTTCACCTTAGCTTTTAAGGTAATTTAGCCTGTTTTAATTAACCGAGGACGTACATAAATTACCTTAGCTCTAGGCAGAGTTATGCTTATCCAAAAAAACCTTTTCACCTTAGTTTTTAAGTTAATTTAGCCTTTTTTAAATTACCGAGGCCGTACATAAATTGCCTTAGTTCTAGGCAAAGTTATGTTTTTCCAAAAAAATCAGTTTCACCTTAGCTTTTAAGTCATTTAGTCTATTTTAATTAACCGAGGACGTACATGAATTGCCTTAGTTCTAGGCAAAGTTATGTTCCTCCAACAAAAATAACTTTACCTTAGTTTTTAACTTAATTTATCCTATTTTAAATTACCGAGGACGTACATAAATTGCCTTAGTTCTAGGCAAAGTTATGCTTGTCCAAAAATATCATTTTCACCTTAGCTTTTAAGGTAATTTAGCCTGTTTTAATTAACCGAGGACGTACATAAATAACCTTAGTTCTAGGCAGAGTTATGCTTATCCAAAAAAACCTTTTCACCTTAGTTTTTAAGTTAATTTAGCCTTTTTTAAATTACCGAGGCCGTACGTAAATTGCCTCAGTTCTAGGCAAAGTTATTTTTGTCCAAAAAAATCATTTTTACCTTAGTTTTTAAGATAATTTAGCCTATTTTAAATTACCGAGGATGTACATAAATTACCTTAGTTCTAGGCAAAGTTATGATCGTCCAACAAAAATTACTTTACCTTAGTTTTTAACTTTATTAAGCTTATTTTAAATTACCGAGGACATACATAAATTGCCTTATTTCTTGGCAAAGTTATGCTTGTCCAAAAATATCATTTTCACCTTAACTTTTAAAGTAATTTAGCCGTTTTTACTTAACCGGGGACGTTCATATATTACCTTAGTTCTAGGCAAAGTTATGCTTGTCCAAAAAATTAAATTCACCTTAGTTTTTAAGGTAATTTAGCCAATTTTAAATTACCGAGGACCTACATAAATTGCCTTAGTTCTAGGCAAAGTTATGTTTGTCCAAAACAATCATTTTCACCATAGCTTTTAATGTAATTTAGCCTATTTTAATTAACCGAGGACGTACATAAATTGCTTTAATTCTAGGCAAAGTTATGCTTGTCCAAAAACATCATATTAACCTTAATTTTAAAGGTTATTTATCCTATTTTAAATTGCCGAGGACGTACATAAATTGCGTTTGCTCTAGCAAAGTTATGCTTGTACAAAAAAATCATTTTCACCTTAGCTTTAAATGTAATTTAGCCTATTTTAATAAACCGAGGACGTACATAAATTGCCTTAGTTCTAGGCAAAGTTATGCTTGTCCAAAAAAATCATTTTCACCTCAGCTTTTAAGGTATCTTAGCCTTTTTTAATTAACCGAGGACGTTCATATATAACCTTAGCTCTAGGCAAAGTTATGCTTGTCCAAAACATCAAATTCACCTTAGTTTTTAAGGTAATTTAGCCTTTTTTAAATTACTGAGGACGTACATAAATTGCCTCAGTTCTAGGCAAAGTTTTGCTTGTTCAAAAAAAATCATTTTCACCTTAGCTTTTAAGGTAATTTATCCTTTTTCAATTAACCGAGGACTTAAATAAATTGCCTTAGTTCTAGGCAAAGTTATGCTTGTCCAAAAAAATTATTTTCACCTTAGCTTTTAAGGTAATTAAGCCTATTTTAATAAACCAAGGACAGACATAAATTGCCTTAGTTCTAGGCAAAGTTATGCTTGTCCAAAAAAATCATTTTCACCTCAGATTTTAAGGTAATTTAGCCTATTTTAATTAACCGAGGATGTACATAAATTGCCTCAGTTCTAAGCAAAGTCATGCTTGTCCAAAAAAATCATTTTCATCTTAGCTTTTAAGGTAATTTAGCCTTTTTTAAATTACCGAGGACGTACATAAATTGCGTTTGCTCTAGGCAAAGTTATGCTTGTCCAAAAAAATCATTTTCACCTTAGCTTTTAAGGTCATTTAGCCTATTTTAAATAACCGAGGATGTACATAAATTGCCTTAGCTCTAAGCAAAGTTATGCTTGTCCAAAAAAATCATTTTCATCTTAGCTTTTAAGGTAATTTAGCCTTTTTTAAATTACCGAGGACGTACATAAATTGCGTTTGCTCTAGGCAAAGTTATGCTTGTCCAAAAAAATCATTTTCACCTTAGCTTTTAAGGTAATTTAGCCTATTTAAATCAACCGAGGACGTACATAAATTGCCTTAGTTCTAGGCAAAGTTATGCTTGTCCAAAAAAATCATTTTCACCTTAGCTTTTAAGGTAATTTAGCCTATTTTAATTAACCGAGGATGTACATAAATTGCCTTAGTTCTAAGCAAAGTTATGCTTGTCCAAAAAAATCATTTTCATCTTAGCTTTTAAGGTAATTTAGCCTATTTTAATTAACCGAGGATGTTGATAAATTGCCTTGGTTCTAGGCAAAGTTATGCTTGTCCATAAAAATCATTTTCAACTTAGCTTATAAGGTAATTGAGCCTATTTTAAATTACCGAGGACGTGCATAAATTGCGTTTGCTCTAGGCAAAGTTATGCTTGTCCAAAAAAATCATTTTCACCTTAGCTTTAAAGCTAATTTAGCCTATTTTAAATTACCGAGGACGTACATAAATTGCCTTAGTTCTAGGCAAAGTTATGCTTGTCCAAAAAAATCATTTTTACGTAAGTTTTTAAGGTAATTTAGCCTATTTTTAATTACCGAGGACGTACATAAATTGCCTTAGTTCTAGGCAAAGTTATGCTCGTCCAAAAAAAATCATTTTCACCTTAGCTTTTAAGGTAATTAAGCCTGTTTTAATTAACCGAAGACGTACATAAATTGCCTTAGTTCTAGGAAAAGTTATGCTTGTCCAAAAAAATCATTCTCACCTTAGTTTTTAAGGTAATTTAGCCTATTTTAAATTACCGAGGACGTACATAAATTGCCTTAGTTCTAAACAAAGTTATGCCAGTCCAACAAAAATAACTTTACCTTAGTTTTTAAGGTAATTTAGCACTTGTCCAAAAAAATCATTTTCACCTTAGCTTTTAAGGTAACTTAGCCTATTTAAATTAACTGAGGATGTACATAAATTGCCTTAGTTCTAGGCAAAGTTATGCTTGTCCAAAAAAATCATTCTCACCTTAGTTTTTAAGGTAATTTAGCCTATTTTAAATTACCGAGGACGTACATAAATTGCCTTAGTTCTAAACAAAGTTATGCCAGTCCAACAAAAATAACTTTACCTTAGTTTTTAAGGTAATTTAGCACTTGTCCAAAAAAATCATTTTCACCTTAGCTTTTAAGGTAACTTAGCCTATTTAAATTAACTGAGGATGTACATAAATTGCCTTAGTTCTAGGCAAAGTTATGCTTGTCCAAAAAAATCAGTTTCAACTTAGCTTTTAAGGTAATTTAGCCTATTTTAAATTACCGAGGACGTACATAAATTGCGTTTGCTCTAGGCAAAGTTATGCTTGTCCAAAAAAATCATTTTCACCTTAGCTTTTAAGGTAATTTAGCCTATTTTAATCAACCGGGGACGTACATAAATTACCTTAGTTCTAGGCAAAGTTATGCTTGTCCAAAAAAAATCATTTTTACCTCAGTTTTTAAGGTAATTAAGCCTATTTAAATTACCGAGGACGTACATAAATTGCCTTAGTACTAGGCAAAGTTATGCACGTCCAGAAAAATCATTTTCACTTTAGCTTTTAAGGTAATTTAGCCTGTTTTAATTAACCGAGGACGTACATAAATTACCTTAGTTCTAGGCAGAGTTATGCTTATCCAAAAAAACCTTTTCACTTTAGTTTTTAAGTTAATTTAGCCTTTTTTAAATTACCGAGGCCGTACGTAAATTGCTCCAGTTCTAGGCAAAGTTATGCTTGTCCAAAAAAATCATTCTTATCTTTGTTTTTAAGGTAATCAAGCCTATTTTAAATTACCGAGGAAGTACATAAATTGCCTTAGTTCTAAACAAAGTTATGCCCGTCCAACAAAAATAACTTTACCTTAGTTCTTAAGGTAAATTAGCCTATTTTAAATTACCGAGGACGTACATAAATTGCCTAAGATCAAGGCAAAGTTATGCTTGTCAAAAAAAATCATTTTCAACTTAGCTTTAAAAGTAATTAAGCTTATTTAATATTACCGAGGACGTATATAAATTGCGTTTGCGCTTGGCAAAGTTATGCTTGTCCAAAAAAATGATTTTCACCTTAGCTTTTAAGGTAATTTAGCCTATTTGAAATTGCCGAGGACGTACATAAATTGCCTTAGTTCTAGGCAAAGTTATGCTTGTCCACAAAAATCATTTTCAACTTAGCTTTTTATTTAATTTAGCCTATTTTAAATTACCGAGGACGTACATAAATTGCGTTTCCTCTAGGCAAAGTTATGCTTGTCCAAAGAAATCATTTTCACCTTAGCTTTTAAGGTAATTTAGCCTATTTTAATCAACCGGGGACGTACATAAATTGCCTTAGTTCTAGGCAAAGTTATGCTGGTCCAAAAAAAAAATTATTTTTACCTTAGTTTTAAAGGTAATTAAGCCTATTTTAAATTACCGAGGACGTACATAAATTGCCTTAGTACTAGGCAATGTTATGCTCGTCCGAAAAAATCATTTTCACCATAGCTTTTAAGGTAATTTAGCCTGTTTTAATTAACCGAAGACGAACATAAATTGCGTTTGTTCTAGGCAAAGTTATGCTTGTCCAAAGAAATCATTTTCACCTTAATTTTTAAAGTAATTTAGCCGATTTTAATCAACCGAGGACGTACATAAATTGCCTTAGTTCTAGGCAATGTTATGCTTGTCCAAAAAAATCATTCTTACCTTTGGTTTTAAGGTAATTAAGCCCATTTTAAATTACCGAGGACGTACATAAATTGCCTTAGTTCTAAACAAAGTTATGCCCGTCCAACAAAAATAACCTTACCTTAGTTCTTAAGGTAATTTAGCCTATTTTAAATTACCGAGGACGTTCATAAATTGCCTAAGATCAAGGCAAAGTTATGCCTGTCCAAAAAAATCATTTTCACCTTAGCTTTTAAGGTAATTTAGCCTGTTTTAATTAACCGAGGACGTACATAAATTATCTTAGTTCTAGGCAGAGTTATGCTTATCCAAAAAAACCTTTTCACCTTAGTTTTTAAGTTAATTTAGCCTTTTTTAAATTACCGAGGCCGTACATAAATTGCCTTACTTCTAGGCAAAGTTATGTTTGTCCAAAAAAATCAGTTTCCCCTTGGCTTTTAAGGTCATTTAGTCTATTTTAATTAAACAAGGACGTACATAAATTGCCTTAGTTCTAGGCAAAGTTATGTTCCTCCAACAAAAATAACTTTACCTTAGTTTTTAACTAAATTTAGCCTATTTTAAATTACCGAGGACGTACATAAATTGCCTTTTTTCTTGGCAAAGTTATGCTTGTCCAAAAATATCATTTTCACCTTAGCTTTTAAGGTGATTTAGCCTGTTTTAATTAACCGAGGACGTACATAAATTACCTTAGTTCTAGGCAGAGTTATGCTTATCCAAAAAAACCTTTTCACCTTAGTTTTTAAGGTAATTTAGCCTTTTTTAAATTACCGAGGCCGTACGTAAATTGCCGCAGTTCTAGGCAAAGTTATTTTTGTCCAAAAAAATCATTTTTACCTTAGTTTTTAAGATAATTTAGCCTATTTTAAATTACCGAGGATGTACATAAATTACCTTAGTTCTAGGCAAAGTTATGATCGTCCAACAAGAATTACTTTACCTTAGTTTTTAACTTTATTAAGCTTATTTTAAATTACCGAGGACATTCATAAATTGCCTTATTTCTTGGCAAAGTTATGCTTGTCCAAAAATATCATTTTCACCTTAGCTTTTAAGGTAATTAAGCCTTTTTTAATTAACCGAGGACGTTCATATATAACCTTAGTTCTAGGCAAAGTTATGCTTGTCCAAAACATCAAATTCACCTTAGTTTTTAAGGTAATTTAGCCTATTTTAAATTACCGAGGACGTACATAAATTGCCTCAGTTCTAGGCAAAGTTTTGCTTGTCCAAAAAAATCATTTTCACCTTAGCTTTTAAGGTAATTTATCCTTTTTTAATTAACCGAGGACGTACATAAATTGCCTTAGTTCTAGGCAAAGTTATGCTTGTCCAAAAAAATTATTTTCACCTTAGCTTTTAAGGTAATTAAGCCTATTTAAATTAACCAAGGACGGACATAAATTGCCTTAGTTCTAGGCAAAGTTATGCTTGTCCAAAAAAATCATTTTCACCTTTGCTTTTAAGGTAATTTAGCCTATTTTAATTAACCGAGGATGTACATAAATTGCCTTAGTTCTAAGCAAAGTTATGCTTGTCCAAAAAAATCATTTTCATCTTAGCTTTTAAGGTAATTTAGCCTTTTTTAAATTACCGAGGACGTACATAAATTGCGTTTGCTCTAGGCAAAGTTATGCTTGTCCAAAAAAATCATTTTCACCTTAGCTTTTAAGGTAATTTAGCCTATTTGAATCAACCGAGGACGTACATAAATTGCCTTAGTTCTAGCAAAGTTATGTTCCTCCAACAAAAATAACTTTACCTTAGTTTTTAACTTAATTTAGCCTATTTTAAATTACCGAGGACGTACATAAATTGCCTTTTTTCTTGGCAAAGTTATGCTTGTCCAAAAATATCATTTTCACCTTAGCTTTTAAGGTAATTTAGCCTGTTTTAATTAACCGAGGACGTACATAAATTACCTTTAATCTAGGCAGAGTTATGCTTATCCAAAAAAACCTTTTCACCTTAGTTTTTAAGTTAATTTAACCTTTTTTAAATTACCGAGGCCGTACTTAAATTGCCTCAGTTCTAGGCAAAGTTATGTTTGTCCAAAAAGATCATTTTTACCTTAGTTTTTAAGATAATTTAGCCTATTTTAAACTACCGATGATGTACATAAATTGCCTTAGTTCTAGGCAAAGTTATGCTCGTCCAACAAAAATTACTTTACCTTAGTTTTTAACTTTATTGAGCCTATTTTGAATTACCGAGGACGTACATAAATTGCCTTATTTCTAGGCAAAGTTATACTTGTCCAAAAATATCATTTTCACCTTAGCTTTTAAGGTAATTAAGCCTTTTTTAATTAACCGAGGACGTTCATATATAACCTTAGTTCTAGGCAAAGTTATGCTTGTCCAAAACATCAAATTCACCTTAGTTTTTAAGGTAATTTAGCCTATTTTAAATTACCGAGGACGTACATAAATTGCCTCAGTTCTAGGCAAAGTTTTGCTTGTCCAAAAAAATCATTTTCACCTTAGCTTTTAAGGTAATTTATCCTTTTTTAATTAACCGAGGACTTAAATAAATTGCCTTAGTTCTAGGCAAAGTTATGCTTGTCCAAAAAAATTATTTTCACCTTAGCTTTTAAGGTAATTAAGCCTATTTTAATTAACCGAGGATGTACATAAATTGCCTTAGTTCTAAGCAAAGTTATGCTTGTCCAAAAAAATCATTTTCATCTTAGCTTTTAAGGTAATTTAGCCTTTTTTAAATTACCGAGGACGTACATAAATTGCGTTTGCTCTAGGCAAAGTTATGCTTGTCCAAAAAAATCATTTTCACCTTAGCTTTTAAGGTAATTTAGCCTATTTGAATCAACCGAGGACGTACATAAATTGCCTTAGTTCTAGCAAAGTTATGTTCCTCCAACAAAAATAACTTTACCTTAGTTTTTAACTTAATTTAGCCTATTTTAAATTACCGAGGACGTACATAAATTGCCTTTTTTCTTGGCAAAGTTATGCTTGTCCAAAAATATCATTTTCACCTTAGCTTTTAAGGTAATTTAGCCTGTTTTAATTAACCGAGGACGTACATAAATTACCTTTAATCTAGGCAGAGTTATGCTTATCCAAAAAAACCTTTTCACCTTAGTTTTTAAGTTAATTTAACCTTTTTTAAATTACCGAGGCCGTACTTAAATTGCCTCAGTTCTAGGCAAAGTTATGTTTGTCCAAAAAGATCATTTTTACCTTAGTTTTTAAGATAATTTAGCCTCTTGAATTAACCGAGGATGTACATAAATTGCCTTAGTTCTAAGCAAAGTTATGCTTGTCCAAAAAAATCATTTTCATCTTAGCTTTTAAGGTAATTTAGCCTTTTTTAAATTACCGAGGACGTACATAAATTGCGTTTGCTCTAGGCAAAGTTATGCTTGTCCAAAAAAATCATTTTCACCTTAGCTTTTAAGGTAATTTAGCCTATTGGAATCAACCGAGGACGTACATAAATTGCCTTAGTTCTAGCAAAGTTATGTTCCTCCAACAAAAATAACTTTACCTTAGTTTTTAACTTAATTTAGCCTATTTTAAATTACCGAGGACGTACATAAATTGCCTTTTTTCTTGGCAAAGTTATGCTTGTCCAAAAATATCATTTTCACCTTAGCTTTTAAGGTAATTTAGCCTGTTTTAATTAACCGAGGACGTACATAAATTACCTTTAATCTAGGCAGAGTTATGCTTATCCAAAAAAACCTTTTCACCTTAGTTTTTAAGTTAATTTAACCTTTTTTAAATTACCGAGGCCGTACTTAAATTGCCTAAGTTCTAGGCAAAGTTATGTTTGTCCAAAAAGATCATTTTTACCTTAGTTTTTAAGATAATTTAGCCTATTTTAAATTACCGATGATGTACATAAATTGCCTTAGTTCTAGGCAAAGTTATGCTCGTCCAACAAAAATTACTTTACCTTAGTTTTTAACTTTATTGAGCCTATTTTGAATTACCGAGGACGTACATAAATTGCCTTATTTCTTGGCAAAGTTATACTTGTCCAAAAATATCATTTTCACCTTAGCTTTTAAGGTAATTAAGCCTTTTTTAATTAACCGAGGACGTTCATATATAACCTTAGTTCTAGGCAAAGTTATGCTTGTCCAAAACATCAAATTCACCTTAGCTTTTAAGGTAATTTAGCCTATTTGAAATTGCCGAGGACGTACATAAATTGCCTTAGTTCTAGGCAAAGTTATGCTTGTCCACAAAAATCATTTTCAACTTAGCTTTTAAGGTAATTTATCCTTTTTTAATTAACCGAGGACGTACATAAATTGCGTTTCCTCTAGGCAAAGTTATGCTTGTCCAAAAAAATCATTTTCACCTTAGCTTTTAAGGTAATTTAGCCTATTTTAATCAACCGGGGACGTACATAAATTGCCTTAGTTCTAGGCAAAGTTATGCTTGTCCAAAAAAATCATTTTCACCTTAGCTTTTAAGGTAATTTAGCCTTTTTTAAATTACCGAGGACGTACATAAATTGCGTTTGCTCTAGGCAAAGTTATGCTTGTCCAAAAAAATCATTTTCACCTTAGCTTTTAAGGTAATTTAGCCTATTTGAATCAACCGAGGACGTACATAAATTGCCTTAGTTCTAGCAAAGTTATGCTTGTCCAAGAAAATCATTTTTACCTTAGTTTTTAAGGTAATTAAGCCTTTTTTAAATTACCGAGGACGTACATAAATTGCCTTAGTTCTAGGCAAAGTTATTCTTGTCCAAAAAAATCATTTTAACGTTAGTTTTTAAGGTAATTTAGCCTTTTTTAAATTAACGAGGCTTTTAAGCTTTTAAGGTAATTTAGCCTATTTTAATTAACCGAGGATGTTGATAAATTGCCTTGGTTCTAGGCAATGTTATGCTTGTCCAAAAAAATCATTTTCACCTTAGCTTTTAAGGTAATTTAGCCTATTTTAAATTACCGAGGACGTACATAAATTGCGTTTGCTCTAGGCAAAGTTATGCTTGTCCAAAAAAATCATTTTTACCTTAGTTTTTAAGGTAATTTAGCCTATTTTAAATTACCGAGTGCGTACATAAATTGCCTTAGTTCTAGGCAAAGTTATGCTAGTCCAAAATCATCATTTTCACCTTGGATTTTAAGGTAATTTAGCCGATTTTAATCAACCGAAGACGTACATAAATTGCCTTAGTTCTAGGCAAAGTTATGCTTGTCCAAAAAAATCATTCTCACCTTAGTCTTTAAGATAATTTAGCCTATTTTAAATTACCGAGGACGTACATAAATTGCCTCAGTTCTAAACAAAGTTATGCCAGTCCAACAAAAATAACTTTACCTTAGTTTTTAAGGTAATTTAGCACTTGTCCAAAAAAATCATTTTCACCTTAGCTTTTAAGGTAACTTAGCCTATTTAAATTAACTGAGGATGTACATAAATTGCCTTAGTTCTAGGCAAAGTAATGCTTGTCCAAAAAAATCATTTTCAACTTTAGCCTATTTTAATCAACCGGGGACGTACATAAATTGCCTTAGTTTTAGGCAAAGTTATGCTTGTCAAAAAAAATCATTTTTACCTTAGTTTTTAAGGTAATTAAGCCTATTTTAAATTACTGAGGACGTACATAAATTGCCTTAGTACTACGCAAAGTTATGCTTGTCCAAAAAAATCATTCTCACCTTAGTCTTTAAGGTAATTTAGCCTATTTTAAATTACTGAGGACGTACATAAATTGCCTCAGTTCTAAACAAAGTTATGCCAGTCCAACAAAAATAACTTTACCTTAGTTTTTAAGGTAAATTAGCACTTTTCCAAAAAAATCATTTTCACCTTAGCTTTTAAGGTAACTTAGCCTATTTAAATTAACTGAGGATGTACATAAATTGCCTTAGTTCTAGGCAAAGTAATGCTTGTCCAAAAAAATCATTTTCAACCATAGCCTATTTTAAATTACCGAGGACGTACATAAATTGCGTTTGCTCTAGGCAAAGTTATGCTTGTCCAAAAAAATCAGTTTCACCCTAGCTTTTAAGGTAATCTAGTCTTTTTTAATTAACCGAGGACGTACATAAATTGCCTTTGTTCTAGGCAAAGTTATGTTCCTCCAACAAAAATAACTTTACCTTAGTTTTTAACTTAATTTAGCCTATTTTAAATTACCGAGGACGTACATAAATTGCCTTTTTTCTTGGCAAAGTTATGCTTGTCCAAAAATATCATTTTCACCTTAGCTTTTAAGGTAATTTAGCCTGTTTTAATTAACCGAGGACGTACATAAATTACCTTAAATCTAGGCAGAGTTATGCTTATCCAAAAAAACCTTTTCACCTTAGTTTTTAAGTTAATTTAACCTTTTTTAAATTACCGAGGCCGTACTTAAATTGCCTCAGTTCTAGGCAAAGTTATGTTTGTCCAAAAAAATTATTTTCACCTTAGCTTTTAAGGTAATTAAGCCTATTTAAATTAACCAAGGACGGACATAAATTGCCTTAGTTCTAGGCAAAGTTATGCTTGTCCAAAAAAATCATTTTCACCTTTGCTTTTAAGGTAATTTAGCCTATTTTAATTAACCGAGGATGTACATAAATTGCCTTAGTTCTAAGCAAAGTTATGCTCGTCCAACAAAAATTACTTTACCTTAGTTTTTAACTTTATTGAGCCTATTTTGAATTACCGAGGACGTACATAAATTGCCTTATTTCTTGGCAAAGTTATACTTGTCCAAAAATATCATTTTCACCTTAGCTTTTAAGGTAATTAAGCCTTTTTTAATTAACCGAGGACGTTCATATATAACCTTAGTTCTAGGCAAAGTTATGCTTGTCCAAAACATCAAATTCACCTTAGTTTTTAAGGTAATTTAGCCTATTTTAAATTACCGAGAACGTACATAAATTGCCTCAGTTCTAGGCAAAGTTTTGCTTGTCCAAAAAAATCATTTTCACCTTAGCTTTTAAGGTAATTTATCCTTTTTTAATTAACCGAGGACGTACATAAATTGCCTTAGTTCTAGGCAAAGTTATGCTTGTCCAAAAAAATCATTTTCACCTTAGCTTTTAAGGTAATTAAGCCTATTTAAATTAACCAAGGACGGACATAAATTGCCTTAGTTCTAGGCAAAGTTATGCTTGTCCAAAAAAATCATTTTCACCTTTGCTTTTAAGGTAATTTAGCCTATTTTAATTAACCGAGGATGTACATAAATTGCCTTAGTTCTAAGCAAAGTTATGCTTGTCCAAAAAAATCATTTACATCTTAGCTTTTAAGGTAATTTAGCCTTTTTTAAATTACCGAGGACGTACATAAATTGCGTTTGCTCTAGGCAAAGTTATGCTTGTCCAAGAAAATCATTTTCACCTTACTTTTTAAGGTAATTTAGCCTATTTGAATCAACCGAGGACGTACATAAATTGCCTTAGTTCTAGCAAAGTTATGCTTGTCCAAAAAAATCATTTTTACCTTAGTTTTTAAGGTAATTAAGCCTTTTTTAAATTACCGAGGACGTACATAAATTGCCTCAGTTCTAGGCAAAGTTATGCTTGTCCAAAAAAATCATTTTTACGTTAGTTTTTAAGGTAATTTAGCTTTTTTTAAATTACCGAGGCTTTTAAGCTTTTAAGGTAATTTAGCCTATTTTAATTAACCGAGGATGTTGATAAATTGCCTTGGTTCTAGGCAAAGTTATGCTTGTCCAAAAAAATCATTTTCACCTTAGCTTTTAAGGTAATTCAGCCTATTTTAAATTACCGAGGACGTACATAAATTGCGTTTGCTCTAGGCAAAGTTATGCTTGTCCAAAAAAATCATTTTTACCTTAGTTTTTAAGGTAATTTAGCCTATTTTAAATTACCGAGTGCGTACATAAATTGCCTTAGTTCTAGGTAAAGT
Source organism: Dasysyrphus albostriatus (assembly GCA_946251815.1). Classification (NCBI taxonomy): domain Eukaryota; kingdom Metazoa; phylum Arthropoda; class Insecta; order Diptera; family Syrphidae; genus Dasysyrphus; species Dasysyrphus albostriatus. The sequence goes on along the minus strand of OX276335.1, from coordinate 122,629,615 downwards.
TATGCTCGTCCAAAATCATCATTTTCACCTTGGATTTTAAGGTAATTTAGCCGATTTTAATCAACCGAAGACGTACATAAATTGCCTTAGTTCTAGGCAAAGTTATGCTTGTCCAAAAAAATCATTCTCACCTTAGTCTTTAAGATAATTTAGCCTATTTTAAATTACCGAGGACGTACATAAATTGCCTCAGTTCTAAACAAAGTTATGCCAGTCCAACAAAAATAACTTTACCTTAGTTTTTAAGGTAATTTAGCACTTGTCCAAAAAAATCATTTTCACCTTAGCTTTTAAGGTAACTTAGCCTATTTAAATTAACTGAGGATGTACATAAATTGCCTTAGTTCTAGGCAAAGTAATGCTTGTCCAAAAAAATCATTTTCAACTTTAGCCTATTTTAAATTACCGAGGACGTACATAAATTGCGTTTGCTCTAGGCAAAGTTATGCTTGTCCAAAAAAATCATTTTCACCTTAGCTTTTAAGGTAATTTAGCCTATTTTAATCAACCGGGGACGTACATAAATTACCTTAGTTCTAGGCAAAGTTATGCTTGTCAAAAAAAATCATTTTTACCTTAGTTTTTAAGGTAATTAAGCATATTTTAAATTACCGAGGACGTACATAAATTGCCTCAGTTCTAAACAAAGTTATGCCAGTCCAACAAAAATAACTTTACCTTAGTTTTTAAGGTAATTTAGCACTTGTCCAAAAAAATCATTTTCACCTTAGCTTTTAAGGTAACTTAGCCTATTTAAATTAACTGAGGATGTACATAAATTGCCTTAGTTCTAGGCAAAGTAATGCTTGTCCAAAAAAATCATTTTCAACCTTAGCCTATTTTAAATTACCGAGGACGTACATAAATTGCGTTTGCTCTAGGCAAAGTTATGCTTGTCCAAAAAAATCAGTTTCACCCTAGCTTTTAAGGTAATCTAGTCTTTTTTAATGAACCGAGGACGTACATAAATTGCCTTTGTTCTAGGCAAAGTTATGTTCCTCCAACAAAAATAACTTTACCTTAGTTTTTAACTTAATTTAGCCTATTTTAAATTACCGAGGACGTACATAAATTGCCTTTTTTCTTGGCAAAGTTATGCTTGTCCAAAAATATCATTTTCACCTTAGCTTTTAAGGTAATTTAGCCTGTTTTAATTAACCGAGGACGTACATAAATTACCTTAAATCTAGGCAGAGTTATGCTTATCCAAAAAAACCTTTTCACCTTAGTTTTTAAGTTAATTTAACCTTTTTTAAATTACCGAGGCCGTACTTAAATTGCCTCAGTTCTAGGCAAAGTTATGTTTGTCCAAAAAGATCATTTTTACCTTAGTTTTTAAGATAATTTAGCCTATTTTAAATTACCGATGATGTACATAAATTGCCTTAGTTCTAGGCAAAGTTATGCTCGTCCAACAAAAATTACTTTACCTTAGTTTTTAACTTTATTGAGCCTATTTTGAATTACCGAGGACGTACATAAATTGCCTTATTTCTTGGCAAAGTTATACTTGTCCAAAAATATCATTTTCACCTTAGCTTTTAAGGTAATTAAGCCTTTTTTAATTAACCGAGGACGTTCATATATAACCTTAGTTCTAGGCAAAGTTATGCTTGTCCAAAACATCAAATTCACCTTAGTTTTTAAGATAATTTAGCCTATTTTAAATTACCGAGGACGTACATAAATTGCCTCAGTTCTAGGCAAAGTTTTGCTTGTCCAAAAAAATCATTTTCACCTTAGCTTTTAAGGTAATTTATCCTTTTTTAATTAACCGAGGACTTAAATAAATTGCCTTAGTTCTAGGCAAAGTTATGCTTGTCCAAAAAACTTATTTTCACCTTAGCTTTTAAGGTAATTAAGCCTATTTTAATTAACCAAGGACGGACATAAATTGCCTTAGTTCTAGGCAAAGTTATGCTTGTCCAAAAAAATCATTTTCACCTTAGCTTTTAAGTTAATTTAGCCTATTTTAATTAACCGAGGATGTACATAAATTGCCTTAGTTCTAAGCAAAGTTATGCTTGTCCAAAAAAATAATTTTCATCTTAGCTTTTAAGGTAATTTAGCCTTTTTTTAATTACCGAGGACGAACATAAATTGCGTTTGCTCTAGGCAAAGTTATGCTTGTCCAAAAAAAATCATTTTCACCTTAGCTTTTAAGGTAATTTAGCCTATTTTAAATTACCGAGGACGTACATAAATTGCCTTAGTTCTAGGCAAAGTTATGCTTGTCCACAAAAATCATTTTCAACTTAGCTTTTAAGGTAATTTATCCTTTTTTAATTAACCGAGGACGTACATAAATTGCGTTTCCTCTAGGCAAAGTTATGCTTGTCCAAAAAAATCATTTTCACCTTAGCTTTTAAGGTAATTTAGCCTATTTTAATCAACCGGGGACGTACATAAACTGCCTTAGTTCTAGGCAAAGTTATGCTTGTCCAAAAAAATCATTTTCACCTTAGCTTTTAAGGTAATTTAGCCTATTTTAATTAACCGAGGATGTACATAAATTGCCTTAGTTCTAAGCAAAGTTATGCTTGTCCAAAAAAATCATTTTCATCTTAGCTTTTAAGGTAATTTAGCCTTTTTTAAATTACCGAGGACGTACATAAATTGCGTTTGCTCTAGGCAAAGTTATGCTTGTCCAAAAAAATCATTTTCACCTTAGCTTTTAAGGTAATTTAGCCTATTTGAATCAACCGAGGACGTACATAAATTGCCTTAGTTCTAGCAAAGTTATGCTTGTCCAAGAAAATCATTTTTACCTTAGTTTTTAAGGTAATTAAGCCTTTTTTAAATTACCGAGGACGTACATAAATTGCCTTAGTTCTAGGCAAAGTTATTCTTGTCCAAAAAAATCATTTTTACGTTAGTTTTTAAGGTAATTTAGCCTTTTTTAAATTAACGAGGCTTTTAAGCTTTTAAGGTAATTTAGCCTATTTTAATTAACCGAGGATGTTGATAAATTGCCTTGGTTCTAGGCAAAGTTATGCTTGTCCAAAAATATCATTTTCACCTTAGCTTTTAAGGTAATTTAGCCTATTTTAAATTACCGAGGACGTACATAAATTGCGTTTGCTCTAGGCAAAGTTATGCTTGTCCAAAAAAATCATTTTTACCTTAGTTTTTAAGGTAATTTAGCCTATTTTAAATTACCGAGTGCGTACATAAATTGCCTTAGTTCTAGGCAAAGTTATGCTCGTCCAAAATCATCATTTTCACCTTGGATTTTAAGGTAATTTAGCCGATTTTAATCAACCGAAGACGTACATAAATTGCCTTAGTTCTAGGCAAAGTTATGCTTGTCCAAAAAAATCATTCTCACCTTAGTCTTTAAGATAATTTAGCCTATTTTAAATTACCGAGGACGTACATAAATTGCCTCAGTTCTAAACAAAGTTATGCCAGTCCAACAAAAATAACTTTACCTTAGTTTTTAAGGTAATTTAGCACTTGTCCAAAAAAATCATTTTCACCTTAGCTTTTAAGGTAACTTAGCCTATTTAAATTAACTGAGGATGTACATAAATTGCCTTAGTTCTAGGCAAAGTAATGCTTGTCCAAAAAAATCATTTTCAACTTTAGCCTATTTTAAATTACCGAGGACGTACATAAATTGCGTTTGCTCTAGGCAAAGTTATGCTTGTCCAAAAAAATTATTTTCACCTTAGCTTTTAAGGTAATTTAGCCTATTTTAATCAACCGGGGACGTACATAAATTGCCTTAGTTCTAGGCAAAGTTATGCTTGTCAAAAAAAATCATTTTTACCTTAGTTTTTAAGGTAATTAAGCCTATTTTAAATTACCGAGGACGTACATAAATTGCCTTAGTACTAGGCAAAGTTATGCTTGTCCAAAAAAATCATTCTTACCTTAGTCTTTAAGGTAATTTAGCCTATTTTAAATTACTGAGAACGTACATAAATTGCCTTATTTCTAAACAAAGTTATGCCAGTCCAACAAAAATAACTTTACCTTAGTTTTTAAGGTAATTTAGCACTTTTCCAAAAAAATCATTTTCACCTTAGCTTTAAAGGTAACTTAGCCTATTTAAATTAACTGAGGATGTACATAAATTGCCTTAGTTCTAGGCAAAGTAATGCTTGTCCAAAAAAATCATTTTCAACCTGAGCCTATTTTAAATTACCGAGGACGTACATAAATTGCGTTTACTCTAGGCAAAGTTTTGCTTGTCCAAAAAAATCAGTTTCACCCTAGCTTTTAAGGTAATCTAGTCTTTTTTAATTAACCGAGGACGTACATAAATTGCCTTTGTTCTAGGCAAAGTTATGTTCCTCCAACAAAAATAACTTTACCTTAGTTTTTAACTTAATTTAGCCTATTTTAAATTACCGAGGACGTACATAAATTGCCTTTTTTCTTGGCAAAGTTATGCTTGTCCAAAAATATCATTTTCACCTTAGCTTTTAAGGTAATTTAGCCTGTTTTAATTAACCGAGGACGTACATAAATTACCTTAAATCTAGGCAGAGTTATGCTTATCCAAAAAAATCTTTTCACCTTAGTTTTTAAGTTAATTTAACCTTTTTTAAATTACCGAGGCCGTACTTAAATTGCCTCAGTTCTAAGCAAAGTTATGTTTGTCCAAAAAGATCATTTTTACCTTAGTTTTTAAGATAATTTAGCCTATTTTAAATTACCGATGATGTACATAAATTGCCTTAATTCTAGGCAAAGTTATGCTCGTCCAACAAAAATTACTTTACCTTAGTTTTTAACTTTATTGAGCCTATTTTGAATTACCGAGGACGTACATAAATTGCCTTATTTCTTGGCAAAGTTATACTTGTCCAAAAATATCATTTTCACCTTAGCTTTTAAGGTAATTAAGCCTTTTTTAATTAACCGAGGACGTTCATATATAACCTTAGTTCTAGGCAAAGTTATGCTTGTCCAAAACATCAAATTCACCTTAGTTTTTAAGGTAATTTAGCCTATTTTAAATTACCGAGGACGTACATAAATTGCCTCAGTTCTAGGCAAAGTTTTGCTTGTCCAAAAAAATCATTTTCACCTTAGCTTTTAAGGTAATTTATCCTTTTTTAATTAACCGAGGACTTAAATAAATTGCCTTAGTTCTAGGCAAAGTTATGCTTGTCCAAAAAAATCATTTTCACCTTAGCTTTTAAGGTAATTAAGCCTATTTAAATTAACCAAGGACGGACATAAATTGCCTTAGTTCTAGGCAAAGTTATGCTTGTCCAAAAAAATCATTTTCACCTTTGCTTTTAAGGTAATTTAGCCTTTTTTAATTAACCGAGGATGTACATAAATTGCCTTAGTTCTAAGCAAAGTTATGCTTGTCCAAAAAAATCATTTACATCTTAGCTTTTAAGGTAATTTAGCCTTTTTTAAATTACCGAGGACGTACATAAATTGCGTTTGCTCTAGGCAAAATTATGCTTGTCCAAAAAAATCATTTTCACCTTAGCTTTTAAGGTAATTTAGCCTATTTGAATCAACCGAGGACGTACATAAATTGCCTTAGTTCTAGCAAAGTTATGTTTGTCCAAAAAAATCATTTTTACCTTAGTTTTTAAGGTAATTAAGCCTTTTTTAAATTACCGAGGACGTACATAAATTGCCTCAGTTCTAGGCAAAGTTATGCTTGTCCAAAAAAATCATTTTTACGTTAGTTTTTATGGTAATTTAGCTTTTTTTAAATTACCGAGGCTTTTAAGCTTTTAAGGTAATTTAGCCTATTTTAATTAACCGGGGATGTTGATAAATTGCCTTGGTTCTAGGCAAAGTTATGCTTGTCCAAAAAAATCATTTTCACCTTAGCTTTTAAGGTAATTTAGCCTATTTTAAATTACCGAGGACGTACATAAATTGCGTTTGCTCTAGGCAAAGTTATGCTTGTCCAAAAAAATCATTTTTACCTTAGTTTTTAAGGTAATTTAGCCGATTTTAATCAACCGAAGACGTACATAAATTGCCTTAGTTCTAGGCAAAGTTATGCTTGTCCAAAAAAATCATTCTCACCTTAGTCTTTAAGATAATTTAGCCTATTTTAAATTACCGAGGACGTACATAAATTGCCTCAGTTCTAAACAAAGTTATGCCAGTCCAACAAAAATAACTTTACCTTAGTTTTTAAGGTAATTTAGCACTTGTCCAAAAAAATCATTTTCACCTTAGCTTTTAAGGTAACTTAGCCTATTTAAATTAACTGAGGATGTACATAAATTGCCTTAGTTCTAGGCAAAGTAATGCTTGTCCAAAAAAATCATTTTCAACTTTAGCCTATTTTAAATTACCGAGGACGTACATAAATTGCGTTTGCTCTAGGCAAAGTTATGCTTGTCCAAAAAAATCATTTTCACCTTAGCTTTTAAGGTAATTTAGCCTATTTTAATCAACCGGGGACGTACATAAATTGCCTTAGTTCTAGGCAAAGTTATGCTTGTCAAAAAAAATCATTTTTACCTTAGTTTTTAAGGTAATTAAGCATATTTTAAATTACCGAGGACGTACATAAATTGCCTTAGTACTAGGCAAAGTTATGCTTGTCCAAAAAAATCATTCTCACCTTAGTCTTTAAGGAAATTTAGCCTATTTTAAATTACTGAGGACGTACATAAATTGCCTCAGTTCTAAACAAAGTTATGCCAGTCCAACAAAAATAACTTTACCATGCTTGTCCAAAAAAATCATTTTCAACCTTAGCCTATTTTAAATTACCGAGGACGTACATAAATTGCGTTTGCTCTAGGCAAAGTTATGCTTGTCCAAAAAATTCGTTTCACCCTAGCTTTTAAGGTAATCTAGTCTTTTTTAATTAACCGAGGACGTACATAAATTGCCTTTGTTCTAGGCAAAGTTATGTTCCTCCAACAAAAATAACTTTACCTTAAATTTTAACTTAATTTAGCCTATTTTAAATTACCGAGGACGTACATAAATTGCCTTTTTTCTTGGCAAAGTTATGCTTGTCCAAAAATATCATTTTCACCTTAGCTTTTAAGGTAATTTAGCCTGTTTTAATTAACCGAGGACGTACATAAATTACCTTAAATCTAGGCAGAGTTATGCTTATCCAAAAAAACCTTTTCACCTTAGTTTTTAAGTTAATTTAACCTTTTTTAAATTACCGAGGCCGTACTTAAATTGCCTCAGTTCTAGGCAAAGTTATGTTTGTCCAAAAAGATCATTTTTACCTTAGTTTTTAAGATAATTTAGCCTATTTTAAATTACCGATGATGTACATAAATTGCCTTAGTTCTAGGCAAAGTTATGCTCGTCCAACAAAAATTACTTTACCTTAGTTTTTAACTTTATTGAGCCTATTTTGAATAACCGAGGACGTACATAAATTGCCTTATTTCTTGGCAAAGTTATACTTGTCCAAAAATATCATTTTCACCTTAGCTTTTAAGGTAATTAAGCCTTTTTTAATTAACCGAGGACGTTCATATATAACCTTAGTTCTAGGCAAAGTTATGCTTGTCCAAAACATCAAATTCACCTTAGTTTTTAAGGTAATTTAGCCTATTTTAAATTACCGAGGACGTACATAAATTGCCTCAGTTCTAGGCAAAGTTTTGCTTGTCCAAAAAAATCATTTTCACCTTAGCTTTTAAGGTAATTTATCCTTTTTTAATTAACCGAGGACTTAAATAAATTGCCTTAGTTCTAGGCAAAGTTATGCTTGTCCAAAAAAATTATTTTCACCTTAGCTTTTAAGGTAATTAAGCCTATTTTAATTAACCAAGGACGGACATAAATTGCCTTAGTTCTAGGCAAAGTTATGCTTGTCCAAAAAAATCATTTTCACCTTAGCTTTTAAGGTAATTTAGCCTATTTTAATTAACCTAGGATGTACATAAATTGCCTTAGTTCTAAGCAAAGTTATGCTTGTCCAAAAAAATAATTTTCATCTTAGCTTTTAAGGTAATTTAGCCTTTTTTTAATTACCGAGGACGTACATAAATTGCGTTTGCTCTAGGCAAAGTTATGCTTGTCCAAAAAAAATCATTTTCACCTTAGCTTTTAAGGTAATTTAGCCTATTTTAAATTACCGAGGACGTACATAAATTGCCTTAGTTCTAGGCAAAGTTATGCTTGTCCAAAAAAATTATTTTTACCTTAGCTTTTAAGGTAATTTATCCTTTTTTAATTAACCGAAGACTTAAATAAATTGCCTTAGTTCTAGGCAAAGATATGCTTGTCCAAAAAAATCATTTTCACCTTAGCTTTTAAGGTAATTTAGCCTATTTTAAATTACCGAGGACGTACATAAATTGCCTTAGTTCTAGCAAAGTTATGCTTTTCCAAAAAAATCATTTTTACCTTAGTTTTTAAGGTAATTAAGCCTATTTTAAATTACCGAGGACGTACATAAATTGCCTTAGTTCTAGGCAAAGTTATGCTTGTCCAAAAAAATCATTTTAACGATAGTTTTTAAGGTAATTTAGCCTATTTTAAATTACCGAGGCTTTTAAGCTTTTAAGGTAATTTAGCCTATTTTAATTAACCGAGGATGTTGATAAATTGCCTTGGTTCTAGGCAAAGTTATGCTTGTCCATAAAAATCATTTTCAACTTAGCTTATAAGGTAATTTAGCCTATTTTAAATTACCGATGATGTACATAAATTGCCTTAGTTCTAGGCAAAGTTATGCTTGTCCAACAAAAATAACTTTACCTTAGTTTTTAAGGTAATTTAGCACTTGTCTAAAAAAATCATTTTCACCTTAGCTTTTAAGGTAACTTAGCCTATTTAAATTAACTGAGGATGTACATAAATTGCCTTAGTTCTAGGCAAAGTTATGCTTGTCCAAAAAAATCAATAATTTTCAACTTAGCTTTTAAGGTAATTTAGTCTATTTTAAATTACCGAGGACGTACATAAATTGCGTTTGCTCTAGGCAAAGTTATGCTTGTCCAAAAAAATCATTTTCACCTTAGCTTTTAAGGTAATTTAGCCTATTTTAATCAACCGGGGACGTACATAAATTGCCTTAGTTCTAGGCAAAGTTATGCTTGTCCAAAAAAATCATTTTTACCTTAGTTTTTAAGGTAATTTAGCCTATTTTAAATTACCGAGGACGTACATAAATTGCCTTAGTACTAGGCAAAGTTATGCACGTCCAGAAAAATCATTTTCACCTTAGCTTTTAAGGTAATTTAGCCTGTTTTAATTAACCGAGGACGTACATAAATTACCTTAGTTCTAGGCAGAGTTATGCTTATCAAAAAAAACCCTTTTCACCTTAGTTTTTAAGTTAATTTAGCCTTTTTTAAATTACCGAGGCCGTACGTAAATTGCCTTAGTTCTAGGCAAAGTTATGTTTGTCCAAAAAAATCAGTTTTACCTTAGCTTTTAAGGTAATTTAGTCTTTTTTAATTAACCGAGGACGTACATAAATTGCCTTAGTTCTAGGCAAAGTTATGTTCCTCCAACAAAAATAACTTTACCTTAGTTTTTAACTTTATTAAGCCTATTTTAAATTACCGAGGACGTACATAAATTGCCTTTTTTCTTGGCAAAGTTATGCTTGTCCAAAAATATCATTTTCACCATAGCTTTTAAGGTAATTTAGCCTGTTTTAATTAACCGAGGACGTACATAAATTACATTAGTTCTAGGCAGAGTTATGCTTATCCAAAAAAACTTTTTCACCTTAGTTTTTAAGTTAATTTAGCCTTTTTTAAATTACCGAGGCCGTACGTAAATTGCCTCAGTTCTAGGCAAAGTTATGTTTGTCCAAAAAAATCATTTTTACCTTAGTTTTTAAGATAATTTAGCCTATTTTAAATTACCGATGATTTACATAAATTGCCTTAGTTCTAGGCAAAGTTATGCTCGTCCAACAAAAATTACTTTACCTTAGTTTTTAACTTTATTGAGCCTATTTTAAACTACCGAGGACGTACATAAATTGCCTTATTTCTTGGCAAAGTTATACTTGTCCAAAAATATCATTTTCACCTTAGCTTTTAAGGTAAATAAGCCTTTTTTTATTAACCGAGGACGTTCATATATAACCTTAGTTCTAAGCAAAGTTATGCTTGTCCAAAACATCAAATTCACCTTAGTTTTTAAGGTAATTTAGCCTATTTTAAATTACCGAGGACGTACATAAATTGCCTTAGTTCTAGGCAAAGTTATGCTTGTCCAAAAAAATTATTTTTACCTTAGCTTTTAAGGTAATTTATCCTTTTTTAATTAACCGAAGACTTAAATAAATTGCCTTAGTTCTAGGCAAAGTTATGCTTGTCCAAAAAAATCATTTTCACCTTAGCTTTGAAGGCAATGAAGCCTATTTTAATTAACCAAGGACGGACATAAATTGCCTTAGTTCTAGGCAAAGTTATGCTCGTCCAAAAAAATCATTTTCACCTTAGTTTTTAAGGTAAATTAGCCTATTTTAAATTACCAAGGACGTACATAAATTGCCTTAGCTCTAGACAAAGTTATGCTTGTCCAAAAAAATCAGTTTCACCTTAGCTTTTAAGGTAATTTAGCCTTTTTTAATTAACCGAGGATGTACATAAATTGCCTTAGTTCTAAGCAAAGTTATGTTTGTCCAAAAAAATCATTTTCATCTTAGCTTTTAAAGTAATTTAGCCTTTTTTAAATTACCGAGGACGTACATAAATTGCGTTTGCTCTAGGCAAAGTTATGCTTGTCCAAAAAAATCATTTTCACCTTAGCTTTTAAGGTAATTTAGCCTTTTTGAATCAACCAAGGACGTACATAAATTGCCTTAGTTCTAGGCAAAGTTATGCTTGTCCAAAAAAATCTGTTTCACCTTAGCTTTTAAGGTAATTTAGTCTATTTTAATTAACCGAGGACGTTCATATATTACCTTAGTTCTAGGCAAAGTTATGCTTGTCCAAAGAAATCATTTTTACCTTAGTTTTTAAGGTAATTAAGCCTATTTTAAATTACCGAGGATGTACATAAATTGCCTTAGTTCTAAGCAAAGTTATGCTTGTCCAAAAAAATCAGTTTCACCTTAGCTTTTAAGGTAATTTAGTCTATTTTAATTAACCGAGGACGTACATAAATTGCCTTAGTTCTTAGGACGTACATAAATTGCGTTTGCTCTAGGCAAAGTTATGCTTGTCCAAAAAAATCATTTTCACCTTAGCTTTTAAGGTAATTTAGCCTTTTTGAATCAACCGAGGACGTACATAAATTGCCTTAGTTCTAGGCAAAGTTATGCTTGTCCAAAAATATCATTTTCATCTTAGCTTTTAAGGCAATTAAGCCTTTTTTAAATTACCGAGGACGTACATAAATTGCGTTTGCTCTAGGCAAAGTTATGCTTGTCCAAAAAAATCATTTTCACCTTAGCTTTTAATGTAATTTAGCCTATTTTAATTAACTGAGGACGTACATAAATTGCTTTTGTTCTAGGCAAAGTTATGCTTGTCCAAAAAATCATATTTACCTTAGTTTTAAAGGTAATTTAGCCTATTTTAAATTGCCGAGGACGAACATAAATTGCCTCAGTTCTAGGCAAAGTTATGCTTGTCTAAAAAAATCATTTTTACCTTCGTTTTTAAGGTAATTTAGCCTATTTTAATTTGCCGAGGAGTTACATAAATTGCCTTAGTTCTAGGCAAAGTTATGCTTGTCCAAAAAAATCATTTTCACCTTAGCTTTTAAGGTAATTTATCCTTTTTTAATTAACCGAGGACTTAAATAAATTTCCTTTGTTCTAGGCAAAGTTATGCTTGTCCAAAAATCATTTTCACCTTAGCTTTTAAGGTAATTTAGCTTATTGTAATTAACCGAGGACGTACACAAATCGCCTTAGTTCTAGGCAAAGTTATGCTTGTCCAAAAAAATCATTTTCACCTTAGTTTTTAAGGTAATTAAGCCTTTTTTAAATTCCCGAGGACGTACATAAATTAGCTTTGTTCTAGGCAAAGTAACACAATTTGACCTATTTCAGGTTACCTACAACATGATTAATTTGCCTTATTTCTGGGCAAAGTTCGGCTCGTCAAATAACATTAAAAAACAGCTTAGTTATTTAAGGTAAATTAGCCTTTTTCACGATATCTAGGACGTACATAAAATGCCTTAGTTCTAGGCAAGGGTATGCTAGCAGACGTTTACCTTAGGTTTCAAATGCAAATTAGCCTATTTCATTTTACCTAGGAAAAAGATATTGCCTTAGTCCTGGGCAAAATTATGCTCGTCAACATTGACCCTATTTTTTATGGTAAATTAGCCTATTTTAGTTAACCTAGGACTTCCATAAATTGCCTTAATTCTGTGCAAAGTTATCTTAGCCGATGCTTACCTAAGTTATTTAAGGCAAATCAGCATATTTTGTTTTGCCTAGGACGTACATAAACTGCCTTAGGCTTGGGTAAATGTATGTTATTTAGGCAAAATTCATACAAAAATGTCCTTACCTTAGATTTCTAAGGCAAATTAGCTTATTTTTACGTAACCTAGGAGAAAAATATTGCCTCAGTTCTAGGCAAAGTTATGCTAGCCAAATAACATCCATACAAAGTATTTTATCTAAGCCATCTAAGGCAAGATAGCCTATTTCACGTTACCAAGGACGTACATAATTTTGCTTAGAACTAGGCAAAGTTATGCTCGAAAAATAAGTTCCATACAAAATATTTTACCTAAGGCGAATAGGCTAATTTTACACATGTTTTTTCTCTGGGTGTGTCTGAAAGACGAATATAAATTGTTAGATACCCATGATATTCATCCGTGCAACCAAGGACCAAGGAGTACAATAAAACAATTCGCTCCTTAATTCAAAAGAATCCTTTCGAAGTTTTATATAATAAAACCTCACACAACGAAGTCCCACTGAAACTCGCTTTCAGAGAATATCAATTACCAAGAAGCCAATTCACATTGTTGTAATTGTAATTTCACTTCGTGTTGATGAATAGATGTGAAGTGCAACAACAATGTTACGCGGTGAAATATATTTGTTTTGACAGCTTAGTTTTTTTTTTTGGAAATTGGCAAATAGTTTTGAGAATTTTACTTCAGCTAAATACAAAAACATCGATGTGAAATTGGTTAATGTTCACAAACAATTGTAATTGTTAGTTAATATTCATCCACAATTATATTAAAATACAAAAAAATGGATCCATAAAATATCTTCAATCACTCAGATTTCCGTCCATCTTCAATGCATATTGCATATTATACAGGGTGGCCCTTCTTCATCCAGAATAATTTTAAAATTATTGTTATTCTAAGGAAAAAAAAGTTAAGCAAAATACGAAATAAAAATATAGTTTTATGGCAATTTGACACCCAGTACTTCAATTTGTTGTTTAAACTCCACTAAACTCTCAATGTCCTCTTTATAAGTATTGAAGTAGATATTAGGTAGGTTAAATTATCTTCTGTTGGGATTCGGGTATTGACAAAAAAGAAATAATGAGGAATTTTAAAAGTGTTAAAAGTTAACCCAGATACGGATTTCCATGGATGATAATAGAACAGCAATAGTTATTTTTGATTTTCTTAAAACTTCATGACATCTAAGCATTTGGTTTTGAGTGTTTAATAGGAGCGTTGAATACTAATTACTGAAATTATACTTCATAATGTGAAAAAATGAAATAGTTTTAACAAAAAAACTAACTTTATTTTAGTAAAGTTTGATAATTATTTTGAATTTAGCCCAGCAGTCAATGTGTGCAAAAACCAAGTGGTGGATTTAGCCCAACTGTATATGTGTGCGTGTTTCAGTTTGTAAGCAAAGTCGGATGACAGCCGAGGATAAGCTTCTTGGTAATTGATATTCTCTGCTCACTTTAGCGCAAGAAAAGATGTTGGAAACATATAATAAAGATAGAAAAACCAAAGAAATATAACCAAACACCACAGTCTATAGGAAAACAACAGGCGCTCATTGGGGAAAACTGCAACCCAAATATAAACCCGTAAAAGTAATTGCCGACTTAGGTGCAAAAGTCAAACTATCAAATGGAAAATTAGTCCATAAAGATAATTTGAAATCTTAAATTTCAGATCATGGACATCATCTTCACATTGTTATTTTTCGCTGCAACAAATGCAGACCTATTAGACTACACTAGGGACAACTACGTTTCAATAGAGGTAGAAGATTCATTCCATTATTCATGCCATTAAAACACATCCACATCACATACACAGAATGACGAGGAGACATACTCCGGTCAGCATCACGCGACTATCAATCTACATCCAGTCGTCGAACGCATCAGTCGTGTTTTTCCTATTTTAAATGTAACATAAATTGTATTCTAAATTTAAGTTTTTATATAAAATTTTTCTTATAAAACATTAATACAAAAAGTTGATTTGCATATAAATACAAGCATCCAAACCTTTCCCATCGTTTATAAATATAATTGGTCTCTAACAAGGATAGCATTAGTAATCCTAGTAGCCATCCAAGGGGTAGAGCTTGTTTTAACCAAATGAGACCTGAGGGTTCGTATTTATCAAAAGGTAGTTTACGTTTCTCTCAAAAATATCAACTTGCTGATTTACATCAGGAAAGTTGAAAATTTCATCCAAACTAGAATATTGCACTCAGAAAATAAGTTGACTAAATTTATGTGCAAAGTAGGTTAGGATTGCTAATAAGAATCACATCGAGAAGCGAAGGTGTTTTGTTTGGCATAAAGTGTGTTGGCTGGGTAGTATTTACATTCCATGAATGTACAGCTTTTGAAGTATCTTTCAGCATAGAACAAACGGAGGAATTTAGTAAATTTATATTTATGTCGCAACAAATATCTAAATTTGGGATAAATTACTTACACCTACAATTCTTCGATTGTGACACTGAACACTATAATCCGCAAGGCGGGGAGGCATGTACATGGTTCCAATGCACGATACACATATTGAAGATAATACCATTAGCGTTTTCATTTTTGTTCAGTTCTGCGCATATCTCAAAATCAGTGGAAAATGGTGGATCACGGGTTATCTGACTAAAAATTATTGAATGTTATGTGTGTATTCCTTTGTTACTTGATAAGAAAATAATAATTGTTTCGAGATATTTAATGTTTATAATTATTATTTTATTACTTTGACAATAAGAAAATTGGTTTTTAGTGTTATTTAAATAATTTCTTTCGTGTTTGTTGTGTTTGTTGTTATTGCAATATCACATTGTTATTGTAATATATCGTTTGTTGGCACAAAACGTTAGCCAGAATATTCATCTATGCTGTCGGGAGTATGGAGTGGTTTAAATCCCCTTTTTGGAGGAACAGTCCCCCTTTTTCTTCTCAGAAACTATTTTGTATCCCAAAACAAAAAATATAAAAGGTGGACGCCAATATCCCCCTTTTTAAACAAATCAGCATTTTATTTCATTTTAGGCCAATTAATTTGCATTTTGATCATTCTTCAATGTATATTACTCGTATGCTATAAACATTTTTAAAACACCAACAGTTTTTTTCTGATGTCAACTCGTAGATAATTCATTTTCCATTTTTTGTTGATCGTGATTATTTGTATTTAACCTTTTTATTTCTATGTCACATATGAAAAACGCTGCTGAGTGTTATGTCTCAGATTAAATGAATCGGTAATGCACACGTCTTTTTTCATTAATACTTTATTAAAGACTAACATATATGTAACATAGTTCATTATCATAATACAAGAATTTAGAGGGAGCACTGTACAGGGTTGCTCATAAGCATATATGACACTCCCCTCTATTTAGATTAAATGTACTTACATTTTTCAACCAAATACATATTATAAATTCATAATAAATACTAGCTATTACCTACTTTATTTTTAATTCAAGTTTCATTCTTAAAATTTAAGTTAAATAATATTAAAATTTCAATTCATTTTTCATTTTTCAATAAACCTCGGCGATCTTGGAGAAGGAAGAACTATTGGCAAGGGCGTACGCAGGGGGTGGCAGGGAGGGGCGGTTGCCCCCACCTAGATTTCTAAATTAAGTAGCTAAAGAACAGAACTATTATTTTTTGACAATTGTAATTTTCAAACTTTTTATTTTACTTTGTATCCTTATTTCATCACCTTTTATATAAAAAGATGATTGTTTTCTAGTGCGCTTTAAGTCAACTATTTATATAAAATCAATAATTGACCTAAAGTCCACAAAAAGACAATCATCTTTTTATTTGTTGAATTTTGGAAGAAATCACTCTTGATCCCTTAGATTCCTTAGCTACAGCACTTGAACGTAGATTTCCAGCAGAAAACCTTCCAGAATATTCACTCTTCTTGTTGCATCCGGCAAATATGCTGAAAATGAATTTATAATATTTCAAAGAAAATTCAACAAGTTTTTGCGAGTCTTACGCATTACAAAGTTTTAATTGAGAAGCTGAATTATGGTATTATCTTTGGAAAAATAAAGCATTATCCACTGAAGATCTTCAAAAACTAGACCTATACGATGCTCTACAGGAAGCAGATATTTTGTTCCCAATCACAAAACTTGCTCTTCATATTGCCCTAGTATAAACTTGTACCACTTTTTTTTTTTTTTTTTGTAAATTCATTTATATTTTTCAATTATCTTAGAACTATCTTAAAGCTAGACAAAAATTCATAAAAACTAGCTTACTTATCAATATCTTAAAACTAACTTACTAGCCCCAGTCGGAGCTAATGCCTTTCGGCCTAAGAACTATCTTAATACTAAATCCAGGTCGGTTTTATTTTTTACCGAGAAGAATTTCACAAAAAAACTCGGTATCTATGTCTTTATTTTTTGGTTTTATATAAAAATTACAAACTACATAAAACTAAATTAAAGCTAATTAAGACTAATTAAAACTACTTAAAACTACTTACAACTAATTTTAATCTAATTACAACCTACTTATAAGCTACTTACAAACTAGAACAGCCACAGCAAGCATTTTCCGGTTTTTATAATTTTTTTGTTGATTTTATATTTTTTTTTTTTTTTTGTTGGTGCCACCCTGACTGTCCCTTCTTAAAACTAACTACCTAAACCTATGTAAGTCGGCCATGACAGAGAAACCAAGGACAACTTTTAAATATCTGAAGGAACTTCATTCTTCATATTTTAACCACCAGAACTGGTTTTCCTGCCTTACCCTATCCCTTCGGTCCCGTTCGGACACAGTCCTACTGAACCGAAGGTACTCAGCTCCGTCTTGTGCGAGGACGTCTCGACTGTAAAGGAGCCGCCGATCTACAGTTCTACGGCCGACGTGGTAGATTAGCGGAACCGCCGCTCTATCCTGGATCAGCCCTCGACTGTCTAGATAGAGGAATGCATCGGGCGGAATAAAGTCGCTTAGACGCACACTCTCGTAGTATTCGTATTTAGGGTAATAAGCCCCGAAAATTAAGCTGTTAGACGAGGACATCGCTCTTGCAATGTGACCTCGAATAAGCTTCAGCAAGAAATTATCTATTCTGTTTATGTTGGCGCCGTTGTATAGAGCCAGGTTGGAATAGTAGTGTTTATACTCCAACTCTGGTGTTCTGTGCAATCCAAGGCAGCGTCGAAGACACTGCCTCTCAAACACCCGAATCTTTTCCATTTGAGATGGGGCAACGTTGAACCAAACCGGGCATCCATAGGCAATCATCGGCCGGATAAGGGCCATGTAGCAAATCACCTTCACTATGATGTCAACCCGGCTGCTATAAAACAACCGTTTCATCAGGGCAAAAGCTCCCCTAGCCCTGGCCAGAGCAGCATTTATATGTCTGTCGAAATACAAATATTGATCCATCCAGATGCCAAGGTACTTTACTACACTTTTACTTGCCAGTGGATGTCCATTTGGCCCTACGATCACCAGTTCTTTCTCGTATCCCTTGTGGCTCTAAGCAACGGAGTCCTAAACAAGATAGTTTCTGATTTCTGAAAGTTGATTTTCAACTTCCAGTCATCGCAATATCAGTGAATCTTCTCGAAGTCACGCTGCAAGAGAATTCTGATGACTTCGACTTTGGGAGCTGTTCTGTGCGCAATTAGATCGTCGGCATATGCAATTGCCTGAGCTAGACTACTTATCAGATCGCTGGTGTAAATGCTGAATAGAATCGGCGAGTTGACCGCTCCCTGCTGAAGACCCGGTGAAACCAAGGTTCTCTGATCGCCATAGGGTAATGTCATTCCGAAGGTAGAAGTGATGGAGCAAGACTCTGTTTTCCAGGACATGATTGAGGCGAATACACGCAAGGAAGGTCGTTCTGATCATTCCTTCTAAATATCTTCTTAATTTGGGGAAACATGCTCGGGTCACTAGAATTAACGGCCCGAATTTTCTTATCCCAATACCAATTAATTGACAACCGATAGTTCTCTTTAATTAGTTGGTTGATGTTTTTGATCGACGACTTCAGTGTCCCAATCTCCAGTTGGTGAGGGTCAGTAAACCGTCGGTACAAGAGTTTTAGTCTTGTCAGCAGTCCACTTTTTTGTCTGTGTAATGCGTCAATGGTTGCGTTTCGATACATGTCGGTTGCGTCCCGTTGTTGTATTTCGGTATTGTTCTGTTCATTGTCCGTTTGATTGTCTCATCCATTTGTTCTAGGTATTGGTCTATTTCGTTATTTGTCAAATTCCTGTCATTTGGTGGGGATATGTTATTCGAACTGATTTCGCTCGATAAGGCGTTGGTAAAGCGTGGCCAGCGCACCTTACTGTAATTGTAACCTTGTACCACAAGCTCGATTGAAAGGACATTTAGTACGTTAAAAAGAGTCATGATCGAAAAAAGTTTTAATGGTAATTGATAAAACACCATAAGTGGTCTTGGTAACTAAATTTAAATATGTGATTGAATATTAAAATTTACAGGATTATGTATGCTGAGTGTACACAAGAAAACAGTTATGGAAAATGGGAAGGACATTTTAAAAGAAGTGTTCGAAAGATTTGCTGAAGACCAACGCCTACGCCGCCGTTTGGCTCTAACGTAGATGGATATAGAAAATTCACTAAGCACTAAATACTAAGAAAAGTATTCAGATACCATTTGCGTTTGGTTCCTGGACGAGTTAAAGCATTTTTCGCTATGAAAAGTTCAACAAAACTTTTTTTCTAGTTGTCAATTACTTTTTTTGTCTCCTAGTTCACTCAATAACTTAGAATGATCTTATTCGTTAAATATTTGGTTTTTAGATACACGCGCAAAATAACTTATATTGTATTTTGTCTCAAAAATCGTGAACGGGGAGACTTAAACCACTTTCTGTAGGGAGACTTGATCACACGAAAATTGGGAGCAAACCATTTTTTTTTTAACTGTGGCAAAAGACGAAATACATAAATAACAACCCAAAAATTATGTATAAGAAATCTTACAATCATGTAACGGTATTTCCCATGGCCGGGTTTATTTTAGTAATGTATTTACATTCGTTTGTTAGGATTTTTTGTTTTTTCCTTGGGTTTGTATCAACATTTTTGTGCATACATTTTTAAAACATTTTTGTTGACAAATAATACGATAAATATACATTTACAATTGAATTCTATGACTTCATTTTTTGTTATTATTTAGTCGGCTAATTTAGGAAATGGTCAAGTCTCCGCCGGGAGACTTGAGCCGAAAATCTTTCATCAAACAATTTTGTCTGGGTTGAAACTGGTTACGTGTTAGAAGCATATAAAATTTGTTTTAAAATAAATAAATGTACCCTTACATAGATGTATCTATCATGCGGCTGAGATAAATAGAAAAGTTTTTATCAACAATTTTACAAAAAGGGGCTCAAGTCCCCCACCCTAAATTAAGGGTGAGAATTAAGATTTTATAAGTCAAATAGGGCAGAACTTTAAACGAATTGCCTAGTTAAAATAAATAAATTTGGTGGCATAACAGCTCGTGAAGAACCAAGGCCTAGTGACTTACAACTTTCAACCATTCCATGTGACAGGAATGGAGGGGACCTACAATTTTTTGCCGAGCCCGAACGGCTAGATGAGAAGCACTTATTCATGACAAGTATACTCTTGGAGGATTTGTCAGTTCCTCGCAAGAGGCAGTACCTCGCGAAAAAAAAACATGTCTGTTTTTAGGTGGCAGCGGCTGGGATGAGACCTTTGGCATGACAGTCCTACGCTCTAACCATCATGCCACGAGGTACTACGAATTACCTAATTACTTTACCTAATACCTTTTATTTATTATTATTATTGATAGGTAGTTCTTTAAAATAATGTACTCAACAAATAAGTTACTAGAAATGTAAAGGTAAGTTTATGTATTAAATAACAAAATATTTCTATGTTATTAACAAAATAAAATTAAATAGAAAAAATTGAGGTAAATAATCGTTTTTGAAAGAAGTTTGCCCCCCTTGATCAAAATACTGCGAACACCCTTGACTGTTGGTGAGGTTTTGATTTTATTACGTCTTTTAACATTAGGTTTTTGTATTTCACATAATACATATCTTTTTTCAGACTCTTCTTCCTCATTATTTTTAATTATTTCTAAATTTTCAAATTTGTTTCCAATTGTATTGTTTACATCACTAGAATTATTAATAATTTGTTGTAACTACTCATTGTTCTGTTTAATCTACGTTTCAATTGAAAACCATGACTTTTTTTTATGTTACCTCCAACATTGATCAAATAAATACTCTTAGTAAGTTGCCTTACTATTTGAGCGGCAATCCATTTAACCGAATTATTGAAAACATTCTTATACCATACCATTTAACTTTCTTTTAATATATTTTCTTTATTCTTAAAACATTTATTAATTGGTCTTTTCTTATTTCTAAATTTTAGATTAGTTCTTTTTAGTTAAGTTCTTTCATATCTATCATTCCTATTTTCATCATTCTCCCCCTTTCTTAAATTCTCATTAATATGAAATTTTGAATTACAACAAAATTGTTATTATGTGCTGGAAGAAAAACACACAGCGTCGCTTTGAAGAATGGTTCGTGTAACTTACCCCTTAAACATCTTACTTTCATAAATGTTCTGCCTATCACCTGCAATGCCACCTGTTTCACTTACAAGCAAGTGTCTGTGACATCTGTCATCTCATAGCGTCTTCACTAGGAAGATATTCCTGCGACGCTATGTGTTTTTCTTCCAGCACATAATAACAATTTTGTTGTAATTCAAAATTTCATATTATGTGCTTCTCGAAAAACACACAGCGTCGCTTTGAAGACGTGTTTGATATCTGCTGGTGATAAGGCACAAAACGCTATGTGAAAAAGGTTGTATTTTTATTAAAAAATTAACCAAAAGTAATTCATTTTATTTCACATTTTTTTTTTTTTTTTTTTAACATAAATAGGTATTCATTAAAATATAATAATCCAGAATACACTTTTAATCTGGACGAAAACTCGAAAATAAAAGTTTCGATTTATTTCTATCTTTCTTTTGTATCTCTTTACAATAAAATTTTTTGAATGTGTTTTCGCTTTTCCAATTGCCTCTGGCAAGTATATCCTGAATAGAATGATTTTGTTCCCAACTGGCTGAAGCAATAGCTGATCTGATGCTTCCCGGTGATGCTTCAATACCGGCATCTCTGAGAACTGATCGAACCCATCCACCTATTACAGTCCTAGATGCTGGTTTTGGATCACCTGTTAAGGTTATAAAAAGATTAGACAATCCGTTTACCTTTGTTCTTCTTTTGTCCGAAACAGATATAAGCTTATTAATCCAAAATACTGGACAGACATTTTGATTAGGATGCTTGGATAAAAGCCACCCGGACTGTCTATGAGTGGAAGAATCAGTTTTGGAACCAAAAACTGGCCACAATATTATCTCCCCATCCGCTGAAGACATATTATCTTTTGAAATCCGCAGTAATGTTAGATCGTGCACTCTGCGACCTGATGCTAACAAGAGAATTGTAGCTGTTCTTCTAGATGCCTCAAACAATGTATTCTTAGCATTGGATGAAGCCAACCAGTCAAATACAATCTGGGGATCCCAAATTGGCCATTGTACTTTCCTCGGTTGAGCAGATGAAATTGCTTTGAGCACTTGTTTAACCAAAATATTTTCGGAATCTTCAGGTAACTGGACACAGAAAGTAGCTATGGCTGACTTGTGAACCAAAATTGTACTGTACGATAGATTTTCGTCTAAGAACAAATGCGCTAGAAACCTCGCAATGTGTTGAGATTGTGGTAAATTCGGATTTACTGTATTTTGTTCGCACCAGTCTAACCATCGTTTAATTGCTGGATAATATGTATTTAGCGTAGAAAGCCTCCAGCTTTCATTAAGAAGTTGTTTTTCAGGAATAGACCATTTGTCTATTAGTTTGCCCCACCTCCAACTAACCAAGCCTGAAGGGCCAAACGGTCTACTTGAGCTGGTGGAAGGTTGGTTGACATATCCACTAAAACTTTTTGTAGATTTTCTATTTCCATTGGATTTGCTAGGGCTCGTGACCTCAAATCGGCCATCCAAAACGTTTTCTCCCAAACTGGTGCCACTATAATGTAGCGCCCTTTTGCCGAATTCAAGTGGTCTAATACCCTGGGCATTAAATTGGGCGGTGGAAATATCCAACCCAGTGGAAAGTCCCACTGATGGCTGAAGGCGTTTGAGAAGAGAGCTAATCGATCTTTGCAGTCTAATGAGACGTAGCTGTTGACGACGGTTGTTTCTGCAGACGCGAACAAATCGACGTCTGGAGTACCCCAAAGATTGAAAATTTTGTTTGTTGCCGGAGACAACAGGTGCCACTCTGGTGGACGCCGTCCCCGAGACAGATTGTCCGCAATGCAATTGTACCTCCCCGGAAGGTATTGTGCTGACAGACGAATCTTCAAACGGTCTGCCAGAATCAATAATTTTCGTGTTAGTGCCAGTAGACTTAAAGAGTGTGTTCCTCCTTCTTTTCGAATGTATGCTACCAATGTTCTGTTGTCTGACTGAACAAGAATGTGGGCATTCCTCAGATGATGTTTTTCTGCGCTCAGGGCCGCATAAACCGCATACAATTCCTTGCGGTTCGAATGCCACTTTTTCTGTTCTTTTGTCCAGACGCCCGACAACAGTTTTTCGTCTATCTGCGCTCCCCAACCTGTGTCCGCTGCATCCGTTGTCAAGAAATTGGTGTACGGCTTTGGATGCAAGTCTGACTTCATGTGAATGGCTCCGCGCCACCATCTTAAGTCGACAACTACTTGTGGGGGAGCTCTTTGTTTCTTTGATGGCTTTCAATTGAAACGGCGACAAAATATTTGCAATTGACGGCAGTACAGGCGACCTCTCGGAACTACAAACGTTGCGAAATTCAATTGGCCTAACAATCTTTGGACTTGTTTCTGGCTGTGGAGCTATTTGGTCAAAAAGTTTTCTATTGTATGCAATATCTTTTCTTTTTTCTTTTTTGAGAAAGAAATTGTACTGACCTTGGTATCCCATGTTACTCCGAGATACTCGAGTTTCTGCATTGGATTTAGTACCGCTTTTTGGTAGTTTATCCACCATCCCAAAAATTCCAAAGTATTCACAACCTCCGCGGTTTGTGAAATTAATATGTTCTTGTCCTGATGGGCAACCAAAAAGTCGTCCAGATAGACTAAAACCCGAATGCCCCGCTTTCGAAGGATCTCCGCGATCCAATTCGTTAAAGCGGCAAATATTTGAGGAGATGGAGAAAGGCCGAATGGTAGAGCAGTCATTTCCAGTATCTCTTCGTTGTAAACTAGCCTTAGGAAACAACGATGGCTCACCGATATAGGAACATGGAAGTATGCTTGAGATAAATCGATTTTTACCATCCAGTCGTATTTTTGGAGAAACTCTGGGACTACTGCATGGGAAATTAGTTGAAAATGCTTTGTCTTTATATAAGAATTCAGACCTCGAAGGTCGAAAATGGGACGAAAACTTTGGTCGCTTTTTTGAACAAGAAACATTTTGGACAAGAAACTTGGCTCTGCAATGTTCGGCTTTTCCAATATATTTTGAAGCTTCAACTCGTTTATTAATTTTGTCATATTTGGAGAAGTAGTGGTTGAAAATGTTTGTATCAATGCCGCTGTTGGAAAGTTTAAGGGGGGCTTGCGGCAAAACGGAATTCGAACACCAGCGATGATTTTCATTATAAAATTGTTTGCTCCTAAAGAAAGCCAATTTGTCCGAAATTCCTGAAGACAGCCCCCCTTGAATGATTTGTTTTGATCGTCACTTCTTATCTTTTGTACGAAAGGAATTATTCTTTGAATCCCTTTTAAATTTCTTTGGAATCGCTTTGCCTCTGTTTGACGAACGAAAATCATTACGAAAAGTACGAGATGAATGAAAAGTATTTGCAGACGGCTCTTGGAAATTCGTATTTCGCTTAGTTTCTCTCTTATCTTTTAAGTAAATGGGCGGATTAAGCCACATAGATGTACCTCCAAGCGAATTAATTATTGAGCCCAAATTGGTCTGATCGAAAAGATGTTCAGCACTTGGAGGTACTTTTCGCAATGTCGACTGCAAGTTTTTATTTCCCATTTCGGATAGAATGCGCTCACGTCTAACCTCGACGCACTCGGCCCTTTTTCCGCATACTACTTGTAACATTTGTTCCATAACTTTATAGTTTTCAGAACTCGGGCCAAATAATTCTACAAACTTATCCAGTAAGTTAGAAGGAGTCAACTCACTTGAAGAATTATTTGCCCAATTAATTATAGATTGTAAACCTGATCGCATTAAATCTTTCGAATCCAGCAAGCCATTTGTCAGGCCTGCCATTACTCTTTCAGTCGATGCTAAGTAATCTTTTCCCCTATTCAGGTGACATAACTCATCGTTGACTTTTAATTCGATAAAGCCAGGAGTAGCTAAGAAACCCTGGAGCGACTTAGAGTATTTAACATCTTTCCATGAATCAGACAGAAAATGCTGGAGCTTAATCACAGACTCCACTTTAGAATGAGGTGCTTGCTTAATAGCATATTTGTTGTCGACGCAGGTTTTTGCCTCACCAAAATCGAGCATTCTTGTCTGAACAGGATTAATCAAGAAGGGTGTATTGCCATCTCGTTCTCTACTTGTTGTTGGTAAATTCGATTCGTTCCATTCACCCGAGGATGGAAATTGTTGGGATGTTATAATATTAGTTAAATAACTTACTTGATTAAACAGAGCCTCAATCCTTGGATCTTGTTTTGCTCTTTTGTTTGGAGGTCTCGAAGAATTCCAATCAGATTCCGAGTCAGACGAGGTATAATTTCTGCTAACCTCACTTTCTTGAGCACGTTGTCGTTTCCTTTCTTGCTCCCTGTTTTTGATGTGTAAATCTGCATCAGAAACTTCCTTTCGGATTTCACTATTAGAAACATTATCTTGAATATCACTCATAATATTAATAGCACTGAGTATGTATTTTTTGTAGTTGAATATTTCAATTTTGGTCTATAAAAAAAAGAAATGACCGTTCAGGGGGAATACACAAAACGCTATGAGATGACAGATGTCACAGACACTTGCTTGTAAGTGAAACAGGTGGCATTGCAGGTGATAGGCAGAACATTTATGAAAGTAAGATGTTTAAGGGGTAAGTTACACGAACCATTCTTCAAAGCGACGCTGTGTGTTTTTCGAGAAGCACATAATGTCCTTATTTACTTGAAGTAGGTTATAAGTTGTTCTAGGCTGAAATTGAAAAACTAGTTGCGATGGGCAACCATTTGTTGTTGAGGTTGGCGTATTTCCTTATTTAAATATGGCGTATTTCCTTATTTAAATAAAAAGCTGTTAATTTTGTAATCAATAGGCATTATACATACGTAATTTTTTATCCATCAAATATTTGTAAAAATTGGCCTTAACGGTTTGTATCTCTCTTCCTGCGGTACCATTTGATTGCGGATTATACGGGGGAGTAATTAGCAATTTATAATATAAATGCAATGCAATGCAAAATTTATTTAGTTCTTGTGATCCAAATGGGGGACCATTATCGGATACGACCTCTTTTGGCAATCCAAAAATTCAAAATATGTTTCTTGATAACGTCACTGGCACTAGTTTTATTCATTTTTACTACATCTAGCCACTTCGAGTAGGTATCTATTATAAATTTGAAATTCATTCCTGAAAAGTAAACAAAATTCATGTGTAGTTTTTCGAAAGCATATGAGGTATTTGGCCATGTGTTGAGAACGATTGGGCTTGGTTTGTTTGATGATTGTTGACACACTTCGCATGTCTTTACAAAATCTTCTATATTATCATCTATTCTTGGCCACCAAAATAAACCTGTTGATAGCGTCTTCATTTTCACAATACCAATGTGGCCCTCGTGTATTGTATCAAGAATTTTCTCCCTACGGAAAGTTCTAATTACCGGTCTGTCTCTTAAAAGCACGCAATTATCTTGCACCGATAATTCCATTCGGCGAACAAAGTACTTTTCCAAGTCTTTGTCAATATTTTTAGGCCACCCATACTGAACAAAATTGTGTACTTTTTGTAAAATTTGGTCTGACTGAGTTTCTTTTGTAATCAAATTTAAATTAATAGGAATATCTCCTGCAACATTAAAAAAATTTATGAATTCGCTTTCAATTCCTGTCGGCTCTTTCAAAGGAAGTCTGGAAAGGGCATCCGCATTTCCTATTTTTGAAGCCTTTCGGTAATTGATTGCGTAGTCATACTATGACAAAATAAGAGCCCACTTATGTAATCTAGCATTTCACTAAAAATAGTAAAACGTTTACCGTAGATGTATTTGTGAAAACGTTTCACTGAAAACACCACTGCCAATGCCTCACGCTGCACTTGGGCATAATTTTTTTCCGAGTCTGATAAAGTGTTTGAAGCAAACAATATTGGTCTTTCTTCGCCATTTAGTTCAATGTGGAACAGAACTCCACCAACTCCATAAGAGCTCGCGTCGCATACCATACCCAAAGGCTTTTTTGGATCGTAATGGGTTAAAAGATTATTCTTTTTTAGCCACATTTTGCTATCGTGAAAAGCATTTTCACATTCCTGTGACCATATAAATTCTGTATTCAGTTTAAGCAATTCATAAAGGGGCGAAAGCTTTGATGAAATATTAGGTATAAATCGCCCATAAAAATTAAGAAGACCTAAATACGACCTGAAGGTTTTTATGTCATAAGGAGCATTCATTATTGCATCCATTTTCTCTTTCTTTGGGCCATACTTAGAAATACTGTATCCAAGATATTCAATCGAGGGCTGTAAAAGAGAACATTTACCCCAATGGTGGATACAAGGGGGGGGGGGGTCATGGGGGTCATGCCCCCCCCTGGGGCTTTTCCCAGATATAAAATATTAGACACATGAATTTAATCATAAACAAAAAATTTCACTGCTCAAAGGATGTAATCCGCCGTCAAATTTATTTTAATTAAACGTGCGTATTTAAAGAGTTAAAACACAAAAATCAAAGTAGAAAATACATATCGTGGGCTTTCTGTCAAAACAAATTTCAAATTTGAAAAATTGCTTAGAAGACAGAAAACACACAAGGTTTTAAAACTGGTTGATTCAGCCAAAAGACACCAGGACACAGTTACTAGACGTTGATATTCGAATTCAGTAATTCTTGTTGACCAAAAGTACATTAAAATATCATTTAAGGACTTGCTAGGTTTTGACAGAAAGCCGTCGATATGTACATCCTTCGGGAAAAGTTGAAAAAATAATTCTTTTGCCAGAAAAAGAATAAAAGTTTTCATTTACCGTAAAAATAATTTAAAATTGATTTGATGATTTTGTGAACATTTCTGACACCGAATCAGATTACAAATTCCATGGCATTACGTATGTGTACTCTTCGAAAGGTTACTGGTCATAAAAGGGCAGGTAGTAACAGTAGATAATTTTTCAGACATAGATGTTTCAAAAAAATACTGAACCATGAAAAAACTTTGTAAATTCATTTAAAAAAATGTATTTCACCAATGAATCTAGGTGACCTTTAATAACAATTTAGTGACTTTTGAAATGAAATATTTGTTTCTTAAGATAACCGTAATAAGGTACCTAAAAATTTTGTTCAGTGACCTGGAATGACTTTAAAAAAAAAACTTTAAGATCCCATTAGAACAAATCCACAACCAATTTATATAGCTAGTTGACCTTTTATCATTGGCCTTTTGAATTGGGCACAAATTACAAAACCGTGCAAGTAAAAAACACGCATTCGTGATCTTGCAAATAAAAATTTTGCTAATTATGTGACCACTCAATTTTGAGTAGGTATTCGAGATTTTGGTTGACATTTGCAAGATTGTAAGGTGAGAGAATGCAATGTTTTATATTTACATAGTGTGAGATATCATTTTTCAAGATCTATAAATAATGCAGTTTCGATATTTTAGATTTTGGTATCTTGCAAACTTCTCACAGTGAAGTGCGAAAAATTGGGCGGTACTTGGAAAAACTTTTACAGTTGATTCAAAATTTTCTAAGTCCAACTCAACATAATTATAAGATTAAACTTTTTGGACTTTTGACTGATCGCATACATTCTTTGCAAATATCATAAGTGACATATCGCTTGCTTAATTTCAAAATCGAGGTCAAGCACTAAGCAACTAAGTTGTTAATTGCGATCAACTTTTAGTTTCTAGCACTATGAAGTGACTTTAAGCATAGAGCAACTCGAAGACATGAGGGGTAGCAAGCCTTTTTTTATGGAAAAACTACCTCATTTTACTTCGTTTTCCCAAGACTGTAATTGCTTACGCTTTCCCACTAACTTGGGTGCACCATTTTGGGAATACAAAGTTTTTTGTTTTGTAATTTTGACGTTACATGAATTTGTTTTGTTCGGGGGGTGTCATTAAGGAAAGTGGTAAGTAAAACAAAATTAGCTTCTAGTTGCCAGGCAAAAGATCAAAAAAGATCTTATAGAGTAAATACGATCTTATTGTAAAAGAGTTAAGATTTTAAGGGCAAAAATAAACTTTTCCTAAACAATATTTTTAGTATCTAGTGGCATGATGGTTCTGGCTTCAATTCCTTAATTAATTAATTTATTTTTCAACAAAAATTTGTCTTACGTACATACATAAAGAATATAAAAATATATAATTGTCTTTTAATTGGTTAAAAACTTTTCAAATAATTTAAAGCTTAAAACCAATTTGATAACTTGAAGAAATGTAAAAGCACAAAAAAAATTAAAATCATTGTAGCGATTTTCTTAAAAAGCAATTTTTTATATTAAATTAAATAATAATTAATTTTAAAATACATTTATAAACTAGTTTCAAAACAATTCATCAACGCGTTCTTAAAATATTGAATTTTCAAAAAAAAATTAATATTTTTTTAAAAGGCCAACATTTATTTTTTATTTTGATATGCAATATTATTGAGATTTGTGTGGAGCTTTTGCATGCAAATTTTGATTGAAATTCTTTGAAAAAATCGAAGTTCAAAAACCCTTTAATGGCAGGTACCGTTATTAACAGTTTTTCGGATTTTAACATTGAAAATGCTTATAGGGTCGTTTTGAATAAATTATGGTGTTACTAAAATGAATAAAGTGAATAAATGTGTATATGAGATGAACGCTAGCGTATAGGGAGGGTACGATCGAATTTTTGGTTGGTGTTACTAAAATGAACAAATGTGTATGGAGATATTTGGTAGGTGTTACTAAATTGAATAAAATGAATTTTAATGCTATATTTTTATAATTATCAATACGAGAGTCAATGCAGTCAGCAGTTAATTGTGCAGCTTAAACTATAAGTGTTGGCAGTTTAAAAAAAAAACGGTTTGAAAAGAAAATGTATTTCATCATCATCATCATCATCGGCTCGACAACCGGGGTCCGGTCCTGGCCTCTTTCAACAAGTCTCTCCACCTATCCCGGTCTCGAGCCGACGCCATCCAGTTGCGCACCCCAAGGCTTCGGGCGTCCTGGTCTACGCCATCAGCGCAAGCATGGTCTACCACGCTGCCTTCTACCATAGAATGTACCACAAAAGACTTTCCGAGCAGGTTCCTCTTCGCTCATTCGAGCTAGGTGCCCTGCCCACCGGAGTCTACCGAGCTTAATTTTTGTCACTATGTCTACTTCAAGGTAGATGGCGTACAACTCATGGTTGTACCGTCTCCGGAATCATCCTTCCTCACATATGGGGCCAACAATTCTCCGTAAGACTCGAACGCGGCTAAGAGGTCACAGTGCCTTTTGCTAAGCACCCAAGTCTCGGATCCATACATGAGTACTGGCAGGACCATGGTCCTGTACAGCAGCAGTTTTGAACTTATGGTTAGATTTCTAGATTTGAATAGCTTTGACAGACTGTAGTAGGCTCTGTTGGATTTGAGAAGCCGGCCGCGTATTTCTTCTTCTATATTGTTATCGGCTGCTACTGTTGACCCAAGGTATTTAAAGGATTGCACCACTTCAAATTCGTGCTCCGCTACCTTGGTTGTTTGACCAACTGTTCTTCTCGCATTCGACGCCACCATGTAATTTGTTTTACCTTCACTAATGTGCAGCCCCAGATTTTGTGCCGCCTGCTCGATCTGAATGAAGGAATCGTGTACAGCTTGTTCGGTTCTTCCGATGATATCGATGTCGTCTGCGTAAGCCAGTATCTGGCTAGACCTGTTGACGATGGTCCCTCTTGTTGCCGTGCCAGAGTCACGGATTGCTTTCTCCAACGCCAGGTTGAAGAAGAGGCAGGCCAAACCATCCCTTTGTCGGAGTCCATTAAAGATGTTGATTGGTCTGGATAGCAATCCGGCTATTTTTACTTGGCTTGTTACGTTGGTCATGGTCAACCTACATAGTCGTGTCAATTTATTTGGGAAGCTGAATTCTCTCATGGCTTTGTAAAGTTCTACCCTGGCTATGCTATTATAGGCGGCCTTAAAGTCTATAAACAGATGGTATGTTGGAATGTTGAATTCAAGACATTTTTCCATCGCCTGCCTAAGGGTAAAGATCTGATCAGTTGTTGATTTGCCTGGAATGAAACCACACTGATATTGGGCGATGTCTGTTTTAGCGTATGGGGTTATCCGGTCTTGTAGGATAGAGGAGAGTATCTTATAGGCGGTACTCAACAACGCGATACCTCTATAATTGCTGCACGTTGTGACATCTCCCTTCTTATGTATGGGGCATATGATACCTTTTCGCCAGTCTTCTAGCATTTCTTCATGCTCCCATACGTGCACTATGATATCATGAATTGCTTGACGTAAGGCTGGCCCGCCGTGGTGGAATAATTCGGCTGGTATGCCATCGGCTCCCGGGGCTTTGTTTCGTTTGAGCCGTTTTATAGCCTTCTCAACCTCTTCTATGCTTGGTGGCGGTAGCATAGGGTGTTCATCTTGAAGTAGTGGAGCCTCCACTTCTGCTGTGAGCTGACCATTTAGCAATTCATTAAAGTACACTTCCCATCGCTCCAGTATGCTTTGTAGATCGGTGATCAGATTTCCCTCTCCGTCCTTGCAGTATGTGCAGCGTGGTGTGTACTGCATCATGTTTCGGACGGATTGGTAGAACTTCCGCGCCTGGTGCGGACCTCGCTCTCGGCTGTTCTCTATTTCACAGATTAGGTTCTTCTCCCAGGCTGATTTTTTCTGTCTGTGAAGCCGTTTTTCTGTTCTTCTGAGCTCTTTATATTCCTCTTCGCGTGCCCGCATTCTATGAGATTGTTGCATTGCTCGGTACGCAACATTCTTACGTTCAGTCGCTAGCTTGCATTCATCATCAAACCAGTCGTTGCACCATTTTGGGAATACAAAGTTTTTTGTTTTGTAATTTTGACGTTACATGAATTTGTTTTGTTCGGGGGGTGTCATTAAGGAAAGTGGTAAGTAAAACAAAATTAGCTTCTAGTTGCCAGGCAAAAGATCAAAAAAGATCTTATAGAGTAAATACGATCTTATTGTAAAAGAGTTAAGATTTTAAGGGCAAAAATAAACTTTTCCTAAACAATATTTTTAGTATCTAGTGGCATGATGGTTCTGGCTTCAATTCCTTAATTAATTAATTTATTTTTCAACAAAAATTTGTCTTACGTACATACATAAAGAATATAAAAATATATAATTGTCTTTTAATTGGTTAAAAACTTTTCAAATAATTTAAAGCTTAAAACCAATTTGATAACTTGAAGAAATGTAAAAGCACAAAAAAAATTAAAATCATTGTAGCGATTTTCTTAAAAAGCAATTTTTTATATTAAATTAAATAATAATTAATTTTAAAATACATTTATAAACTAGTTTCAAAACAATTCATCAACGCGTTCTTAAAATATTGAATTTTCAAAAAAAAAATTAATATTTTTTTAAAAGGCCAACATTTATTTTTTATTTTGATATGCAATATTATTGAGATTTGTGTGGAGCTTTTGCATGCAAATTTTGATTGAAATTCTTTGAAAAAATCGAAGTTCAAAAACCCTTTAATGGCAGGTACCGTTATTAACAGTTTTTCGGATTTTAACATTGAAAATGCTTATAGGGTCGTTTTGAATAAATTATGGTGTTACTAAAATGAATAAAGTGAATAAATGTGTATATGAGATGAACGCTAGCGTATAGGGAGGGTACGATCGAATTTTTGGTTGGTGTTACTAAAATGAACAAATGTGTGTGGAGATATTTGGTAGGTGTTACTAAATTGAATAAAATGAATTTTAATGCTATATTTTTATAATTATCAATACGAGAGTCAATGCAGTCAGCAGTTAATTGTGCAGCTTAAACTATAAGTGTTGGCAGTTTAAAAAAAAACGGTTTGAAAAGAAAATGTATTTCATCATCATCATCATCATCGGCTCGACAACCGGGGTCCGGTCCTGGCCTCTTTCAACAAGTCTCTCCACCTATCCCGGTCTCGAGCCGACGCCATCCAGTTGCGCACCCCAAGGCTTCGGGCGTCCTGGTCTACGCCATCAGCGCAAGCATGGTCTACCACGCTGCCTTCTACCATAGAATGTACCACAAAAGACTTTCCGAGCAGGTTCCTCTTCGCTCATTCGAGCTAGTTCGACCAGTCGTTCCGATTTCTACAACTGCTGCCTAAGATGGAGTTGGCAGTACTAATGACAATATTCTTAATGCGTGTCCGCTTCTCATCTACGCCCAGCATACTGGCTCCAGGACTTACTCTCCCTAAATCGAGTGATTCTAGGGCGAGTCCTAACGCAATACCAAAGATGTTACTGGTGTTTTCATTGCGTAGGGCAGCCGTGTTGATTCGAACCTGATCGGCGGATGCAATGCGTCTCCGCAAGGCAATCCGCCCTCGGAAAACCATACCAACAAGATAGTGATCCGAGTCGATATTGGCACCTCGGTACGTACGTACCGTCATCAGGTTCGAGTAGTGGCGACGGTCTAGCAACACGTGGTCTATTTGGTTACGAGTGACTCCATCAGGTGATACCCAGGTGGCTTTGTAGATATCTTTAAGCGGGAACCTGGTACTCGCAGCGACCATGTTTTTCGATGCTGCCAATTCTAAGACTCGAAGTCCATTGTCATTAGTGTTCTCATGCAAACTATGGGTGCCTGCGTAATGCCTAAATACCGGCTCCCGACCTATTTTTGCATTCAAATCCCCAAGTATGATTTTGACGTCATAACTTGGGCAGGCATTGAGGGCCCTCACGACTTGTTCGTAGTAAGTCTCTTTTTCTTCGTCTGAGGTCTCCTCCGTAGGTCCGTGAACGTTAATGAGGCTGATGTTTGTAAATTTGCCTCGTACGTGGAGAGTGCATAGCCTTTCGCTTATAGCGTTAAAGCCGATGATGGTAGACTTCATTTTTTCGCTGACTAGGAAGCCTACCCCGAGCACATGGTGTTTTGTATGACAGCTGTAATGTACGTCATATTCCTTCTTCTGTAGAACATCATTCCCTGTCCATCTGATTTCTTGTAATGCTGTTATGTCAGCTTTATATTCTGACAGGGCATCGGCTAGCTGCTGAACAGCTCGAGCTCTATAGAGCGAGCGAACGTTCCATAAGAAAATTCGAAAATCGTGTGTCCGTTTTCGTAGCAAAGGTTGTCGTCGTGAGATCTGTCCGTTTCCGAGGCTTGTTGTCAGTCTCATAATTCTCTTAGTTTTACGGGACAGGGAATTAACCTGTCGCCAACCTGAGGAACCAGCCTGATCATATTAGCCAAACCCTTTTAAAAGACTTGTTTCTAGCGGCCGCCCGGAAGAGGCTATGATCACACTTCCACCAGTCCCGGATAGTTACGGCACGTGCATGTTTTCGTATGCTACATGTTATTCCCCCTATTCGTCTGATGGCTGACCGCCATGTATTTAGATGTGCAAAATTATGTTTTTTTTTTTAATTCGAATATTAAGTAGCTTGAGATAGGGCTTTTATGTGAAAAGGTCGAATAACCAAAAATTTAAATGAGATATGCTAGACTGACAACTTTTTTGTTCATCGATAGTACGTTTAATATAACAATTTCGTTTATATATTTTGAAATTCCAAAAAATCTACAACGTGAGATATTAAAGGTTGTAACTTCAAAATTCAAAAATAGATGGTTCATAAATTATTTACCATACACATTAGGGTTAGGTCTGATTGTAATAAATTTTATAGTTCAAGAAAGATACAAAAATAACTAATTGCTTTTCGTTTCAGGAAATTTGTATAATATTTTTTTATATTTTTACATTTTTTTAAATATACTAATTTTGGTTGATCGATTTTTGGCAGTTATATTTTTTATCTCTTTGACGATTGCATTTAAAAATCTCAAATTCATACAGGTGATAAATTACACAAATCTACATATAATATGTAAAATTTGTATTTTTTAAAAGCACTTGAGACGACATTATTACATATTACTGTTCATTAACATACCTCCTAATAACTCTTTAGTCTATGCACCTATACCATTAGTTTTTTTTTATTCGCAGCTTCAATAACTGACAATTCATTTGATGCATCATACGTAGCTGTACGTTCTTCATAAGCCTCACAAATCTGAAATATAATTTGATTAAAAAGTGGTACTAATCTTCAATCAATATTCCTATAAATCATCGTCATCGTTGGTTTGCAAGTTTGTGTGCGGAGAATCAGCCCAAATAAGAAGTACACAAATATTTCCCATAGTGCCATAGTTCATTCAAAATGTCTTTCTATGTCTGTTTATTATGCTTTTTGATTTGTTTCTCTCTGTCAGTGAATTACTGAAGAAAAAGACCATAAATAAACAATATAAAGATGGGAATCCTTGGCTGTCAAACTAATTTGCCTACAAGCTCCGACCGTGGTGAATGTCATAAAGTTGCTCTAGTAACCCTTACCACACTAACACTAATGCAACTTACTGATTTTCACCACAAATCGTCGGTTTTTTTTTTAATTTGTCAGTTATTTTAAAAATCTCATGAGCCCCAATGGACATGTTCATAAAGAATAAAAGCAGATGAAGTGGATTTTTAAGTGCTCACATACCTTTATATAATTTTATTTTAAAATTGCATTGGCTACTTAAATTCAAAGCGTACTAAAATAATAAAAGATATATTGATAGTAACAAATAATTAAATAAATAAATGTATGTCAATTAAACCGAAGTGGGGGAAAATTTGTTTGTGAAATATGATATTTCATAATACATATGTTGGCATTTTCACACCGAACTCAAACCTAATCGAAAACACAAGTTTTTCACATACATTTTTGTTGTACTTCAGGTTTTCTTAAGACACAAGTTTTATTTAAAACTAGTCAAAAACTTGTTGGAATTCAAAGATGAACGAAACAAACGTACCTTTTAAAAAGTTCAGTGCCTAGTAAAATGTCAAAAAAGAAAATATTAATATGGATGAGGGCATTCAATATTTCAGATATCCGACTTTTTTGGGCTCCTGATTGGTTAGCTGTCAAAAAAATTAGCTGTCTGAAAATTCAGATGACTTTTTTGCTTATGTTTTGGTTACGTTTGTTCTGAATTTCCAGATGACAATTTCTAGTCTGAAAATTCAGATGAAAGAGATGGGAGATGCGTTATGGAAAAAAAAACGCAAAAATATATAAATGGGAATTCAACCTTACTGTTTGTCTTTTTATTGTTTTTTGCATTCAGCGAAAAAAATGTCTGAATTTTCATATCTGAATTTTCAGATACTTGGATTGAATGCGGCCGATCATATTTATATGAATAATCACCATTTTACTTCCATAAAATGGAAGGAAACAACAAAAACAAAAGAAAATTGTAAGTGGTTGGTGAAGGAAAAACTGTAATGTTAAACGAAAACGTTGTGTAATGTTCGGTGTGAATGGTTTTTGAAAAGTTTTCGCAGAAAACCAGTTTTGGGGTTTGGTGTGAAGTTTCTATTATTCCTTAAATTTGTATTTTTTGCTATGGAATACTTCCTCAGATTTCTGATCTCCGCAGAAACGCACTGTCAAAATTTGTCTGGATGATAATCGCTACATTTTTTGCATGTCCATATGGACTTTGGGGAAAACAGAAACATCGGGACATTTCAACATTTGCCTTGATCTGCAATTGTGTGTAACCAACTGACATGTGACATTTAATTGTTGTTTGTTCAATGTTAATTTTTTTTAATTACTTACAGCACAAAGTGATATCCTTAAATTATTAACTTTGCGAAACCACGAAATATCGATTTGGTTTGAGTTTAATAAAATCAAATTTAAGATTTTGTTTCACTCATACATTGAACCAAAAAAAAGACTGGAAAGCTATGCACCAAGCGCCAAATTCTTTTTAGTTCACTTCCACCATTTTGATTTTATTCACGTCCACTTATGAAACAGCGATCGGTGAGCACTCTCCCGTCTGATGGGAGAAGTTAACGAAAACTAAACGAAGAGTACCACTTTGCAATTATGTGCCCGTCATATGGATTACTTGTTTTCACTCGGTTTCCTACGACCACTACGTTGGCCTCCACCTATTTTAGTTCTACCTTAGCTCTCTATTAATATTTTGACATGTAAATTGCTTTGTTTTGTTTTCGTTTTTTTGAGACAGAATTATTTTGAGTTACAAAAAATTGAATTGATGAATTTTGCTTAAGTATGTTACTAGTTAAAAAAAATTGCACACTTAATAAAAATATGTTTAAATTTTAATTAATGGTTCATTAATTTTAATTCACTAAATCAGTGTAGTGGTACCTTTCAATATTATTTCATTAAAAAAAGTGTGTTTGCACCCTCAAAACAAGAATTTTTAGAACACACCCCCAGAGGTGAATTCAAAAATGTCACGAAGTTTATGAATTCTTGAATTCAATAGAAAGTTGGCTGCCGGAAATTTTGGTGCAATTAAAAATATTTTGAGTAATATTTTTTCTGGCACAAATTGTTTGTGACTATTCAATAAAAAACGAAAAAACTAATAATAAATACAAAACAATAAATAAAACTAAAATAATAAACTAAAATATGAAAAAAATTGTATCAAGAGTTTTGAAAAAAATGGTCTGTCAAAACAAATCAAGCTCACCGCGTAAAATTGTTGTTGCAATTCACATCTATTCATCGACACGGAGTCAAATTACAAAAACAACAATGTAAACAAATGGGTTTTGGAGGGTGAAACGTACGAAGGTTTCCCATCTTTACATTGTTTATCTATGAAAAAGACTTTTCATTCAAGTTCAGTATTCATGTTCACTCGCTCAATGTTCTTGTTGCTTGTTCACTGTTTGTTCAGTCGTGTAGATGCTTCGGTGGTGGAAGGTTGGGTTTGCCGCTCGGTGTATTTTCAGCTAATACCTACCTAGTTAGATTAATTAAATGCGATTTGCTTTTGCGTTTGGTTATTATTTTAGTAGGTAGAAGAGTAAGATGCTTATGGGATATGTTTGGTTAGTAGGTAGATACTTTAGTCAGTTAGATAGGATGCTTGTGAGATTCGTTATTTTTTTGTTTTTTTAATTATTTTACTTTTGAGTTTTATTTAGCTGTGATAAGACGGAGTTACCAAGAAAATATAGATATGAAATAAGAAAACAAGAGGGAATAAAAATATAGGTCAATGATATCTGAAAACTAAAACATAAACCACCTTATTTATTCGATTTTTTATAACGTTGACTAGTTAGACAGTTTTTTAAGAAGTCCTTAATAGTTGAAAATCTGCTTTATGCATATAGTAAAATAAAATGTTAGTTTAGACAAGTCTTAGACAGCCGAAGCCTTTGTCAAAGTAAGGCAACCTTAGGACAACAGTAAACAAAGTTTATTAATAACTTTTTGGAGTTCGACGGCTGTCGTAAGTTAGACAAAGTTTATAAATATGACTGAAAATGTGTTTTCTATTTTTGAAAATGAAACAAACGCCCCTATTGGGATAGCTATTCAGTGCAGCCACTGTTTAAAAGAATGTTCTTTCTCGTATTTTTGAAATGAAACAAAATTAAAAACCCACAAAGAGAATAAGTTAAATAATATGTTGTGGAGACGTAACAACCCCTAGCATTTAATGTTAATTTTAAGGCATGTATTTGGAGGAAAATTAAATTTAAGTTAGTGTTGCCTACCACAAAAGTTAAAGGATTTAGGAAAAATAAATACAGATACAGCCCAAAAAAAAAAAAACAAGGAAGGAGTGTTGAAATTTTGAATTTTTGGTTGGTGTTACAACAAAGCAAAGGAAAAAGAAAAAGTGAGTAACCTCACAAGGATAATGAAATATATGAAACTAGGAGACAAGTGTCAGAAAATATAGGTCAATAAAATGACAAAAGGGAAAATATTAAATCTCTTTTTTGAAATGAAAATCAAATTTTAGCTAGTTTTACCAAAAACGAGATATTAAAAATTAGAAACCAATACACAACAAAATAACAAAACAAAAAATAGCAATATATGAGAACATCATCTTGTCTATAGTCAAAATTTTGTTGATGATAGAACAAAGGGAATATGAAATATTTAACCGAATTTTTAAAAGAAAAAGTAAACGAAAATTATGCAATAGTATAACCTTATTTTGGTTGTTTTATCATCTTCGTATATTTGGGTATTTGATAATTTATTTTATTCAGTTTTGTTTGTATGAAGCAATGTAAAGTTCAGATAATATAATTTTTGTTCAGACAATGGCTCAAGAATGATCAAAATACGAAATGATGAAGTGGCTTCAAAATCCTTAAGTGTTTTTAAAGCTGTAGGAAAAAATCTTTTTATGTGTAACTATGTGCAAATAAAGATAGAAATTCGAGCTCAAGTACGAGTACCTATGCAAATTAAGTTTGGTTAACAATTTTTTTAATTTTTTTTCAGTTCAATATAATTTTTAGATTAGTCTAAGTAAAAATCATGATTAAAATTGGTATAAAATGGTGTGTTTGGAAACCGGTAAAGACAACATTCAAAATAAAAAAAGATTATTAATTATAAAGATTAGAGATTTATCTAGCACAAATAAGTCATTTTCAATGTCCCCATCGTTACTCAAGGTGTGAAATCTGTAAATTTTGTTTTCCAGAATGTTCACCATACCTACAGTAATCCACTGTTTTTTATCAAATTCGTTGAAGCCGTTTTTCAGATAAATAAGCTTTTTCTTAATGGTTGTATAGCAAGTATCGAAATTATAAAAGGTAGGAAATATCCCCTCCGAAGAATAAAAAAAATAATTTAAAAATTTTAAGAAAATCGCTTCAGTGGTTTAGGCTGTAGCTGTAGGTCAAGGAATAGACAGACAGACAACCAGATAGAATTGTGCCACCCACTTTGCTCGAATACAAAACTTGCCTTATATCGTAAGTAAAAATTATTGTTGGGTGCAATACTTTATTGGAGTTTTAAGAAACGTGACCCCCCCCCTGGGGCAAAGTCTGGATCCGCCCTTGATTTATCCATTTGAACTTTAACCCCAAATTCTTCAAAACGTTCCAACAATTAAAAAAGATTCTGCTTACAGTCCAATTGGTCAACACCACCAACAATTATGTCATCGACGTAAGCTTTCGTTCTTTGTAGACCTTGCAAAATTTTATCCGTCATCAACTGGAATTCTGAAGAGGCTATTTTAATTCCATAAGGAACGCGAGTGTACTTCAACAAACCTCTTTGCGTGTTAATAGTGATGTACTTGCGACAGAGTTCAGCTACTTGAATTTGCTGAAAAGCACCAGCCAAATCAAGTACACAAAACACGGTACAACCAGCCAGTTCCGACAAGATGTCATCTACTCTAGAAAGTGGATAATGGTAAGTTTTCCACCATAGGATTAATGGTCGCCTCGCAATCCATGCATAATCTAACTGACCCATCTTTCTTCTCAACTACAACTACAGGTGAAGCCCATTCACTGTATTTAACTGGTATTAATATTTGTTCACTAATCAACCGATCTAACTCCTTTTCCACTTTATCTCTCAAACCATAGGGAACCGTCTAAGGTTTGTGGAATACTGGAGTAGCATCTGGTTTCATGATGATTTGTGCCTCGTGCCCTTTTATACTATTTTGTTGAAGCAGAAATATTACTTAATTCATCAGCAGAAACGTTTAATCGTCATAAATATTTTTCTTTTAAATATTGTAAATAATTTGTAACTATTTTGTATTTCACGTTAATTTTATTTGCCATAAAATTTCAATTTTAAATTTAAATCTGGCGCTCAAATTATGCCAATCGCCATAATTTTTATATTATTGAATTCGCCTTAAAATTTTAATTGAAAATATAACGTAATCTCTCTTTCGAAATTACATGAATTTTTGTATAATTACCTGTCTACGAAATAAAACTTTCTTCTTTTTATATCACAACCCTAAGGGGAAATTCTGGTCGTTTTACTTAAATAAAATCTCGTCATTCGTTTCGCTAGCTTTAATGGTCTTTGTTTGAAAGCCATTTAAAGTCCTCTTTCGCTAATTTGAATAGTCAGCGAAATAAACCAGTAAGGTTTAAATTATAAATAAATTCGCTTTTTCGCTACCGTTGATAATCGATCAACGCATCAACCAGGGTCTACCTATCCTTTCGATAAAGGACTTAATAGAGATCTCCGGGTTGACGGTCAAAGGTTCTTTGATCGTACATATTTTGGCGCCCCAACGTGGTTGAAAAGGTTACCATCACGAAAGTCGTAGTTAAAGTTCGCATTTTGGTACCCAACGTGTTAAATTCGTTATCCGCAAAAAACTCTATTAAAGTTGGCGTAATTTGTGCCCAACCAACGTGTTAAAAGTGGTTATCCAACCAAAAATCTATATTAAAATCGTTAAAAATATCAAAAATATACATATATAAGCTATATAATCTATGTGTGATTATACTGTGCATAAAGAAATATGTCCTATAGTGCAGAACATTGACATTGAACATTTTATCCATACATTTTTCTCGCCGCGTTTCGGTTTCGGTTCGGTTTCGGTAGTGCATGGTGTAGGTGAAGTGCTAAAAACCTCAAGAGGAAGGAGAGATAACTACAGGAGAGAACCCAGTCGATGTCCAGAAAATACCATCCACCCATCCAAGAGGAATCAGAAGAAACCAACAGAACACCAGAGAGAAATTGTGGAAGCTAAGTACATTTCTCAGCAAGGTATGTGTGGTCTAAGTTTTACTCAAATGTGCGTTGCAGCTTCCAAGTCAAATTAAAAAACTAAAAAAGAATTTTTTAAATCAATTTAAAACGCACCTTCGATATAAAACAGACCCTATAAAT
This sequence comes from Dasysyrphus albostriatus, assembly GCA_946251815.1. Taxonomy (NCBI): domain Eukaryota; kingdom Metazoa; phylum Arthropoda; class Insecta; order Diptera; family Syrphidae; genus Dasysyrphus; species Dasysyrphus albostriatus. The sequence continues at coordinate 122,587,993 of OX276335.1, read as the reverse complement.
TAATTATATTGCTCATAAATAATATATTTATAACCATTGAACAACATATTTCGTTTTGGCATTTAAAAAAAAAAAAAAAAAAATTATCTTAATACTTAAATTTAAATAAATAAAATTTAAATCTTCGAACTTAAATACAAACCATAAATACTCTTCACATAAAATTGCCTATTCATCGTCGTTATCCGCCTATTGCATAGTGCTTTCGCTGGAAAAAATCATATACAATCCACAAAAGAGTAAGCTTACGATCCACCTGCATGTCCAATACACACCCACGCACAATCGTTAAAATACAAGAAGCTTTCGCTCTAATCTAGTTTTCGCCACCACCACACCGTTGTTTATTTCGTCGTTTTCGCCTCAATCTTCTCGTATTCTCGCTCGATTCTTGCATTTGATTGCAGAATCACCTAAAATCCAAATCATTATCAACAAATACCTGATTTCAGTGCATCGATCCTCATTTCGCCCACACATCATTCGCTCTAAGCTCATGGGAGTTTATTTTTTCGTCGTCGTCGCGGGAGATCTTGCTGCATGATCATTGCACTGAAGGAAAGCTTTTTTTGTTGATTGGATTTTCGTCGTTGCATATCAAAAACAAACAACTTTGGTTCGAATCCTATATTCACTTATTTAAATTACAAAACTTAATTTAAATAAAATATCATCGCCCTTATAGTCGTAGGTAGTTTTACTAATATATACTTCTACTATATATCTACAATAACTTAATTTGCCGCTATCGTGGGAAAAAACATAATTGTTTTTAAAAATTAGTTCGTTCTGAACAGGGTTGCCGAATGCTATATTTATTTTCATTGGAATAAAATAAGCTTGTTGAGTTAAATAAATCAACTTCTTTGAATTCTATTGTTGGTATTTTAAAACATTTTCGATTTTTGGTAAAAAATATTTGCAATGGCAACCAAAACGGCTACTCTCGATGAATTAAAACAACAACGATCGTCTACTAAAGGAAGCATAACCCGTATAAAAAATATAGTGGAATCAACTTCGAATGTACTAACGCCAACTGAACTTGAGTGTCGCCTAGGAATTTTGGAGTCTTACTTCAAACAAATTTTAGTTTAACAAACCCAGATAGAAGTCTTAGCCCCCAATGATACTTGTCGAGGTGAAATTGAAGATTTGTACATCACTGCGAAGTCAAAAATTGTTTCGCTGTTGGGAACTGGTAGGCGATGCAGTGTTGCAGATATGACGTTGAGTAGTGTCCCAACTTCAACTAGTCGTCTCCCTAAACAACGTCTACCTAGGTTTAGTGGAAAATATTCTGAATATAAAAATTTTATAAATTCATTTAACAATTTAGTCGAAAATGATTCAAGCTTAACTAAAATAGAAAAATTTAATTATTTGCTCTCGTGCTTGACTGATCAGGCTCTTGGTACAGTAAAGGCTTTTCAAGTCACAGAAGCCAATTACCCTAAGGCACTTCTTAGTTTGAAGGAGCGCTATGACAGTGACTGCCTCATATTTTTGAAAAATATATCCGAACTAATTGAACTACCCAAGTGTTAGATAAGTATCGATGGAATTTACCTAAAATACCAGAGATAAAGTAAAACACGACTGATCCTTTTGGTGATAAGAAAGAGAAGAAGTATTTATTATGAAACATGTCAAGTTTACAAGTGTCATTTGAGTTTAATAGGCATGTTCAATTACCTGTCCAATACTCTCCCTTAATTGAAATGCTGTTTTCTTAAATTCAAAATCCAATTTCTTAATTTGCTTTACATAATGTACATAAATATTAATAAAAAGTAGCGTAAGCTTAATTTCATAATTAATTTCAAACTATTCAACCATTAATCTAACTTTAACTTTACTTCAAGAATTCACTTTATTGGCAGAAGGCCATAGGAATATAATTTTCATTTAAAACCAAAAATACATGAAAACACCTCCAATTTATGACCAGAAGTTGGTTTGGTCAAAATGTCAGCTGGCATCTCATTAGTTGGCAAATGAGTGAGTTTAATCAGACCCTTTTCTACGTTTTGGTGCACGAACTTTTCTTTGATATCAACGTGTTTAGTTCGGGCAGAGTATGCATTGTTGGTCGCCAACTTAATTGCACTAAGGTTGTCACAAAACAATTCTATTGACCCAGGTGAATTTATGAAGAGTTCTCTTTCAAGCATTTTAAACCAAATGCATTCTTGTATTGCTGTTGTCATAGACATAAACTCAGCTTCTGTTGTTGAGATTGCTATGGTTTTCTGTTGTTTGGTGCACCATGAAATTGCACCACCTTGCATGGTGAACACATACCCAGTTGTAGATCTTCGCTCGTCTTCATCACTGGCCCAATCAGCATCGCAATATCCTTTGAGTTGTGTTTAAGAATTGTCGTATGTTATCTTCTTGGCAAGTGTCCCTTTAAGGTAACGTAAGACACGCTTCGCAGCACCCCAGTGTGCTTTGCCAGGATTATTATTGTAGCGACTTAATACATTGACCGGAAAACAGATGTCAGGTCTTGAGACCTGTTCGCAAAATTGCAGAGCGCCAACCAGTTGTCGATACGGTACATCCTTCATTTGGTTTTTCTCATCATCGTTGCTCGGACACATTTTGGCAGATATTTTTTGATTGATATCCATTGGTGCAACTGTTGGATTACAGTCGCTCATGTTGAAACGAGATAGAACATCTTTTATGTATTGAGTTTGATCAAGAGAAATGGTACCTGTTTTCCTGTTTCTTGTAACTCGAACTCCCAAAACGGATGATATCTCTCCCATATCCTTCATCTTAAACTGCTGGAAGAGAACGTCAGTGAGCTTCTGTTCAAGTCTTACATCATTGCTGAATATTAATATGTCATCCACGTAAATGGCTACGATGAACAAACAAGAACCTTCGATTAGATAATACACACATTGATCTATCGATGAACGCTTTAGTCCAAAATCCAAAAGAACTTGGTTTAGAGTACAGTTCCAAACACGACTCGATTGTTTGAGTCCATAGATTGACTTCATTAGCTTACAACAGCGACCTGTTCCATCAGAAAATCCCTAAGGCTACGACATAAAAATCTCTTCTTCGAGCTTGCCATGGAGAAACGCTGTCACAACATCTAATTGACGAATGTTCAAGTCAAATTTAGCTGCAATCGCCATCAAATATCGTATCGTTGTAAAACGAACTACCGGCGAGAATGTTTCGTGGTAGTCCACACCTTCGACTTGAGTAAGGCCTTTGGCGACCAACCTCGCTTTGTATCTTACGACTTTTCCTTGGGTATCACGTTTTGATTTAAACACCCACTTGCATTTAATCGGCAATTTTCCAGGGGGTAACTCCACCAGCTTCCAAGTTTTGTTTTGTTGAAGCGATTCAAACTCATCTCTCATCGCACACTTCCACGAATCGGCGTTCTCACTTGCAATGGCTTGCTTGAATGTTGATGGATCACACGCAAAGAAAGCAAAAGCGAAATTGGTGTAATCTGGCATTGGTTTCCCTTGATTTCGAGAAGATTTCTGGCGAGGTTCGATATCTTGCAGCATCTCCTTTTCATCACCTGCATCGCTTGGTTGCCACATGCTGCCGTTGCTATCATCAGTGAGTGAAGTAAATACATCATCGACTGGTTGCTGATGGGATGAATCAACAGCTTCCAAATCACTCCGGTTTGTAGGTGAACTGGTTATTTGCGGATCAATTATTGATTGAAGTTCCTCACGAACCATATCCTCCTCTGATTCGCAAATCTCTTCTTTTTCACCTTCGGAATAATCCAACAAAAAACGATTAGTTTTATCAGATTCAAAATCAATTACCTGATTCATGCCACTTGACTCCAGGAAAGTTACGTCTCTGCTTATAAGAACTGAGTTTGACTGGGTGTTGTAGAGCCTGTATGCTTTTGCATCTGGAGCATATCCAATGAAAATGCATTCTATGGATTTGCTGTCTAATTTTTCCCGCTTCACAGCTGGCACGTGCGCAAAAGCTCGACATCCAAAAACTTTTAGCATCGACAAATTTGGTTTTTGATTTGTCCAGATTTCTTCAGGTGACTTCTCTCCAGTTCCTTTACATGGGATTCGATTGATGATATAAGCTGCCGTCATTGCAGCTTCTGCCCAAAATGACTTTGGGAGCCCAGAATCAATTAACATGCAACGCACTTTGTCCATAATTGTTCGATTCATGCGTTCTGATGAATCATTTTGTTGTGGGCTATAAACAGCTGATTTTTGATGTAAAATTCCATTTTTCTCAACAAAATCACGGAATTTATTGTTACAAAATTCGGTGCCGTTATCGCTCCTAAAGCGCTTTAATTTGTGGCCAGTTTGCTTTTCAGCCATAGCTTTAAATTTAACAAAGCAATCAAACACCTCGCTTTTGCTTTTAATTACATATATGACCACTTTCCTTGAAAAATCATCGATGAACGACACAAAGTGACGAAAACCACTCATAAATTCTACCGAAGACGCTTGACAAACATCACTATGTACCAACTCCAGTAACTTAGTTGCGCGGTTGCCTTCGTCGCTAAAGGGAGTACGACTTTGTTTCCCTTTGACACATGTATCGCATACACTGTTTCTCGCAATCGAAATATTTTTTAATTCGCTCTTCAGGAACGTCATGTAATCAAAACTAGCATGTCCAAAGCGACGATGCCATAAAATCATATTTTCTTTAGGTTTTGATGTGATAGTTGGCTCTTTCTGCACCTCTGCAACAAAAGAATTTACATCATGTGCAACATCTAATTTAAACAAATCGTTTACTAAGCTTGCCGTGGCAAGTATGTTCCAATTTGAGTCGAATATTTTACACCCATCATTCGTAAACAAAACAGATTTATTGTTTTTTACCATTTGGCTTACTGATAACAGATTTGCGCAAATATTGGGTACATAATGAACTTCGTTGATTGTTATCTCTTTCTGGTTCCCATCATTAACCACACATTGCTTTACACTGCCGACACAATCAATTGACATCTTATCGTTGTTTGCCACAACAACTTCTTTTTGCACAGGTTCACGTATATTTTCAATGTTCGACTTGTGTTTTGTCATATGTACGGTACAACCACTATCAATGTACCAATCTGATGGCGATTTACTTGATTGAACTAGCAAAGATGAAAATAGCATGGTTTCACTTTTGTCATTTTTGTGTTGTTGCTTTTTTGCATTTAGCTTTAGGGCAATTCTTTACAAAATGCTGTTTGGAACCACATCCAAAGCAATTTTTCATATTTTTGCCTTGGAATTTCTTGTTTCTTACGACTAAAGCTGCCTCGCTTGAATCACATTTTTCGCTTTCAAAGACTAAGCCTTGCATCAGTAAATTTTTGACATAGTCAAATGTGTTTTATTTGAAGAGTTTTCTTCCGCAAGTATCATAGGTTTATACTCTACAGGTAAGCCTACCAGCATCAAGGAACCGGCTACTTCATCGTTGATATTAAAGTCTGCCATTTTCACTTTCGACCACAGTGAACTCATTTTATTAACATAATCTTCCATTGATGCACATTCTTTCTGCTTGAGTGATACCAATTGTTACAACAGTGCCACTTTGCGACCGGTGCCGGTGTCATTAAAAGCCGCCGCTATACTATCCCACGCTTCTTTGCATGAGCTTGCTCCTTCTATATGGTTATAGTTACACGGCTCGAGTAATAGGGTTAACTCACCTATTGCTCTGAGATCAGCTTTCCTCTGGTTTCCATTTGCTGTGGCGGGTAATACATTTTGGCAACAGTCCCACAAACCCTTGATTATCATGTGAGCTCTTGCACCGACCTTCCATTCAGAGTAATTCTCCCTGCCTTTAAGGCGATTGAATGGTATTTGATGGGAGGTCATTTCTTCAATTGAATTTTTAGTAGATTCTTCGACAGTAATATTATCAGAATCTTGGTCTGAACCGGAGATTTGTTCATACGAGTCGCTTAGTTTAATTGTCTTATCTTTATCATATGACAGTTACACTTCGAGGTTATGATTTATTTAAGCGCAAACAAAATAAACAACTAAAGAAAATTTCAGCAAAATATTAACCGCGGCAAATAATTTAAACCAAATATTACTTATTTCTGATAAAATAGGCTGCGGATGGCCCATAACCTGTTAGATAAGTATCGATGGAATTTACCTAAAATACCAGAGATAAAGTAAAACACGACTGATCCTTTTGGTGATAAGAAAGAGAAGAAGTATTTATTATGAAACATGTCAAGTTTACAAGTGTCATTTGAGTTTAATAGGCATGTTCAATTACCTGTCCAATACCAAGGTTCATAAATCATCTCCGGCTTCATTAAGGACTTTAGTGGACAATATTTCCGCTTTATTTAGTTCACTATTATCGATAGGGTCGTTTGAGAATATTTGTAATGCAATAATAATACACATTGCCATGTCGATGGTCGATCCAGAAACGCAGTCTAAATGGGATGAGCAACTGGACTATAGCAAGTTACCTGAATGGAAAGAGTGCACAACTATTCTCAACAAACGGTGTCAGTTCCTGGAAGCTAGAGATAGTAAGCTGCTCCGATCGAATTTCACTCACAAATCATCCCTCAAACCAAGGCCTACTTTTGCCAACCATCGTCCTCAAACTTCACTTGCTGCTAATCAACATTCTTGTATCTTTTGTCGAGACAATACTCATTCGGTTACAAACAGCAAAGGTTTCATGGAGCTGTCGGTAATGGATCGTTATTATAAAGCGAAAAAATTAGGGCTTTGCTTAAACTGTTTAGGACAGGGTCACAATGTTTCGAAATGTCCCTCGACTTACAAATGCAAAAGTTGCAAACAATCACATCATAGTCTTTTGCATAGGCTCCAAGCTACAGACAATGCTTCTAGTGTTGCAATTTCAAAAGGTACATCGTCACAGAATATATCAGCTGCATCACATTCTGCATTGGAGAAGGAGCGTGTTCTTGCTCAAGTTATTTTGGCGACTGCCTTATATCTTGTCAAGGACTCATCAGGAGGTTTTCAGCTGGGTAGGGTTCTACTTGACTCTGGTTCTCAAGTTAATTTTGTTAATGAGAATTTCGCACATTCACTTTGTCTCAAAAAACAAAGAAGGAACGTCGATATTGTGGGAATTGGAGATACAGAAACACAAACAAAGTATCTAACTCAATCGACAATTCGCTCAAGATACAACAATTTTGAAATTTCTTTGGATTTTTTAGTCGCACCCTCCATCACAGGGTATCAACCGGAAGCAGCACTGAACATACAAAATTGGAATCTACCTACGAGATTGGAGCTTGCAGATGAGAGTTTCAAACAGCCTTCACAGATAGATATGTTGCTAGGTGCTGAAGCATTCTTTGATTTGCTGGAAACAGGTCAGGTCAAATTAGGTGAAGGACTTCCACTCTTACAAAAAACTGCTTTAGGTTGGATCGTATCTGGTAGATACAAAACAAAAATATTTGAAACGAATAAATCGTGCTTCGTAAGTTCAAAAGATAGTTCCTTGGACAAATATTTAGAGAAGTTCTGGGAACTTGAAGAGATTCAGGGTCATCAGTCGAAGTGGTCTGAAGAGCAAACCACATGTGAGGAACATTTTAAGGACAACATTGAGGTTCTACCTAGCGGTCAGCTTATGGTGCAACTACCTCTCAAACAAGATCCCAGCTGTCTTGGAGCTTCCTATGATATCGCCTTCAGAAGATTTTTATCTCTTGAGCGTAGGTTATCTAAAAATTCATCTTTAAAATTGCAGTATGTAGACTTCATGAAACAATATGAATTGTTTGGTCATATGTCTGTCGTTCACAATCCCAATCTCGAAACCGCTCACGATTATCTACCACATCAGTGTGTAATTAGGCCTGATAGCGTGTCTACAAAATTACATTTAAAAGAAATCAGATTAACTGAATCCAATTTGACAAGTACGCTAGGTATCGCTTGGAATCCTGTGGCTGACGAATTCAGTTTTTCTTACAAACCAAATCGGACCTATACAAAATACACTAAGAGATCTATTTTATCTCTTTCTTCGTCCCTTTTCAACCCAATGGGCTTGCTAAGCCCTATCATTATTCGAGCTAAGATCCTGCTTCAACAGCTTTGGATTGATAAAGTTGACTGGGATGCATCAATTCCACAAAACATCGACACTGAGTGGCGTCAGTTTATGATCGACCTTCACTCACTTCAAAATATCTCGGTACCTCGACTCGTGTTTGTAGTAAATAAAACAAGCTACCAAATACATGGCTTCGCAGACGCATCTATGAAGGCATACGGTTGTTGTATGTATTTGAGAAGCACAGATACTTTTGGGTCGGTAGGAGTGAAGCTGTTAGTCGCCAAGTCCAGGGTTGCACCCGCTAAAAGGAAACAACTTCCTCGTTTGGAGCTGTGTGCTGCACATCTTTTATCCAAACTTTGGGTTAAAATTCAGAAGGTGATTGGCAGTAACTACTCAGAAGCATTCTTTTGGACTGATTCGGCAATTGTTTTGCATTGGATATCCACACACTCATCGAAGCTGAACACATTTGTCGGAAATAGGGTAGCAGAATTTCAGGAAACAACGAAGGAGGTGGTTTGGAAACATGTTCCAACCGACAATAATCCTGCAGATGTCGTTTCCCGAGGATGCACGGTAGAAGAGCTACAAAACTCGATTTGGTTCAAGGGTCCAGCATTTTCAGTTGAACAGGAGGAAAATTGGCCATCAACAACGGGAATACTTCCTTCTCCAGAAGACCTTTCGTTGGAGAAACGAAAAACATTTATGAGTTGTCAACAACCAGGAAAAAACTATTATTTGGAATTGATAGAGAGAGTGAGTTCTTACACAAAACTCATCAGAATCTTTGCGTTCGTTGCAAGATACCTTAATTTACGTGTATGGAGAATCCCCTTTCCTGGTGAATTTCTGACAGTCGAAGAACTAGAATATTCACTACAAATCATCGTTAACGTGATTCAACTAAATTACTTTGCTAAGGAAATCGAATCTATAAAATCAAACGCACCGCTTAAAGGATCCATAAAATCTCAAAGTCCATTCATTGAGAAAAAGAATGGGCTTCTTTTGTTGAAAGTGGGTGGGCGATTGAAGCACGCAAATATGCCAGAGGGAAGTAAGCATCCATTGTTACTACCAAAAGATTGTGTCTTCAGTAAAACGCTTGTCGAACATCTTCATTATTCGAATTACCATGCTGGTCCAAAAGCTCTTGTCGCACTGACCAGACAAAGATTTTGGCTGATTAATGTTCAAGTGTTAGCACGACGTGTAGTACGAAAATGTCCCCATTGTGCAAGGTATAGGCCAAAATTATTTGAGCAGGTTATGGGAGATTTGCCTGCCGAAAGATTGACCCCATCACGTCCATTTATTTGTTGTGGGGTGGACTTTTGCGGTCCGGTATACACCTATTATAAAATTAGAGGCAAAGTTCCGTATAAAACCTATGTGGCAGTTTTTGTCTGCTTCTCGTCGAAGGCAGTTCATTTGGAAGCTGTGTCAGACCTTTCAGCCGATGCCTTTATAGGAGCATTGAAAAGGATGATAGGTCGTAGAGGTCTCCCAAGAGACATCCATTGTGACAATGCGACAAATTTTGTTGGCGCACAGTCAAAGCTAAAAGAATTACGCGATATGTTGTTTAAAAAATCTAACCAACAAAATATTATTGAATTTTGTTCTAATGCCACCATAAATTTTCATTTTATACCCCCCAGGGCACCCCACTTCGGTGGAATTTGGGAGGCAGCCGTTAAAGTTGCAAAGGGCCATCTCTATCGTAGTCTAGGAGGTGCAAAGCTGTCGTTCGAAGAGCTGTCAACTGCGTCGGTGGAGATCGAGGCCATAATGAACTCCAGGCCAATTACTCCGATGTCTGCAGATCCCAATGATGTCCAAGCTCTAACGCCAGCTCATCTGCTAATTGGGTCATCACTTAAAGCTATTTCTGAACCAATAGAAGACGTCTCCGACATTAGCTATCTACAAAGATGGCGGCGAATAAATGCTGTCAAAACCCACTTCTGGAAGCAGTGGTCATCAGAGTATGTCCAAGAACTCCAAGGTCGTGCAAAGTGGGCGTCATCCAGTCCAAACATCGAACTTGGTTCCCTCGTCATTATTCACGAGGACAACCTACCCCCTCAAAAGTGGCTCCTGGGAAGAGTCAAGAAAATCATCGAAGGTCCAGATGGTCGAGTCAGAGTTGCGGAGGTAAAAACTTCACGAGGAGAATGCAGGCGACCCATTCGCAAACTCGCAGCGATTCCGTCTTGAAAGGAAGTCCTTTCAAAGGAGGCGGAATGTTGAAGCAGAAATATTACTTAATTCATCAGCAGAAACGTTTAATCGTCATAAATATTTTTCTTTTAAATATTGTAAATAATTTGTAACTATTTTGTATTTCACGTTAATTTTATTTGCCATAAAATTTCAATTTTAAATTTAAATCTGGCGCTCAAATTATACCAATCGCCATAATTTTTATATTATTGAATTCGCCTTAAAATTTTAATTGAAAATATAACGTAATCTCTCTTTCGAAATTACATGAATTTTTGTATAATTACCTGTCTACGAAATAAAACTTTCTTCTTTTTATATCACAACCCTAAGGGGAAATTCTGGTCGTTTTACTTAAATAAAATCTCGTCGTTCGTTTCGCTAGCTTTAATGGTCTTTGTTTGAAAGCCATTTAAAGTCCTCTTTCGCTAATTTGAATAGTCAGCGAAATAAACCAGTAAGGTTTAAATTATAAATAAATTCGCTTTTTCGCTACCGTTGATAATCGATCAACGCATCAACCAGGGTCTACCTATCCTTTCGATAAAGGACTTAATAGAGATCTCCGGGTTGACGGTCAAAGGTTCTTTGATCGTACAAAAGTCATTAGAAAACACTGTAGGGAACTTATTTAAACACTCAACTTTTTTACTGCAAAATTATCTTGCCATCCTGGCAAGATAACATCAAGCCAGTTACGACCTAATAATGGGACAAAGTGCTCATTCGCATTAATCACAACTAATGGCATCACAAAACTGCCAACTGTACTCTCAACTTGCAACGAAACATCAATCACCCCAAAACAACAACCTCCATACCCGTAACAACCTTTAAACACTTGTCAATTTTTTTTAATTCAATGTGCGAACAAAATTTATCATAGAGGTAAACAGGAATTGTAAATAGATATGCAAGCACCGGTATCTATTTCCATACGTATATCAATGCTAATAACTTAAATATTTATAATAAGAGGAAGAGATGTCATCTAACCCATACTCCTTATATTAACCAATTTAAGATTAGATAACTTATTGTCCAGAGAACTATCATCTATATTTTTCACAAAATTATTTTTATACCTGGCATTCTTTTTAACTCTTTTGTTTCGACATTTGGTTGCGTAGTGCCCCCAGCCTTACCACTTGAAACACTGGATATTCTGGTTCTCCTTGTAGACTGCAGCTTTCCCGTTCTGCTGCTTACTGTTGGTTTTGCCTTTGAAATTTTCATGATGATAGCTTTGTCTTTTTTATGGTAAAAAGCGAGACTTTCCCGTTTGACGAAATGCTGCTATCGATGAGCTAATACTAGTCCCTTCACACATTCCCTTGACTTCTCTCAACGCCATCTCCATAAGTAGGGCCGTTTCACAAATTTTAGCGAATGTTTGCGTAATTGGTTCCTCTAGAAGCTTTTGTTGTATTCGTTCATCCCGTTGTGATAAGATAAATTTATCACATAGGACTTCCTCTAAGAATGAACCGTTTTCACAGTTTTCTACCAAAGTTTTTAATTCGATTATGAAATCTGACAGCGACTCCCCAGCTTCAAGTGATCTTGACAAAAACTTATGACGTTCCATGCGCGTATTTTTTCGTTTTAAGATCTTGCTGAAGAGCTTCGATAATATCAGCATACGAACAATCTTTTGGTACTTTAGGAGACACAAGTGACCGCAAGATTTTATAAGCTTTACCTCCTACACAGCTTATGAATAATGGCACCTTTTTTGTATCTTCGATGTTGTTGAGGACGAACAATTGTTCAGTCATTTCTACGTACTGCTCAAAATCATTTTCTGGTAAAAAAGATCCAATATTACCCAGGAGTCCCAATGTAGGAGCTAGAAGGCCATGTTTGCTTTCTTTTTCGGTCATATTTAAAAATTCACTTGCACTGAGACAGTATATTTTTCTTTTCACAAGATACAAAACAAATCGAATTCTTTTCGCAAGAAATTTTAAATTAGTGTTTGACGGTAAACTTTTTTCTTTTTAATTTCTAAATTCACTTAAGGTTTTGTTGGATAATCCCGTCCTCGTTGTTATGTCTCAGATTAAATAAGCATATATTATAAGCATATATCGGGTTTTTCAATAAGAGCGCTACAAAAGTTTTTTTTAAATAAAACAAAACCGGTTTTGAATATAAATGAAATTCTTTATTCCTGTGAAAGTACGTTCGATTTCTTTTGCATGGCCACCACAGGCACGCTTGCAGAAGTCCAGACGCTGAACCCAATTTTTGACGATTTTCAAGCATAAATCGGCCAATACTGCTGCAATTTTACGTTCGATATTCGTACGAAGTTCATCAATCGTCGCTGGCTTGTTGGCGTAGACCATAGACTTGACGTAGCCTCACAGGAAATAGTCTAACGGCGTCAAATCGCACGACCGAGGCGGCCAAGCGACTGGACCATTTCGTGAGATAACACGTTCTCCAAACTTGGTTTCCAATAAATTTATTGTGACATTCGCTGTGTGGCTTGTGGTGTCGTCCTTTTGAAACCACATGTCCTCCAAGTCCATATCATCCTATTGGGGCCAAAAATATTCGGTTATCATTGAACGGTAGCGATCCCCATTCACAGTAACGTGCCGGTCTTGATCATTACGGAAAAAGTACGGCCCAATGACGCCGCCGGCCCATAAACCACTCCAAACCGTATTTTTTTCGGAATGCAATGATGACTCATGGAGTACGTGTGGATTGCTGCCTGACCAATACTGCATATTTTGTTTATTGACGAACCCATTCAGCCAAAAATAAGCCTCATCGCTGAAGATGATTTTTCGATGAAAATCCGAATCATTTTCAAGTTGTTGCTCAGACCAATTCACGAACATACGACGCTACTGGTGGTCAAGCGGCTTCATTTCTTGCGTCAATTTAGTCTTGTAAGGATGTAGGCCAAGATCTTTTCGCAAAATTCGCCACAACGACGTCACAGAGATGCCCAACGCTTGAGAACGACGTGTGAGAGACACATTTGGGTTTTCTGTAACTGAAGCCACTACGAGCACTTCTTTATCTCACTGGGACGGGAATATTTTGTACTGTGCCTGTGGATTCAAATTTTTCCACTAGACGGTCAATTGTTGATCTGCTAGGACGATTATGACGCCCTTTGTGGTGTTAAGGGTTCCAAAAAAATGTGTGGTCTATGTTCTAAATTTGCTTCTTTGTTTATTTTCCGTTCAAAAATAAAATCCAACTGCAAGATAAGACAAACTGTCAAATTTTCGTTAAGAATATTGGGCCCTGTGAATAAAAAGCGGTCAAAACTATTTTTGGAATAAGTTAAAGCTAGCTACTACTAGTAGCTAAAGCTTGATGGTTCTAGCTAAAGCTTTGTTTAATGTGAATAAAAAAAGATTACGCTAAACAGCTTTCGCTAGAAAGTTCCAGCTTAAGCTATATTTCTTTAGCTCTTGTTTGTTTATTCACATGCCTTGGCTTAAAAGCGTTAGCTAAAACTATTATTTTTGGAACCAAAAAGAAAAAGAAGTTGATTTGGAATTTTTGATTTACCAAAATTATTTTTTTTTATTGATGTATTTCATTTATTTTTTTTTTATTGGTTAGAAAATCAAATTTAATATTAAACAGTTAGTTGTTTTTAAAGATTATAGACCGCAAATGACCTCCACGCTCTCCCACGCATATGCGGCACCTGATCAAAAAATTATTCACTGCGGCCTGAAGAGTTGAAGTTGGGATCGCCTCAATTATTGTCGTTATGGACTGCTTTAATTCAGTTAAATTCCTGGGCTTCGTTTTAAACACCTCTTGCTTGACATAACTCCATAAAAAGAAGTCTGGTGCAGTCAGGTCAGGTGACCTTGGGGGCCAGCGAAGAGTGGAGTTCCTAGAAACTAATTTGTTTGCGAATTTTTTGTTTAGCTCCGCCATAACTGGTCTGGCTATATGTGCAGTTGCTCCATCTTGCTGAAACCAAACGCTATTGAATGGTATACGTCTTCGGCGCAGTTCTGGGTAAAAAAACTCCTTCAACATCTTTAAATAACGGTCCCCATTGACAGTAACGGTTACACCGTTTACTTAAAAGAAGTACGGCCCGACAATACACCTTGATGAAACTGCGGACCACACAGTGACTCGTTCTGGGTGCAGTTCCGTCTCATGGAGCATTTCTGGATTAGACTCATTCCATATACGGCAATTTCGCTTGTTTACATTGCCGTTAAGATCAAACGGGCCTCATCAGACATGAACAAACAATTGATCAATGTGTTGTCTTCTTCGGCCATTGATATCATTTTTTGGCAAAATTCCAGGCGAACAGGCAAATCCTGAGGGTTTAACTTGCTAGTAATTTGGACTTTGTACGGAAACAAGTTTAAATCATCATGAAGTATCCGTTGTAATGACCGTCTACTAACTCCAATTTGCCCCGATAAGTTTCGGGTCGAAACGCTCGGATTGGCCTGTATTGATTGACAGATGCTACTGCTGCGATTGTATCCTGAACTCGAACATTGGCATCTCGATGGTACGGCCTTTGTGTGATGCTTCCAGATTTGGCAAACATGTTTACAAACCTCATAATGGTCCATCTACTCGAGGGATTACCGCCAAACTCCCGCCTAAATTCCCTTTGGACGGAAATGACGGACTGCAAAGCATGGTACCGTTGCACTATCCAAATTCTTTTCTCCGTATCCCAAGCATCCATTTTTATAAATCTAAATAGTAACCTACAAAATAAAAAAAAATAAGCCGATCACTCACACAGAAAAAAAGTTATTACGTTTTATTTTTGTAGCACGATTCGTGCGCCACCCTGTATTTCTTCGATTCATACCCACATTACGGCTTTCAAAGCACTAAAATTGAAGAGAATTCTCAAAAATAATAACTAGTCAAAGCTTTCCTTTTGTAGCCTTGACTATAATATTCTAGCTTAAACTAATTTAAATCACACAAATAAAAATAAAATTAAGCTAGATGAATTCAGTTTTAGCTGTTTTGAAATAGTAATACTAGAACATATCTTTTATTTGCTAGTTTAAGATTCTCTTTATTCAGACAAAACCTAGATTTTACTTAAAAAGCAAGTTTTAACTTTAGCCCCTTTCACACGAAGAAACAAGTTGCTGGAGATTTTTTTGACGTTTTCTTTTAATTTCCTTTAAAATCTCTTGTATTTCTTACACGAGGAAACAAAATCTCGGCAATTTTGAGATTTCCTGCAATTCTATTGGTTTAACGCACCTCACCCGTAGATGTGAAAGGATGTGAAAGGAAATGTCAAAAAAAATCTCTTCAAATCCTCGACCGGGGAGATTTTGTTTGACCCTTTTTCCATTTGCCCTTCTTACCCAGGAACTGAAAGTTGCCAGCAACTCAATTTCCTCGTGTGAAAGGGGACTTAGCTTTTTTTGTTCAAAACGCCAAATGTGTCGGGCAAATAATTGTGTGTGAAGAATAAGTGGAAACTCGGTTATAAGAATCTACCACGGTTTTCTTTTTAATTTAAATTTCATTATCGAAATCCGAACTACATTTTTGTTTTATAATTTCGTTTTGTCATTTTCTGTATATAAATTTTCGTTCCACTTCAGCTGCGTACTATGCTTAAGAAATAACGGAAAAACGGAAAACTTTTAAATTAGAAGGTGGGCAGCTATAAGTTCTGCAATATCATTGAAGTTTCTCTCGCTCCTCAACTGCCTGGCTAGAATAGAGTGCTGCAACTGGAGCTGCAGCTGCAACTGGAATAGCTGTCAAAAAATGCTGTACAGCTTTCTGATATTTTGGGCATTTGAAGTCAGCTGTGCGAGCTTAATTTAACACAAAAATAGAAAATAAAACAAAAATAAAAATGGATAATGATGAAATTAATTGAAATGAATTTTAAAACGTCAAAAAAGCTGCATGGAAAAGTTAAAAGTTGGCCAACTTGTCCAGCTGCGGATGCAGCTCCGTCTGCAGCTGCGTCGCGTTCAGTTCGTATCTATAAATTTGTGTGTATTCAACATTTTGACAGCTATTCCAGTTGCAGCTCCAGTTGCAGCTCCGTCTCCATTCTGTTCAGGCAGTAATAGTCTTTGTTCCTCCAAAAAGTACACAAAATCCCCCTTTTTCCATTTTCTAAAATATTTAAATTAGTCTAACTTTATAATTTTGTATATATTTTTGAATAATGAATAATGAATAATAAATAATAATAATAATAACCCTAAGTGGAGCTGTCATTATTTTCATTATATTAAGGGGTAGATCAAAACCGGACCGAAAATAATATATAAAAAAAATAAGGATTGATTTTATTAGGTAAAAAGTAAACTGAAGCTTCTACAAAACCAAAGTACAAATTTAATTCAAAAAAAGTTAAAGAAAAAAAATTTGTGCAAGAGAAATGTAAATACAGTCGACTCTTCCTAAGTCGAACTCCCCCTAAGTCGAACCTCTCTCTAACTCGAACACATTCTCTCGATTACTGACATTTTTTTTCACCCCTTAAGTCGAATTTTGTTAAGCACAAAACAAAATAAAAAACATTACCCCTTCGGAATTCGTATATGGATATACAGTCGACTCTCCCCTTGTCGAAAATTGAGAACGCTATTGAAATCCTGCAATCTGCAATCGAATTATGAGATTTACCGAATGAAGCGCAGAAATGTCTTTTTGAACCTGAATAATTTTTTTACAAAAATAGAAACTCCACCTGTTATGACACAATCAAAAATAACAAATTTTTTCAAGTAATATTTTTTTTGTGATGTTATTTAATTTTAGCAAGAAGATTTTTTTTATTTTATTCTTTATATATTTGTTTTGTTTTCATGAATTCATGAGTCCTTATTTTATTATTATTTTTTTAAATAAGAAAGAAGCTATATGTTTTATTAACTTTTTGTAAGTGCATATTTTTATCAATCTTTTTTTATCAAATAAAAAAAAATGTTTCTCTCTATAACTTGAATTTTTCCAAAGCTTTCTCTAACTCGAACAAATCTTGGTATCCCGTGAAAATTCAACTTTGGGAGAGTCGACTGTATGTGTAATTATAAGAAAATTTAATAATACAGGTAAAATAGAATAAATAAAACAAAAAAATTGGTACCATGATGAAACTTTGTGAAAACGATTCATGTAAAATGAGAATGAAGAATCAAAAGAGTCTATAAAAATATTTTATATGGAAGGGTGTTTTTTTGACGGGTAAAGGGGGGGAAGTTGTGGTATATCAAACGGAAAAATTTACCTTGGTACAACCTAAGCACATGACACATGTTTTTAAGGTAGTTTGAAATGCTAAATCAAATAACACCAAAACCAAATTCATACGACTTCCGTGGAAAAAGTTACTATCACATTTATGTTAGGATGACTGTATTTTCAGTATAAATGTTAAATATTACCGAAACCCAATTGAAAAAAGTGGTCTTTTATTAAAATTTGGCATATGTGGTTCATTTGTCATGTACATCAATAGTATGAAAAATCTAAGAAAATATCTATGGCGAAAGTGTGTTTTTCGGAGGTTGGGGACAAGGTGGGATTTATACTAAAAATACTAAAACAAAAATGGTACCATCATGTAACTTGGTGAAAATGTTACCATAACTTCGAGAATGTCGAGTGCAAAGAGTCTACAAAAACATCAAGGTTGGAAGGGTGTTTTTTTTAAGGGAGGGGGAATTGTGGAATTTTTATCAAAAAACCTTTGATAAAAATGGTAGCCTCATGAATCTTGTAGAAATGTTTTATTTGCTATGAGGATGAATAATCAAAAGAGTCTATGAGAATATTTAGGGTGGAAGGGTGTTTTTGGGGGGGTATGGTAATGGATGGGCTTATTACGAAAAACCCAGAAACAAACCATCATGAAACTTGGTTTAAATTTATCCTTGACTATGAGAATGAAGAATCAAAATAGTCTATAAAAATATCGCGACTGAAAGGGTGTTTTTTTCAAGGAGGGGGAAATATGGGATATTGTTAAAAAACCTTTGATAAAAATGGTACCCTAATGAATCTTGGTAAAAATGTTTTATTAGCTATGAGAATGAAGAATCAAAGGAGTCTATTATAATATTTATAGTTAAGGGTGTGTTTTAGGTGGCGAAGGAAAGTAAATACAGTTACAAAAAAAAAATGTGGGAAAATGGTGCATAGATAAATTTTGGTGAAAATGAAAGATTTTTCATATCATGAGAATGAAAAGGGTGCATAAAGATATCTAAAATATTGCTTATTTATTTAAACCCAAAATAGGGCGAACAAGTCTGAAGCTTTTTTCATCAACTTCTCTGCAACTGCAGTATTTAGATATACCAAAATAGATATTGCTAGCTCATATTTTTAGTGTAAAGGCAATTGTTTAACTTCACAATGCAGCTATAGGAAAAGTGCCATAGCATGCACAGCACTGTGCAAAGCTTGTGAAGGTTTCAAATGTCATAATGCAGACTCATATAAACAAGAAGAACCGATGAATTTCGAGCCCGAAGACCTGATTGAAGATGATGACTAATATCGTTCTGGTTTGGTAAGTCAGTAGTAAATGTTGTTCCTTTTTTACTTATTATTTATTACTTGTAGATATTTATCGATGAGCTATTGAAAATTATTTTTACTTGTTGGTTTTAACTTGCATTCAATTAAATACATATATAAAGGTAGGACAGCATTAAAGGCTATCTGCTTAATATCTTAATTAAAAGACATTTTTTGCTTCTTTATTCATCATGTTATATGAGCTTTTTCTTGTACAGCTTTTGGTTAGACTTTACTTGACGTATATATATAATAACAAACCCTTATTATGAAAGAACTTGTAAACATACCATTTACATAATGTATAGCTCGGTTAGAAAAAAATTTTGTTGAAAATGTACATTTTTACTTACTATAAAAAACACGCTTTGCCAATAGAGATCTTTCTGGACACTTTTCCTTCTCATGATATGGCAAATCCTTCATTTTCGCCAAGTTGTATCTATGTACCTTTTTCGCAAGTATTTTTCTGTAGCAGTATTTACTTTCCTTTGCCATCTAAAACACACCCTTTACTATAAATATTTTTATAGCCTCTTTTGATTCTTCATTCTCATAGCAAATTAAACATTTTTACCAAGATTCATGATGGTACCATTTTTATCAAAGGTTTTTTAACAATAATCCCATATTTCCCCCTCCTTTAAAAAAAACACCCTTTCAGTCTCGATATTTTTATAAACTTTTTTGATTCTTCATTGTCATAGTCAAGGATACATTTTAACTAAGTTTCATGATGGTACCATTTTTGTTTCTGGTTTTTTGGTAATAAGCCCACCCATTACCAAACCCCCCCAAAAACACCTTTCCACCCTAAATATTCTTATAGACTCTTTTGATTATTCATCCTCATAGCAAATAAAACATTTCTACAAGATTCATAAGGGTACCATTTTTATAAAAGGTTTTTTGATAAAAATTCCACAATTCCCCCTTCCTTAAAAAAAAACACCCTTTCAACCTTGATGTTTTTATAGACTCTTTAGACTCGACATTCTCGAAGTTATGGTAACGTTTTAACCAAGTTACATGATGGTACCATTTTTGTCTTAGTATTTTTGGTATAAATCCCACCTTGTCCCCAACCTCCGAAAAAACACGTTCGCCATAGATATTTTCTTAGATTTTTCATATTATTGATGTACATGACACATGAACCACATATGCCAGATTTTAATAATAAACCATTGTTTCCAATTGGGTTTTGGTAATATTTAACATTCATACTGAAAATACAGTCATCCTAACATAAATGTGATACTAACTTTTTCCACGGAAGTCGTATAAATTTGGTTTTGGTGTCATTTGATTCAGCATTTAAAACTACCTTAGAAACATGTGTAATATGCTTAGGTTGTACCAAGGTAAATTTTTCCGTTTGATATACCGCATCTACCCCCCCCCCCCCCTTTACCCGTCAAAAAAACACCCTTCCATATGAAATATTTTTATAGACTCTTTTGATTCTTCATTCTCATTTTACATGAAACGTTTTCACCAAGTTTCGTGGTGGTACCAATTTTTTTTTGTATTCGAAGCCCTTTCTGTACTAGTTTGCCTGTACTAGCTATAAGGAAACAGAAAAAAAAATAATATTTGTGTTGTTGTTATTGTACAGTGGGAAGTGATGTGAAGCCTATTGGGATGATGTTGGCGGTGGGCTCTCTTCGGTATTCATGACATCCATTCCAATAGATTCACTAGCTTTTTCTAGATTATTAGCAAATTTAAATATGGCTGTTTCAGTTGATGACATGTGAATGTATAGTTGACCATTTCTTGTATAAGACGACGAGATGAGCTAATGTTTTTTTAGTCTCAGAGCTAGACGTTGAAGTTGATACTAAATTTCTCTTTGAATTGAATTTGTAGAATTGTTATTGCCTTTGTTTGATGATTTCAGAGTCTATAATGGACGTGATAAACATTTGTTTTTACTATATAGATATGTATCGTGGATCTTGTAAAGGATTTAGAAAGAAGTAATTTTTGTTCCGGGACATTTTCCAAATTGAGTTTTGAGACCCCGCGGCCGGTTTTAGGTAAAAAACCACAATTCGAAAAAATGGTCAGAAAAACCAAGTAAATTTGCGCCGTTATGTGACCATTTTTTCGAATTGTGGTTTTCTCATTAAAACGGCGGCGGGTTTCAAAATTTAATTTTGTAAAATGTTCCAGAACAGAAATTACTCCTGTCTAAATCCTTCGCAAGATCCACGATACCCATTTTGAAATATATCAAAAAATCCGTATCGCATAATGTTCATAAAGAAACTAGACATGCTTATTTAATTCTAAACTTATTTTCTTTTTTTCAGTCCGGCGTAAGAACCATGGATAAAATGACAGTCGCTCAAAAAAATGCGTACCTTGAGGCTCATATGGCTGTTCAACAACACATGGCACAAGCAGCTTTTCATTTCAAACAACATAATCAGCGATCCGATATCCAGCATAACACAAATTCTTTAATTCAAAACAATTCTCACCAACAAAATAACCAAAGTCCAAATTCTCCAACAAATAATGTGAATACTGTTGTTCAACAACAACAACAACAACAACAACAACAACAACAACAACAACAACAACAACAACAACAACAACAACAACAACAACAACAACAACAACAACAACAACAACAACAACAACAACAACAACAACAACAACAACAACAACAACAACAACAACAACAACAACAACAACAACAACAACAACAACAACAACAACAACAACAACAACAACAACAACAACAACACCAACACCAACACCAACACCAACACCAACAACAACAACAACAACAACAACAACAACAACAACATCAAACGCTCCAACAACAACAAATACAACTCCAACAGCAACAATACCCCAATAATATAAAAGTACCTCAAATAAGTTCATCAAGCTCGGGTGGAGCAGACAGCACATTTACTGTTCCGGACGATGTTGGTATGGGTTTTGAAGGTGGTGTACGAGTACTCCAAAGCCTGGGTAGCTGGTCACCAGATATTCCTTACAACGTCCCCAGACCAAATCTTATACCTTTTACGGAACCCTATGTCGAGGGTGGTTCAATGCATCCGGCTAGCAGACTTAAAGCACTACAACAAGTTCAGCAAGCTTCATCTAATGTTCGAAAAATAAATTCCTTAAAGAGTAAGTGAAAAGGATGTTTCGTGTGTTACGGGCAGTTGTTCGGTTCTGCTATTTAATGAAATATATATTGCTAGATTTACCAGAAACAATTTTAAAATATCAAAGCAAGATCATTAAGTCAGAAAAGGGTAAATTCGGCAAAAAAAGCGAAAATAATAAATTCAATTCGAGTCGAAAAATACATAGTTTGTCTATTCGTGTACTTTCCAAAACTACGAATTTCTACTAATTTTTAGCACTAGATATATATTTTGTTTTTTTATAAACGTTGCCACAACCTTGGGCTTAATTCGTAGAGACTCGTAGTAGAATGATTAAAAAAAAAATAAAATATCACTAATTTTCAAGGACACCAGCTTTTTAGTTACGAGTTTAGTGAAACAATAAAATTTCGGCACTTTAGATAAATATTAAAGGGTCGCTCATCGCTTCTTTCTGTATTTCATGTGTATGGAATCAGAAAAAAGCGACACTTTTGTCCCTTTTTCTTCTTTATATTAACTTTAGAAGTGGTGATCAAACTGGGCCGTGTGCCAATTGCGTTAAAAGAATGTTAAAATTTGATCCCATGGGTAAATTTTGACATTACTGAGCTGAATATAGACGCTAAAATTTAACTTGCTCCGCCGTTTATTTGCATTACTTGTGATTATTTTTGATACATAATACAAGAGAATCAATAAAATTTATTGAATATACTTTTTCAGATTTTCATTCATTTTGCAAACAGAATTGTTTGTTTGGCGTATACTGCCATAATGTAGGTTTTAAGAAAATCCAATTAAATCGAATTGGCACAGCAAAAACCTTAAATTTTATTCACCCCTATAAAAGCGGATGAAATTTAACTGGGATAAAATTTAACCAAAATGTTTACGCAATTGGCACACGGCTTAAAAGAAGATTTGATATTCTTTAAAACGGCTCCTCACTTCTGATCTTAGTAATGTACTCCTCTTAAAGTTATTGAATGTCAAAGTGGTATGCATGGTGAATTTCAAAATATTTTTCAACAACAGCAACAATACAGTTTATTTGTTTGTTTTTAGTATTAAATACCTAACCTTCATTAGTTTTTAATAATATTGTAACGACTTTTAACATATTAAAATATTTTTCAACAACAGTAACAATACAGTTTATTTGTTTGTTTTTAGTATTCAATACCTAACCTTCATTAGTTTTTAATAATATTGTAACGGCTTTTAGTTATAGTTGTCAAAATTAAAGCTTTGGAAAGGTAATTTTATTTTAAATGTCGCTAATGAAAAGCTTTAGAAGCAAGCTACTTTACGAGCCTGTTTGAACGGCAGTGGACACAGTTTAGTTTTAATCGTGAATGAGTGAAGTTGTTTGAAATAAAAGTAAATAGTAAAGTTGAGTGGTGAAAAGTGAAAAAAGAAAAGGCAAATTTAGTTGAACTTCGGGCAGAATTGAACAAGCGAGGTCTTCCTACCGCTGGAGCAAATAATGATCTCATAATTCGTCTGCAGTAACTTATATATAAGAAAACGTGGAAAAACCCCGGACGCATTTATAGTTAACATTGAAATGGAGGAAGAAAGAGAGCAAGTAATTAAGTTGGACATGACCAGTATGCTGTCTCAGCTGCTCGCCAAATTTGATAGTCAGGAAAAGAACTTTCTCGAACGAAGCAAAGAACACCGCAATGAACAATATAATCTTCTTGTACGATTTGATCAACAAAGGCAAGAACAAAAGGATCTTGTGGAACAATACCCAACAAACAATTTAACTTGTTTAAGTTTTAATGAAAACTATTTTCTGGCTTGCATAGTAACTAAAACAAACCTTACACAAAGCATTTTGGCTAAAATTAATCAAGCTATTTGATTTCATTAGAAGGTTTTTTTTTATAATACAAATTCTATATACTACTGAAATAAATCAGCCAAGTAGAAGACTCAGCATTTAGGATTGGATTGGACTTGTTGAATTATTGATTCAAAATAGCTTTTTATGGCGTCCTACAAATTGGCGTTTCATCCGGCATACTCCCTTGGACTCATCAGTGACGTAGTGAGGGCCTTGTCATACGCAATTTATATTAAGTTCAGTTCAACTTACATTCTTTTACAAAAATGCACTGTAAACTATACCCAACAAGAATAGAATTCCTAATCATTAAGCTGGAAATTTGTTTGCCTGGGGCCAGGCAAAGTTTCTATTAGAAGGTTTTTTTTATAATACAAATTCTATATGCTACTGAAATAAATCAGCCAAGTAGAAGACTTAGCATGAAGGATTGAACTTGTTGAATTATTGATTCAAAATAGCTTTTATGGCCTTTAGCCCTACAAATTGGCGTTTCGTCCGGCTTACTCACTTGGACGCATCAGTGACGTAGTGAGGGCCTTGTCATACGCAATTTATATTAAGTTCAGTTCAACTTACGTGAATTCTCTTACAAAAATGCACTGTAAACTATATCCAAAAAGATTAGAATTCCTAATCATTATGCTGGAAATTTTGTTTGCCCGGGGCCAGGCATAATTTCTATTAGCCAATTTAAAAATTAAAATTATTATTTATTTATTTAATCATCAAGCAGAGATCTAACTCTTACAGACTAGGATATACATAATTACTTAAATTTATTAATAATAAATATAATATTTATATGAATGAGAAAAACAAAAACTCAAGAATAATAATAACAACTAACAAAAATATTAAAGTTCAGCTGATTGAATAGTTAATTCATTTAAAACATATATTTTGAAAGTATCTCTTGAACAACTTTTAAAAATATCTATTTTATTACATACAGCATTAGTTTCCCTGATGCAACGAGAAATTGGCTCATTAAGGCCATAATTTGTGCGATGAAAATATTCATGTTAAAGGTAAGATTCACGAACATTCCTCTGAGGAACACGAAGATTTATAAGATTTAATAAATTAGGACATTTTATGTGATACGTTAAAATATCTCTGATGAACATAACAGAGAAGCAAGTACGCCGACTTTCCGGAGTGCTAATATCGAATAATAAGCACCTTGTTTTGTAGGTTGGCATCTCAATTCGCCAATGTAGTTTAAAGATTAAATATCGAGTAAAGTTTATTTGAACTTTTTCAATTCTATTACAGGAGTTTCTATAAAAAAGATTCCAAACCACACTAGAAAACTCCAACACAGATCTTACCAGAGAATTGAAAAGTGACTTAAGGGAATATGGATCTTTGAACTCTCTTGTGTTTCTCTTTAAGAACCCGAGCATTTGTGAACCGTATAGTCAATGTGTGGCAGGAATGAAAGTTGAATGTCTAAAACGACCCCAAGGTCCTTCTTACATTCAACGCGTTCTAAAGTTACATGATTAAGTTCATAATTGAATAGAATAGGGGTAGTATGTCTATAACACGACATAACTTGGCATTTAGAAATATTAAGATAGAGGAAATTAGACTGACACCATTCTGTTAATCTAAGTACATCATCAAGAAGTAAATGACAATCAGATAAACATTATATTTCACGATACAACTTAAGGTCATCGGCAAATAAGAGACAAGGAGAAGATACAAAAATTGACGGAATATCATTTATGAATAATAAAAATAACAATGGGCCCAAATGACTTCCTTGAGGAACACCTGATGGGACACAAATGTTTTCAGAATGATAGTCTTCAATTTTAACAATTTGAATCCTGTTGGAAAGGTAAGATTTTAACCAGCTCAGAAGTTTAGAGTGAAAACCGAGAGAATACAATTTATGCAGAAGTACCCTGTGGTTAACACGATCGAATGCTTTAGCAAAATCAGTAAATATTATATCTGTTTGTATATGATCTTCAAAATTATTTATGATGTAATTAGTAATTAGAGACAGATTTGTTGTTGTTGATTTACCAGAAATAAAACCGTGTTGATATTCGGATATATAGTTACGTAATTGAAAAGATAACCTTTTGTATACAATTTCTTCAAATAGTTTTGGCATTGCAGAAATCTTGCTAATAGGCCGGTAATTGGTAATATCCTGCTTAGATCCAGATTTAAAGACTGGGGTAAGAAATGACAGTTTCCAACTATCAAGAAATTTACCCTCGGATAGAGTTGCATTGAAAATGTCCGTAAGTGGTTTAGCCAGTGAATGAGTACATTTATGAAAAATAATAGGAGGAATCCCATCTGGACCCTCCTTTTTACTTGCACCAAGCTCAAGCAACGCTTCTTCTACTTCGGAGACTTCCAAAATCATAGAACCTATATCAAAAACCTTAGAAACACTTGGTAATTCCTGGTTTGAAAATGATTCCGAGGAGTAAACCGATTGAAAATATCTAGCAAAAAGGTTGCAAATTATTTGAACATCAATAGTTGTAGAATCATTGAATTTCATGCAGCTTGGATAACCAGTGGTCTTACGTCTAGAATTAATAAAATTCTAGAAACATTTACTGTTATTCCTCATGTTACATTCAATCGTAAACATGTAGGAATTATACAAAAATGTATTTAATATGTCAAATTCGCGTTGAAAAGCATTATATTCAGTAGATTTTTACTGGCGATTTCTAATTGTATTTTGCTATCAAATAAAAAAAGAATCCCAGTGAAAGTTAAGAAAATACTCATTCATTGCATCAAAGTTTTCTTTGCTGAGATTTGGAACATATGTATTATAAACATTATTTTTTTTAATATAATCATACAAATGAAAGGTTCCTTCTAACGTAACATGGTGTATAGAATTTTGTATAAGCAGCAAATCTGACTTTTCAATAACAATAAAAAATTCTTTATCAACAAAAACCAAGTCAAGAAGTCTTAAATTATCATTTACAAAAGAGTTGATTTGAATTAAGTCAAATTGACTGTAAAAATCTATGATACTTTCTTCAATTTCGGAATTGACATTGTAAGGAACTAAATATTTTTCATCTAAGTCTAGAATCCAATTTATATTTCCTTGATTAAAATCTCCAATACATATAACATCTTGAAAGCTATTAAGATTTTCTTAAATATTTTTACAATTATTAAAATGTATATTATACACCTCAAGAGAGCTCCTTGGAGGAATGTAGCTTAACATAACAAAAACTTCAATATTATTATTAAATACAAGTGCTACAATTAACTGATCAATATCAAACTTTGCTTCATTGATGTTATTATTTGATAGTAGATTTACTTGTTTACATGATAATGAAGAGCGTATGGCAATCAAAATACCTCCTCCTTTTTCCATACCTGTTAATAAATTACATCTATCTTTCCTAAATACAGTATAGTTACTTAAATCAAATAATTCAGATGTAAATTGATTAGATGTCAACCAAGTTTCAGTTAACATTATTAAATCATATTCAGAAGATGCAAAGATGATGTATAAATAATCTAGTTTAGTTCTAATGCCTCCTACATTTTGATAATAAAAAGAAATTTTACTTGAAAATTGTAAGGTTTTTAAAGATAAATCAGCAACATCGTCTGGAGCTCTTGAAAATGATGAAGAAGTCTTATAATCTGGATTGTTGATTAAGCCAACTGAAGTTAAGTCACATCGGCCGATTGACGACCACCTTCGTTTTTTGGCCTGTTTACAAATGGTTTTACTTTCACAGACCTAGGCCATATAGTTGCTTCACTAAGTAATTGATTAAGACAGCCTGCAGGAACACTCAGTTTGAAGTTTACAAATCTAATGTCTGATGCAGAAATATCTTTTTTAATTAGTTTATAACACTTAAACATATCTGCAGGTATACAAGTTTTTGTAGAGATATGATTAACTAAATCTTCGGGAAGAGTATTAGAATGGAACCTAGAAACATGAAGCCACAAGAGAACTTGTGCCTGTTCCAGTGAGTTCACGATGTTGATTTTGTTTTGATTTTTGCCCATGCAATACACTTCGATTTGATTGTTTGTTTACAATTTCATTTATTTTTTTATTTACTTCCCTATTCTGGTTAAAAGTAGAGGCAGCAGCAGAAGGTAGCATAGCAGAATTGATAACAACAAATCCATTGGTATTTTCTCCTTCGCACCTATTAAGAAAATCATCAGCGGCAGTAGTTATATCTTTGTATATATAAATCATAGTACTATCATGGATGATTTTTTTTAGGATAACATACTGCCAGCGGGGGCGCCACATTCTACCGCAAATATTGTGGTGGAGACAACAATTAAAGAATCAAAGATAAGTAGTTAGAGGTTTAATTTTTCCATTCTGGTAAGAAATAAAAGGTGTAAGTGAGATAAGCAAACCAGCTGATTTTGAAATGACACAAACTAGAAAAATGTGAAGGAATGAGAAATTGTTTCGCGTATCCTCTTTGAATTCAACATTAATTGTTTGTTTTTATTTTTGAAATATATTTCGTATGTAGCCGGAGTAGCAAAGAAAAATTTAACAAGGGGATAAAAGAGACACCTGAGTAAGCTGCTTGCGTCGTCGCCTCGTCGGTGTCGTAGGTAGTAACAACCAGCAGAAAAACCTTTCTGCACAGATTTTGTTGTAGACGATGTGAATGAGAAACGTAGGTATGACTATAGGTATGTATGTATATTTTCTCATAATTATTATTGAGGGTAGGTTTTGTTTTGTGGCCTATTTAAAATTTTCGAGGAAACCTTTTCATAGTTATTTAGATATAAATTTTCTTGTATGTATGATTTCGATGTCAGGATACCTATAACTTATCTTAATAATTTTAAATTGTAATCTTTATTTTGGGTATGTAGGTATAGGTAGGTATATATTTTGTTAGTGGACTAGTTTCTATTTCAATTAGGTACAAATAATTTTTGTATCAATAGTTGTTTCGAGGATATGTTTTTTAGAAGGTATTTAAATAAAATATGTAGGCTAGGTATTCTTATGCAAAATTCAGAGTTAGGCTTAGGTAAAGAAACCTATTTTCTTTTGTAAAGGTATTAAGATATTTTTGTTGAATATGGGGGTATGTTTGTGTGTAGGTACCTAGGTACATGAATATTTCTTTTACTAGGTAGGTAGGTATTTTAATTAAAGTTTGTTTTGCTAAATTCTAGGGCAGTAGCAGAAAGAATTTCGTGAATTGTTTTTATTTCTTCAATGTCTGTACGTAAGTGGGATTGCCAATGCATTGAGATATGTATACCTACATTTATGTAGGAAATTGGCTTAAATTTGATACAACAAAGTTAATGCCTACTTACACTTTCATGTGAAAGTTTTTTTTAAAGGTTTTAAATTGATGCGATTTATAACAAAAAACTTCAATGAACGTCTCGGGAAAAATTGTTTTTTTTTTTAACTATTGATTGATTAACTTGCAAATAATGTCTTGTAAGTTTATCATATTAGTACCTATATCAGTTTATAATACTGCAACAAAAATTCCAATAAAAAGATAAAATTAACTTGGAAACTAATTTTTATCGAGTTTGCTATACCCAAACAAATGTTTTGAACATAAGCAACTGCCCCTTTGAAAGTGATCCTGTTTTCGAACAGGTGTTTTCAAAAAGGTGGTCCTGGTGTTCGAAGATATGATGTATGGCGTTTTTGGGATATCCTATATTATTCGAACAGCCTAATTTTCTATGCATTTCATATCACAGACTTTATTTTATAACCAGCATTGTGTAATATAAAATTCTCCGATTACAAATTACCCATTACCGTGCGTTTTACGTAATTTAATTACCCATTACATTTGTCACACATAATTTAGAACTTTTAATTATCTGCGAAAAGAATTTGCAATGCGGGTATGAATAATTTACTTTTCTAATTAGTAATTAAAACATTTATAGTGAATTTGCTTTAAATTACTGTAGTCAAACGATAGTGGATTTTTTAAAAGCTTTTCATTAAAAAAAAATTTGAAAGTTTTGATAAATATATTATTATTTGAACTTTTTGTAGTTTTTGTATACAAAATTTTATATAAATCCATTTGTCAGAGATAGGTAATGAGAAAATTCAATTGTTCTTAATAACTTACTAATTTTTATTCGATTGTTAGAACCTATGGTTTTATGTTTTCTGGTTTTTGAGAAAATTATTATTTTTTTCAAAATATTACGTTTGAAAAAAGCCATTTCTGGCTTTTCAAAAATCAACTGTAAGTGCTGCCGTTGTTTTACAATATTCTTATTTTTTTATAAAATTGCGCTTACTGTCCAAGCGGAGGAGATATACCCCCTCCTACAGGATTTTTTCTTTCTACATTCAACGCGGATCACATAAAGCATACCTCCTATAAGGGATAAAAAAAAATATAAAAATATGGGCAGTTTTCTGTTCTTCATTAAGAGCTGATTTAGGCCTATCTCATCTATATAAAACTAAAAATGCATATGACGACTACCCTAGTATACATATGACTGTGAAATATGTATACCTACACATGTATATAAAATGTTTGTAAGATTTAAAAAAAAATTAAGTAGGTAATACAATTTGAGCATTTATTTATAAACATTTAATATTAAATTACAAATTAATCAATAACCCCTTTTTGGTATAAGAACACACCTATTGAAATCTCGAAATATTTATTTAGCATTTTTCGTAATTTTGATTTTTGTTAAAGACAAAAAACAAAACCATTATAGTCTTAAGAATTCAGCAAAAAATTATTAAGTGCCGTTTACTGATACAAAAATAAAACATTTATTTTTTATTTAAGCTTGGCGTGGGATACTTTTTTTCTCTGCATAAACTGTCATATAATCGCTCTTGTTGCACTTAAATATTTAAGTTTCATTTTAGCAAATGGGCTTAAGAGCATTAAATACTGAATGCCAAACTAGTAGGTACTTAACAACTTTAAATTCTGAAAAAATTTGGTACCGTTAAAACTATCCATCAATGATATGACATTTTTGTATCATTTTTCAAATTGTTTAAGTTTTTATTTATTTTTTCTTTGCAATTTGTTGCTGCATTTTGTTCATAACAAAGTATTTTCTTTAAAAAAAGTGTTCTTTGATTTTAATGAAAGTTGAATTTTATGAAAACAACTTAAGAGAAGTAAGCTGCTTATGCACTCTCTTATAGTCGTAAATGTACCTCCCATCTTACCTACATACCTACCTATTTTATATTTTCTTGCATTTGTGCTACATCATTAATATACCTATGAAGGTACCTTACCTACCTACCTCCATTTATATCGAATGAACAAACAAATTACTTAAGATTGCAAATTAAAATACGTATTAAACTACACAGTAATAGAATAACTATACAAAGGTACATATGCACATTCCTCAGTCAATCTCGATCTGTGGAAGTGTGCGCACGTTATCGGCTTTCACAGTGTTATTTACTTAAAATCGGAGTGACTTTTCAAAGTTTTAATTTTACCCAGCTATTTTCATTGGTGCAATAGCACAGAGGTAGAGGTGGCCGACCGAGAACCGGAGGATCACGAGTTCGAGTCCCAGTCGGACAAAAAATATTTAGCTGCTTTTTTCCAGAATCGAGAAGTCGAAAACTTCATTGAGTGGGAAAAGCAGCAAATGTCATCCAACAACACAGCGGGGACATCGAAAGGTGTTCCAACAACAACAATAAAGCCAGCTATGGCACCACCAGCCAAAGCTACGGTCAGTGCCGTAGAAACAACAACAACAACAACAACAACCAAGCAAGCGATGGCACCACCAGCCATACCATCAACCAGTGCCGTAGCAACAACGGCACACCCACCAACGGCAACAACAGCCGATACTAAAAATAAGAGGAGAAAGAGGATAAGCTGTGCATCGAACTTGGTTAAGCGCCGCTCCACCACCACCTCAGCCCAGCTGCCAGCCGGGGTGAAGGAGACGGCGTGCACAGCCAAAACTACAGCAGCAGCCAAAATCCATCAACAACTGGATACCTGGCCATCCGATGACGACATCGAGTATATGTCCGAAGGTGGCGAGGGAATATATACAACGGCTGACTCCAACAGCAACTTGCTTGT
Source organism: Dasysyrphus albostriatus (assembly GCA_946251815.1). Classification (NCBI taxonomy): domain Eukaryota; kingdom Metazoa; phylum Arthropoda; class Insecta; order Diptera; family Syrphidae; genus Dasysyrphus; species Dasysyrphus albostriatus. The sequence continues at coordinate 122,556,041 of OX276335.1, read as the reverse complement.
GGATGTAACCACACCAGAGGCGTCCTCCGAAGAGGAAAATGAAGCGCAAGAAGAAATGGACGAGGAGGTCATCAGTCAAAAAATCGATGTCATTCGGGGGGAGATGGAACGTCTCAATTCCATTGTGACCCCACTAATAGAAGCTCTCAAACGCAAGCAAGAAGCTCGACGCAAAAGAGAGAAACAGGAGCGCGATCAGAAAGAAGCAGGCCAAGCGCCAAAAAATGCAGTGCCAGAGCAAGAGCTGCCTTCGAAAAACAAGCAGCAGGATCTAAATCCAAAAGAACAGCAGCAACAACAACAGATGCCAATTGAACAACAACAGCAGAAGCCGAAGGAGCAATGTCCAAAAAAGCAAATGCAACAGCAACAACAACAACAACAGCAGCACCAGCAACGAAAACCACAGGATCAAAGTCAGCAGCAGCAGCAGCAGGGAGATCACCAGCAGTAGCCACAGCCGCCCCAAAATAAAAAAGGAAAGGTGCCACCTATAAATACATACAAAATGGAACTTCAGGAAACCATTGACGTATGTAAGTCGGCCATAGGCCAAAACTTTTTTATAAAACGATTAAGTAAAGATAGACACACTATCCACTGCTCCACAGTGGCACAGCATAAAATTATAACAGAATTATTAAAGAAATCCACGACTGAGTTCTTCAGTTTTATCCCCAAAGTGGATAAATTCCAGACGGTCCTCTTGAAGGGCATAGATTCCTGCACGGAACCACAGGTGCTCTTAAATGAGCTCCATCAAAAAGCGAGCGACGATCTCGACTTTATCGGGGTCAAGCCGTTCGCTACAGTCAGAGCCAGACGGGAGAAGCGGTCACGAAGGAGGGGCACCCTGCTTATTATCGGGGTTGCTCAGCTTTTCAGCAACTTTGCACCAATAAAGCGGCAAAGCAGACAGCGGTAGAGATACGCCCATCAACGCGTACTCCTACAGCAACGCCCGTTAATCCCCAAATTTCCTACGCCCAAATGGCGTCAGGGAGGGGAAAAACGGTACAGCCTGCAGCTAAGGTAGCCCAACCGGCCCTAGTGCCAAAGGCTCCGGACGCTCAGGCCGAAATTAGAAGTATATTGCTGGCAATCCAAGGCCAGTTGAAAGGACTTCACAACCAGATAAAGGAGCAGGCAACTAGGGTGGACTATCTCTACTCTGTTTTGCATAGCTTAACGCGCTGTCGGAGAGGCCTCTTAGGATCCTTGCTGTGAATGTAAATTCACTGATAAGGACCGAACGTAGAGCTAATCTTTTCCAATTGTTGAAAGACCAAAGTCCAGATGTGTTTATGGCCAACGAAACTAAGCTGAACCAGAAACATAAATTGACTAACAACAATTACAATATCGTTAGAAGAGATCGACCCAACTCCACTCAAGGGGGGGGTGGGGGTCGTCGCAATCTTCATACGAAAAGGCATTAATCATAAAGTTATATATATTAGTGATCTGCTCAGATTTCGGCTGTTGGAGGCGTGCATCCTATGCATTCCTCTCCAACAGGGGAAGCGAATGTATGTGATCGCGGCTTATGCACCGGCATCACCTCAGCCAACTGATTTTATGACAGAGCTTAAAAAACTTTTCGAATGTCTACGCTCGAGCTTGGAAGAAAATTACTTTCTCATGGCCGGTGATTTGAATGCTAAACACCAAGATTGGGGAAATCAAATTCAGAATCAAAGAGGTATTCATCTTTTCAATTGGATGAGTCGATACAACACTGAGTATGGTGTTGACCTGCTGGCTACGGATCGGCCATCGTTTCCAAGAAGTGGTGCCTATCTGGATCTATTGCTAATAGACGCAGGACTGACAATTACTGACACTGTGGGTCAAAGACCAAGAAACTGTTTACGAACGATCGAGTACGACAGTGATCACTGCGGACTCGCCGCCGTAATACAGCTTCCGAACGAGCTCGTAGAGTTGGAAGAGTATGTACCTGTGCATACTTACAATTACAGTAACGTGCGCTGGTCACGCTTTACCAACGCCTTATCGAGCGAAATCAGTTCGAACAATATATCCCCACCAAATTACAGGAATTTGACAAATAACAAAATAGACCAATATTTAGAACAAATGGACGAGACAATCAAACGAACAATGGACAGAACAATACCGAAATACAAACAACGGGACGCAACAGACATATACCGAAATGCGACCATTGACGCATTACACAGACAAAAAAGCGGACTGCTGACAAGACTCAAACTCTTGTACAGACGGTTTACTGACCCTTACGATCTGGAGATTGGGACACTGAAGTCGTCGATCAAGAACATCAACCAACTAATTAAAGAGAACTATCGGTTGTCAATTAATTTGTATTGGGATAACAAAATTCGGGCCGTTAATGCTAGCGACCCGAGCATGTTTCCGCAAATTAACAAGATATTTAGAAGGAATGATCAAAACGACTTTCCTTGTATTAAGCTTCAGAGAACGACAGACAACAGAGAGGTACTTCTGACAGCAGGAATTAATCCAGAGGACGCCGCCTTGGACGATGACCTATTTATTGTCGAAGATCCGCAGGAGAAAGTGGAGGCTGTGGGGGCTGCTTTTCAGCAAGTGTACAAGGTGAATGCTTGCATTCGCCCCAGTTATGACCTAGAAAACAGAGCCTTGCTCCACCACTTCTACCTCCGGAATGACATAACGCAATGGCGATCAGAGAACCTTGGTTTCACCGGGTTCAATGAAGATCATTTGGCAAACGCCATAATCGCCGAGCGAAATTGGCCCAGTTCCCTGTTAATTACGAAGGTGGAGCTCCAGCTCATCTCCGATTCATTAAAGAAGAAGAAGTCAGCAGGAGTCGATGGCATATCCAACGTTGTACTTCGATATTTACCTCAAGAAGCAGTAGACATCTATACCACTCTGTTTAACAACGCTCTGAATAATGCATATTATCCAGTACGTTGGAAGACAGCTGTGGTGCATCCTCTCCCGAAAAAGGGAAAGGACAACTCCAATCCGGTGAATCTCCGGTCGAAAAGTCTTCTTCCGAGTATCAGCAAGGTATTCGAAAAGTTATCAATAAAGCTCTGTCTAAGTGGGCAGAGGACAATAATATCATACCCGAAGGCCAATGATTTGGAGAAGGCCTTCGACACCGTATGGTTAGAGGGTCTTTATCTAAAGCTGACCAGACTTGGCATTAGTAAACCACTATTATATATGCTTTATGATATGCTCAATGGCAGAAAGTTTGTTGTCAAAAGTGGCAATGTAGCTTCTGCCACAACTTTTAATATTAAAAATGGTCTTCAGCAGGGAGCGGTCAACTCACCGATTCTATTCAGCATTTACACCAGCGATCTGATAAGTAGTCTAGCTCAGGCAATTGCGTATGCCGACGATCTAATTGCGTACAGAACAGCTGCAAAGTCGACATCATCAGGATTCTTTTGCAGCGTGACTTCGATGAGATTCAACGATATTGTGATGACTGGAAGTTGAAAATCAACTTTCAGAAATCAGAAACCATCTTGTTTAGGCTTCCGTTGCGTGGAGCCACAAGGGATACGAGAAAGAACTGGCGCAAGCTGGTGATCGTAGGGCCAAATGGACATCCACTGGCGAGTAAAAGTGTAGTAAAGTACCTTGGCATCTGGATGGATCAGTATTTATATTTCGACAGACATATAAATGCTGCTCTGGCCAGGGGAGCTTTTGCCTTGACGAAATGGTTGTTTTATAGCAGCCGGCTTGACAATAGGGTGAAGGTGATTTGCTACATGGCCCTTATCCGGCCGATGATTGCCTATGGATGTCCGGTTTGGTTCAACGTTGCCCCATCTCAAATGGAAAAGATTCGGGTGTTTGAGAGGCAGTGTCTACGACGCTGCCTTGGATTGCACAGAACACCATAGTCGGAGTACAAACGCTACTCTTCCAACCTGGCTCTATACAGCGGGGCCAACATAAACAGGATAGATAATTTCTTGCTGAAGCTTATTCGAGGTCATATTGCAAAAGCGATGTCCTCGTCTAACAGCTTAATTTTCGGGGCTTATTACCCTAAATACGAATACTATGAGAGTGTGCGTCTAAGCGGCTTTATTCCGCCTGATGCATTCCTCCGCCTAGACAGTCGAGGGCTGATTCAGGATAGAGCGGCGGTTCCACTAATCTACCACGTCAGCCGTAGAACTGCGGATCGGCGGCTCCTTTACAGTCGAGACGTCCTCGCACAAGACGGAGCTGAGCACCTTCGGTTCAGTAGGACTGTGTCCGAACGGGACCGAAAAGATAGGGTAAAGCAGGAGAACCAGTTCTGGTGGTTGAAAAACGAAGATGAAGTTCCTTCAGACATTTAATAGTTGACCTTGCTATTTTCTTTTGTATGGCCGACTTGCATAGGTTTAGGTAGTTAAATTTAAGTAGGGACAATCAGGGTGGCACCAAAAAAAAAAACAAAAAACAAAAAAAAACAAAACAAAAAAACACCAAAAAAATTATAAAATCAACAAAAATACAAAAAAAATAAAAAATATATAAAAACGGAAAATGCCTGCTGTGGCTGTTCTAGTTTGTAAGTAGTCTGTAAGTAGTTCTAATTAGTTCATGATTAGTTGTAAATAGTTTTAAGTAGCTTTAATTAGTTTTAATTAGTTTTAATTAGCTTTAATTTAGTTTTATGTAGTTGCTAAGTTTTATATAAAACCAAAAAAATAAAGACATCGATACCGATTTCTTGTAAATTCTTCTCGGTAAAAAATAAAACCGACCTGGATTTAGTATTAAGATAGTTCTTAGGCCAAAAGGCATTAGCATTAAGTTATTATAGTTTAACTTAGAGCGCCTGACTGGGGCCAGTAAGTTAGTTTTAAGATATCGATAAGTAGGCTAGTTTTTATGAATTTTTGTCTAGCTTTAAGATAGTTTTAAGAAAATGGAAAATAAAAATGAATTTCAAAAAAAAAAAAAAATGCACATTCCTAACTATAGATTTTCATAATGAACAATATGTACATACCTACGTACTTAACCTATACTCTATACCTTTCATATCTCGCTCACATAGAAACAGCCATAAGAAAACATATGGGATACCTACCAAATAAAAACCAATCATCCCTTCTATCCTTTGAGCCGCGCGCGCCGCGCCACCGCTCAAAAGCATTGGCATCAGCTGTGTGCATGAAGATATAAGAAATTAGAAAAAACAACGTTTTCCAAATGCTTTGCAAAACTCCAAATATAAACCACTTCCCCCTTTATCCACAAAAAACCCATCAAACAGAAAGAATACCCAAAATATTTTTTATTTGACGCACTTTTGAATTCTTTCATCTTATCTCATCATAAAGAATACAAAAATGTAAACAAAACTAAACCAAAGCAAAATTGACTATTTTCTTCATTTTCATCTTATACTCAAAGATTTTTATGTATATTCTTTTCAAAAATGCTCTCTACCTGATTCAGTCTCCCCCTAGTAAATTCTAAATACGTCTTTCCCGTTCAAATCATAATCTCAATTCACAAATTCTCAAGCATTCGCAAGTCTCCACCCGAAATTGCATCTCTCCGCAACAGGGTTCCCCATACTGCCTGCAGATGTCACCCTCTTCTAGTGCGTCCATGATAGTACTATGATTTATATATACAAGGGTTTTATCTTCACCATTCTCGACTACGACGACGGCAGCAGCAGAATCAGCAGCAGCAGCAACAGCGTTGTTAATTTCAGTATCAGCAACGTCATCAGTTGAATTCGATGGCATCTTTGTTATCTCCTCAATAATTATGTCATCATCTTCTTCAGAGAGAAAAGATTCCAAATCAACAGTACTAGTTTCACCAAATGCAGCAGAAGTGTCATCAATTTTGTTATTGTTAGCAATAGTGATATGTGAGGGAGCAGCATCGGTGCACAAAACCGGTTTATTAATACCTTGTATAAGTTAATGCAGCAAATATTTTCATCTCATCATTCCCACGATCCCACGAATGATGCACGCGCAGTGTCTAAAAATGCTCACGATACGTCTGGCAAGAAGATATCAAACACCAAGCGCATTCCTGCACGTACGCTGGCGGCTCCCGTAGGTAGTTAGGATAGTTTGTAAGAAAATTTAATTTGTAAGTTCAGTTGTAATTATTTGTTGAAGCAATAAAGAGCTTAAGCTCACAAAAATATTTTTTTAAATAAATATACACTTGTGAACTTATTTGGCGCCCGAGCAGCAGGGACACTGGTTAAAGTTAAAAGTACAAACGGTCATTAATTAAAAAACCCTCAAGTAGTGTTTATATGGGAAAAATTATCCCCCGGTCGTTTGAAAAAAAACCCTTAAGTAGTGTTAACTTTTTTGCTTTTAAGAAAAAAACCCGATATACTAAAATCCCCAAGTGGTATTCGTGAGATATCGGCCAGTGGACCACGCGTATGAAAATTACGTGAACAATAAAAACAGAAACAGTTCAAGTGTATCCAGCAGGAAGTGTGGAGAAACGAGGCTCCTAAGTAGCCGTAAAATAATCGGAGGAAAAGGAAGTTTGAAAACTAGCCGCACCATCAATCATCATCATACCCATTATCATAACGATGAAGTTCCTGTTTTTTTGTGTAAGAATAGTTATAAGATATTTTAAACATTTAAAATAATACTACTAAGAGCCTGGTTATTTAAATATAAAGTGAAATCAATAAACTAAGAAACTAAAAGTAACGTAAAAATAAGCATAAATAAAAATTATTTTTTTTTTAATTTCTATTTTATACAAAAAGTATTAAATTTTGTTTTGTTTTTGCCAATAAAAAAAATATAATAAAAACATTGCCATGCCAGACTTGAGATCAGGAACACGTGCAACCACCGGCAATGCTGCACCTCCAAATCCAACACTCCAAAATAATACAATCCCTCAAGTAAATCCCCCCTCAGTTTCTCAAAATGATAACCTAAATTCCTCTTTTCAGTGACTTACCTTTTGAGCCACAATCAACCCCTGCACTTAATGCATTAGTTTCATCTATTGTTCAAAGCGTATTTGAACAACATGGACACAACTTAGTCCAAAAAGTCTTAAATCATAATACTAATCCATTTCCCGGTGTGGAACAAGCTATTGATCCTATACACCAGAACAGTTTGTCTGATATGGACAAGAAACCAGATATTGTTAAATGCCTTCGAAATTTCTCGGGTGATCCAGGAGAATTTAGCTCCTGGAAAAAAAGTATAGATCGAGTACTACAATTATACGAGCCTTCTAAAGGCACCCCAAAATATTTTGGGATATTGAGCACCATAAGGAACAAGATAACCGGTAACGCAGATACCGCTCTTGAAGCATACAACATTCCCTTAAATTGGGAAAGCATATCCCGCTGTTTAGCAATGCACTACGCTGACAAGCGCGACTAAGGTACTTTAGAATACCAAATGTTATCTTTAGTGCAAGGAAATTACTCGATTCAGGAATTTTATCAAAGGGTTTATTCACACCTCTCTTTGATACTTAATAAATTATCATGTTTGGAAGTGAGCTCAGAATCTTTGAGTTTGCTGACCCAGACATATCGAGATAAGGCTCTCGATATGTTTATTCGAGGTCTTAAAGGCGACCTCGCTTGGTTACTCGGAATACGAGAACCGCTTGATTTACCTCACGCATTAAACCTTTGTCTTAAACTCGAAAATTAAAATTACAGATCAAATCATGCGATTAATAATCAGGGAGCAGTGAAAAAGTATTCACACCCTCCTCCACAAAATCCACCAAGGCATACACCAAACATCCAGTATCAGTACCAAGCCCCTTCAAGACCTATCCCTTCACATAACATGCAACAACCTCGCTATTTGAATCAAAATAATTACTATCCTAGAATGAACAATGACTTTCCGAACCGTCCACCCGTTCATAATTATGCGCACTTTAATAATCAATATCGTCCACCCGTTCATAACCAACCTCCCATTCCACAAACTATTAACCAACCCAACATAAGATCAAATCCTCCAACAAGACCGCAAACTTCTCTCAAAATGAGGCCTCAGTTAAAATATGAGCCTCAAAGTTTTCAAACGAGGGCACAACCTGGAGTTTCTAATCAGAGATCCTATCCCTCAAGACCCCAACAAAATTTCCACATTAGTACAGAAGAAAATGAACTTGCCGAATATAATAAGAACTTAGAATACGAAAATAGCTAATTCGACGAACCTTTAGAAAATTTTATACCAGAGGAACCAACGGAATATGAGAACCAAAATGATATTTATGTCGAAAATTTTTCCGACATTAATTTTTTAGATTAACGAACTCTTCGTTACCTTACATTGAGGTTAAAACGAAGAGCGGGAAATTTTTAGAAATTCTTATAGATACAGGGTCAAACCACAACTATATCCAGCCCTCTCTGGTCTCTAACCCCATTCCTAAAAGAGATTGTTTCTACGCCAACTCAATTGGCGGCAGCACTAAAATAAGCCACCATGTTGAAACAAATCTGTTTGGTCTTAAAGACACTAAAATTAAATTCTTCCTGTTACCATCTCTCAAATCTTTCGATGCCATACTCGGCAATGATAGCCTCAAGGAACTTTCAGGCACAATTTTCACTGAACAGAACTACATAGAAATTAAAAATGGTTTAAAAATAAGAATGAAACAAAAACCCTCTCAAGCTGTTAACAATCTAGATATAAAGATGGACCATATGTCCAATTCCCAGAAGAAGCTATCAATTCACTTGTAGAAGAATGCGCTTCGTTATTCTCCAAGCCGGACGAAAAATTGACTTACACAACAACAGTTGTGGGTGAAATTCGCACCACCACAGATTCTCCTGTTTACACCAAATTCTATCCGTATCCCATGCCTCTCAAAGAAGAAATTGAGAGTCAAATCCGTCAACTACTCGATGACGACATAATTAGACCGTCCAGATCTCCGTATAACTCACTTGTCTGGGTTGTACCTAAAAAAGCCGACTCCAAAGGCAATAAGCAATATAGAGTAGTGATCGGCTACCGGAAGCTAAACACGGTTACAATCGCAGACCGCTATCCTATCCCAGAAATAAATGAGGTTCTCTCTCAACTGGGAAGGAATAAATTCTTCACGGTCCTTGACTTAAAAAGTGGTTTTCACCAGATCCCCTTAAAGGAATCGGATGTGGAAAAAACAGCCTTTTTGATTAATAACGGAAAGTATGAATTCGTAAGACTTCCGTTTGGCCTTAAAAATGCACCATCCATTTTTCAGCGGGCCTTTGATGATATTTTGCGAGAATTTATTGGCAAAATATGCTATGTCCATATAGATGACATCATAACTTTTAGCCAAACTGAAGATCAGCCTATTCAACACATTCGTGAAATTTTTCACACGCTGTATAAAGCTAGAATGAAAGTCCAATTGGACAAATGCCGATTTTTCGAGAAGCAAGTCGAGTTTCTAGGCTTTGTGGTGTCTCCTGAAAGGATTCGTACAAACCCGACTAAGGTTGAGGCGATAACGAATTTTCCTATACCACAAACTTTGAAGGACTTGCGTTCCTTCCTTGGCCTTTCTGGCTACTATCGTCGTTTTGCGAAAGACTATGCCAAAGTGGCAAAACCGCTAACCGCTCTTTTAAGAGGGGAAGGTGGACGTACGTCCAAAGCTCAATCGAGCAAACAGAGTATTTATCTCGACAAAGAAGCACTAGAAGCATTTCAAAGATTAAAAATTTCACATACTTCAACAGATGTAGTATTAATGTACCCCGACTTTGGAAAACCTTTCCAACTTACAACAGACGCTTCTCAATTCGCAATAGGAGCCGTTTTGTCGCAAGACGACAGACATATTACTTTTATCTCCAGGACACTCAATAAGGCAGAAGAAATGTATGCCACTAATGAGAAAGAAATGCTGGCCATATTTTGGTCATTGAGTGCTCTTAGAAGTTATCTCTACGGGTCATCAAAGGTGAAGATTATTACCGATCATCAGCCCTTGACATTTGCGTTAAGCAATAAGAATCATAATAACAAATTAAAGAGATGGAAGGCATTCTTAGAAGAGTTCGATTACGAGTTGCAATACAAACCCGGCAAGACTAACGTTGTAGCCGATGCCCTTTCCCGAATAGTAAATCCGTCAAATATAAACGCACTTACTTCAAGGCAACACAGTGGTGATAGTTCACCTGAAAACTTAATTCCTAGCGTTGAAATTCCTATCAATGCCTATAAAACCAAATTTTTATTGAAATCGGTCCCAACTCCTCCATAAGCTTTAAAATCATCTTCCCAACTTACCATCGACATCAATTTATAGAACCACAATTCACCCATGATATCCTCATAAAAATCCTGAAAAAATATCTTAACCCTTCAGTTATCAATGGCATTAAAACGGAAGAAGCCATTATGGGAATGATACAGCAAATTTACCCCTTACATTTTAGTAGTTATAAAATAAGGTTCACTCAGATACAGGTAGAAGATGTAACTTCAGAATCAGAACAAGAAAAAATCGTGATTGATACCCATCAACGTGCGCACAGAAACCAGAGAGAAAATAAAGCCCAAATTTTAAAAACACATTATTTTCCAGGCATGAAAGTTAGAAGAGTTATAAGAAAATGTAGTGTCTGTATAGAGAACAAGTACGATCGTCATCCTGATAAACCCGAATTTCAGCCAACCCCTATACCCGAATTTCCCGGTCAAATCGTACATTTAGATATTTACTTTACCGATGGAAAAATAATTCTGACCGCTGTGGACAAGTTCTCAAAGTACGCCTTAACGAAAATTCTAAAGTCCAGAGCTACGGAAGATATTAAGCAACCACTACGAGAAATTGTTTTGTCTTTCGGCGTCCCGGAAACAATTGTAGTAGATAATGAAAAATCCTTAAGCTCAAGTTCTATTTCATTTATGTTGGAAAGTCTGTTTAAAATTAAAGTTCATAAAACCCCACCTAACACAAGCTCAGCTAACGGACAGGTGGAAAGATTTCACTCCACGCTCTCTGAGCTTATGCGTTGTCTTAAAGCAAAGAAAATCCACAACACTTTTTCCAAACTACTGGATATGTCCGTTTATGAATATAATAGGTCTATTCACTCTACGACACAAACTAAACCGATAGATGCGTTTTTTGGAAAAAATAAACTGAATCACCCCGAACAACTTGAATTAGAAAAAAAGGAAATTATCAAAAATATTAAAACTAAACAGGCTGCAGACTTAAATTATTACAACAAAAATAGATTACCTCCGAAAAATTATTCTGTAGGAGACACTATTTACGTGAAAATAAATAAAAGAATAGGGAATAAACTTTCCCCTAGATACAGGAAAGAAATTGTAGGTGAAAATAGAAACACTACTATTATTACAAAATCAGGAAAAACAATTCACAAGAGTCTCATAAAACATTAATTTCCCCAACAGATTGTCCTTGCCCATGTTCTATGCGGATATCCAAATCCTGGATTACACAAATTCAAAAGTGGCGACCCTAAGCTTAGGACTCTCAAAGGTACAGACAGGTACTTTTAACATCATACACGACATAGACCTAGAGTTATACTCCAAAGTTATCAATGACATCAAATTAAAAATGCAAAGTTATGTTTCCAATCAAGACCCATTACATCCCATACTATCACATGAGATTTCCAACCTTCAGAACCTCCTCACTTGACTAAAACCTAGACCAAGAAAACAAAGGTCGTTAAACTTTATTGGCAGTGCTTGGAAATGGATAGCTGGCAATCCAGACCATGCCAATTTTCAAATTATAACATCAAAAATGAATAATGTCTTGAGAAATAGTAATAAGCAAATAGTTATTAATAAATTAACTAATGAAAGAATAAATAATATTACAAATATTACAAACTATATTGTTAATTCAATAAAGAAAAATTCAAATTTAAAAGACGAATATTTTGCAAATATAAAATATAAATTAGACATAATAAAAGAAGAATTAACCAATGTAAACTATGCCTTACACTGGGCAAAAGCGGGTATCATAAACTCGTTCATTTTATCGAACTTTGAAATAAATTCAGCAAAAGAAATATTTGAAAATTATGAAATCCCATACATTAATTTAGAAGAAGCATTTGAATTTGCAGACGTGAAAATCGCAACAAATGCCTCAACCATACTACCTGTATATATTATAAGTATACCTCTAACAAATTTGAAATCCTGTCAAAACTTAATGATAAAACCAATTAAAAGGAAAAATATTATAACTTAAATACCATTCAACAATAATTTAAAATGTAACAACCAAATTTTTGGAATAAAAGAAGATTGTAAAACTTATAATAATTTAGCAATTTGTAAGCAAAACCAAATTTTAGACATAAGTACAAGTAATTGTATACCGAATTTATTAAGGAGCCGCCCATCAAATTGTACCGAAGTTAATAACCAACATATTCCCAGCGTCGAAGAAATACTCCCCGGAACCCTCCTTTTAAACAAATACAACGGAATCAGTCCTTGTAAATGGCGAAGTCATCGATCTAACAGGATCCTTTATCATTCAATTCCATAACGTATCCATAACTATTGATAAACAAAATTACATTTCCAACGAAATCCCTGGGTCAAAACCACTACCGGCAATCGTACAACCTGACTCAAAAGCGGAGAAGTATAAAGAATTTTTGACATTAGAAATGATGAAAGACCTACATCTTAAAAACACGGAATACATCGAGCAGATAAAAGAAGAGGACAACCTACATCTGATAACCAACTCCAGCCTGATTACAATCATAATAATAGTAATCAAAGTTATCGTCACCAGAATGCTCATCCTTCGGAAAAATGGACAGATAAATATCACCACTAATCTAGACCCGATTCCAAAAATATCAATACCTGAAATTCAATCAGAAGACAAGGAAGTACCTGGAAATCTAACTGAAAATAATGCGAGCTTACCAAAACAGCTGGCAACAACCAAGCCAACAAGGATTAGCCAAATCCCTTTTTTCTGAAGGTCAAACGAGGACGTTTGAAATTAAAGGGGGAGGAGTTAATGCAGAAAATATTTTCATCTCATCATTCCCACGAGCCCACGAATGATGCACGCGCAGTGTCTAAAAATGCTCACGATACGTCTGGCAAGAAGATATCAAACACCAAGCGCATTCCTGCACGTACGCTGGCGGCTCCCGTAGGTAGTTAGGATAGTTTGTAAGAAAATTTAATTTGTAAGTTCAGTTGTAATTATTTGTTGAAGCAATAAAGAGCTTAAGCTCAAAAAAATATTTTTTTAAATAAATATACACTTGTGAACTTATTTTATACTCTCAGTATTATCTATGCTCGTAGACATTACAAGAGGGCATGTGACAGGCAACGGTGTAGAAGGGGTAGACACTGAAGTAAGTGTTAGAGTCGGAATCAATGAAATGAGAGCACTAGATGAGTGTTTTGGTTTGGGTGGAGGTGGAGGTGGAGAGAAAGAAACTAAATTATGCCGTAGGCAAGGCAAATTATTTTGCACAGATGAAGAATTTTTATCAATTTTCTTTTTCTTCTATGAATTCACAACATAACACTTTTTAGGAAGATTGACCACTGGTTCAATGACCTTTTCTTTGATTTGACTACGCGTCACAACTCCTTTCGTATTGTTGTTATTGATAGAAAACCAATTAGGAAAATCACTTCTTAAACAATTAATATTCAAAGTAATACCAACAATGAAATTTTCTATGTTTTTGATATAGTTAGATAAACCATTAATGGAACAATTATCACACTTTATAAAAAAGTTGTTTTTCGATTTAATTATATTATAATCTGATTTTTTGATTTTAGCACAAGTTAGGTGCATTAATGAATTGCAGATTGCACACGAAAAAGATTCGATAGGCTCTGCTTTTTTACAAATGGTACAGATCATAATGATAGATTGAGGTAAAAGAAAAAAACCTAAGGGCCATAAAAAGCTATTTTGAATCAATAATTCAACAAGTCCAATCCTTAATGCTAAGTCTTCTTCTTGGCTGATTTATTTCAGTAGTACTCGTATATAGAATTTGTATTATAAAAAGCCTTCTAATAGAAACTATGTCTGGCCTCGGGCAAACAAACTTCCAGCTTAATGATTTGGAATTCTAATCTTGTCGGATATAGTTTACAGTGCATTTCATTTTTGTAAGAGAATTCAGGTAAGTTAAATTGAACCTAATTTAATTTGCGTATGACAAGGCCCTCACTACGTCACTGATGAGTCCAAGTGAGTAAGCCGGATGTTCGACGATTTGGTTACAACAAAAATCACTCTTATAACCCTAATACAAACGACCATTTGTTTTGTGAAAAGGAGGTTATAAAATCCCTTAAAGGAAGGTTTAATAAATTATTCGTATTACATTTGTTATTTATTACCTAAATAGATCTCTTATAATTATTGGATGTTAATAATATGAAATATATATATGTTTGATATACAGGATTTGAAATTATTTAAGATGAACTGAATTTGGCTCTACTTTTTACCTTGCGCACGTGCTTAAGCTCAAAAAAGGAAATCTGATTTTTTAAAAATTTTAAGTTGGCAACGAACATGATAATGAGCTTTTAGCTGCAATGGAGGTACATACTCATATTTAAAATCTCTACAACAACCTGATTACACTTGGGCTGTGATTGCTAGCTTGTCAACATTCCCCCTTGGTAGTTCTGACCGTGGGCTTAAGCCCTCTTCAGCTTTGATGTCAAGAATTGCCAATTTTACCTCTGTTCTCTCATATATTCCATTCTGCGTTTGTACGAAAGAAATTCTAACTTGACCATCATTAGATATATTTGTTTGGACCACACGCCCTTTGGGCCAGCAGTTTCTTGGGCTGAGTGGGTCCACCATTAGGACGACATCATCCTTTTAAATAATAATATAATAATAATATAAATAATAAAATAAAGAATAATTGAGCTTCAGCTAATCGAAGTTCTTCTTGCTTTAGATAACCTTTCCTCTGTTGAGGAAGAATACCTTCTTGTCTCTTCTTTATCTTGGTGCTTGTATTTTAGATGAAGCGAAAAACGTAAGCTGTGGCTCTTACTAACCGCCTCCAGCTTGAAGCATTACTGATATGAAAGATATCCTCTCGGGGTGGATAATGTAGATTAACGAAACATGTTTTTACTTCCTCTTTTGTGTCATTTTCCAGAAGTATTTCATTAGGCCAAGTACTTGCAGGAGACTTAAGAAATTCTGGACCCGAAAACACCGACTGGATACATCAAAATCGGGAACCTTTTGCCACTTATCAGCGATATTCATCTTTGTGGAAATCCATCTCCAATCAGATATCTCAGTGAAGTCCAATATTTCACTTACTCGAAAGGCTACAAGGGGTTTATAGCTGCGATAATCTGACCGCATCCAGCTCAGGACATTTTTAGCATCCGACCAGAAAAAGTGCTGAGAGAATTATATTGTGTGTGACTCCGTTATGAATCTCGCGAGTCTTACGCCAAGCACTGCTGCCTGAAGTTCAAGCTTTGGAATTGAGAGACTTTTTAATGGAGCCACTCTAGTCTTAGCACCAATCAGGATACACTCAACTTTATCCTCGTAAACAATTCTCAGGTATGCCACAGCAGCAAAACCATTTTCGCTTGCATCCACAAATAGGTGCAATTGGAAATTGGCACTTGAATGAGGATTGTTGACGATGTAACATCTTGGGATTCTGAGCTTCAGTATTTCTGGTAGGTATTGAATCCATTTCAGCCACTTTTTATGCTCCTTATATTTGACCTCTTCGTCCCATCCTATGTTTGATCGCCATATATCCTGTAGAAGTACTTTCACGTACATAAGGAAATGCGCCAATAATCCTAAGGGATCGAAAATTGTCATCAAATTCCTGAGAACCTCACGCTTTGTCGGACGTCGTGGACCGGAAAGAATATCTGCTTGGTTTGCATTAGCATTTATTTTATAGGTGAAGCAATCGGACGCAGTACACCACCACATGCCAAGGACTTGTTCGGTTCCCATCTATACGTCAACAACAAGGTACACTTGATCGGTATGCTTAGAATTCATGGCTTTAACGACTTCAGGTGAATTCGGGATCCAGTTCCTGATGAAGAAACCACCTTGTAAATGGATGAATTGAATTTCCTTCGCCAGCTGTATTGCCTTCTCTGGCAAACTTGTACTATCCATCAGGTCATCCACATACTGGTTGTTCTTAATTAATCTGACGGCTCTTGGGAACTTGGTGGCAAACTCATCGAAATTCTTGTTTATTACATATTGTACGCTAGCGGAGGCGGATGCGGCTTCCATTATCATGACTTGCATGACGATCACCTCAGGTTCGACTTCATGGCTGCTACTCCACAGGAATCTTTGAAAATGTTGGTCTTCTTCGCGTATCAGAATTTGGTGATACATGTCCATAATATCTGCGAAAATTGCAACCAGGTCCTTTCTTAACTTGGATAATACAGTAACCAGTGAAACAAGATGGCCTGGACCTTTCAAAAGCATGGAGTTCAGCGATATACCATGGGCAGTTGCTGCTGCGTCCCATACAATCCTCAGCTTACCGGGCTTGTTCCTATACCACAAACTTTGAAGGACTTTGAAGGACTTGCGTTCCTTCCTTGGCCTTTCTGGCTACTATCGTCGTTTTGCGAAAGACTATGCCAAAGTGGCAAAACCGCTAACCGCTCTTTTAAGAGGGGAAGGTGGACGTACGTCCAAAGCTCAATCGAGCAAACAGAGTATTTATCTCGACAAAGAAGCACTAGAAGCATTTCAAAGATTAAAAATTTCACATACTTCAACAGATGTAGTATTAATGTACCCCGACTTTGGAAAACCTTTCCAACTTACAACAGACGCTTCTCAATTCGCAATAGGAGCCGTTTTGTCGCAAGACGACAGACATATTACTTTTATCTCCAGGACACTCAATAAGGCAGAAGAAATGTATGCCACTAATGAGAAAGAAATGCTGGCCATATTTTGGTCATTGAGTGCTCTTAGAAGTTATCTCTACGGGTCATCAAAGGTGAAGATTATTACCGATCATCAGCCCTTGACATTTGCGTTAAGCAATAAGAATCATAATAACAAATTAAAGAGATGGAAGGCATTCTTAGAAGAGTTCGATTACGAGTTGCAATACAAACCCGGCAAGACTAACGTTGTAGCCGATGCCCTTTCCCGAATAGTAAATCCGTCAAATATAAACGCACTTACTTCAAGGCAACACAGTGGTGATAGTTCACCTGAAAACTTAATTCCTAGCGTTGAAATTCCTATCAATGCCTATAAAACCAAATTTTTATTGAAATCGGTCCCAACTCCTCCATAAGCTTTAAAATCATCTTCCCAACTTACCATCGACATCAATTTATAGAACCACAATTCACCCATGATATCCTCATAAAAATCCTGAAAAAATATCTTAACCCTTCAGTTATCAATGGCATTAAAACGGAAGAAGCCATTATGGGAATGATACAGCAAATTTACCCCTTACATTTTAGTAGTTATAAAATAAGGTTCACTCAGATACAGGTAGAAGATGTAACTTCAGAATCAGAACAAGAAAAAATCGTGATTGATACCCATCAACGTGCGCACAGAAACCAGAGAGAAAATAAAGCCCAAATTTTAAAAACACATTATTTTCCAGGCATGAAAGTTAGAAGAGTTATAAGAAAATGTAGTGTCTGTATAGAGAACAAGTACGATCGTCATCCTGATAAACCCGAATTTCAGCCAACCCCTATACCCGAATTTCCCGGTCAAATCGTACATTTAGATATTTACTTTACCGATGGAAAAATAATTCTGACCGCTGTGGACAAGTTCTCAAAGTACGCCTTAACGAAAATTCTAAAGTCCAGAGCTACGGAAGATATTAAGCAACCACTAC
Source organism: Dasysyrphus albostriatus (assembly GCA_946251815.1). Lineage (NCBI taxonomy): Eukaryota > Metazoa > Arthropoda > Insecta > Diptera > Syrphidae > Dasysyrphus > Dasysyrphus albostriatus. The sequence goes on along the minus strand of OX276335.1, from coordinate 122,538,115 downwards.
GAGAAATTGTTTTGTCTTTCGGCGTCCCGGAAACAATTGTAGTAGATAATGAAAAATCCTTAAGCTCAAGTTCTATTTCATTTATGTTGGAAAGTCTGTTTAAAATTAAAGTTCATAAAACCCCACCTAACACAAGCTCAGCTAACGGACAGGTGGAAAGATTTCACTCCACGCTCTCTGAGCTTATGCGTTGTCTTAAAGCAAAGAAAATCCACAACACTTTTTCCAAACTACTGGATATGTCCGTTTATGAATATAATAGGTCTATTCACTCTACGACACAAACTAAACCGATAGATGCGTTTTTTGGAAAAAATAAACTGAATCACCCCGAACAACTTGAATTAGAAAAAAAGGAAATTATCAAAAATATTAAAACTAAACAGGCTGCAGACTTAAATTATTACAACAAAAATAGATTACCTCCGAAAAATTATTCTGTAGGAGACACTATTTACGTGAAAATAAATAAAAGAATAGGGAATAAACTTTCCCCTAGATACAGGAAAGAAGTTGTAGGTGAAAATAGAAACACTACTATTATTACAAAATCAGGAAAAACAATTCACAAGAGTCTCATAAAACATTAATTTCCCCAACAGATTGTCCTTGCCCATGTTCTATGCGGATATCCAAATCCTGGATTACACAAATTCAAAAGTGGCGACCCTAAGCTTAGGACTCTCAAAGGTACAGACAGGTACTTTTAACATCATACACGACATAGACCTAGAGTTATACTCCAAAGTTATCAATGACATCAAATTAAAAATGCAAAGTTATGTTTCCAATCAAGACCCATTACATCCCATACTATCACATGAGATTTCCAACCTTCAGAACCTCCTCACTTGACTAAAACCTAGACCAAGAAAACAAAGGTCGTTAAACTTTATTGGCAGTGCTTGGAAATGGATAGCTGGCAATCCAGACCATGCCAATTTTCAAATTATAACATCAAAAATGAATAATGTCTTGAGAAATAGTAATAAGCAAATAGTTATTAATAAATTAACTAATGAAAGAATAAATAATATTACAAATATTACAAACTATATTGTTAATTCAATAAAGAAAAATTCAAATTTAAAAGACGAATATTTTGCAAATATAAAATATAAATTAGACATAATAAAAGAAGAATTAACCAATGTAAACTATGCCTTACACTGGGCAAAAGCGGGTATCATAAACTCGTTCATTTTATCGAACTTTGAAATAAATTCAGCAAAAGAAATATTTGAAAATTATGAAATCCCATACATTAATTTAGAAGAAGCATTTGAATTTGCAGACGTGAAAATCGCAACAAATGCCTCAACCATACTACCTGTATATATTATAAGTATACCTCTAACAAATTTGAAATCCTGTCAAAACTTAATGATAAAACCAATTAAAAGGAAAAATATTATAACTTAAATACCATTCAACAATATTTTAAAATGTAACAACCAAATTTTTGGAATAAAAGAAGATTGTAAAACTTATAATAATTTAGCAATTTGTAAGCAAAACCAAATTTTAGACATAAGTACAAGTAATTGTATACCGAATTTATTAAGGAGCCGCCCATCAAATTGTACCGAAGTTAATAACCAACATATTCCCAGCGTCGAAGAAATACTCCCCGGAACCCTCCTTTTAAACAAATACAACGGAATCAGTCCTTGTAAATGGCGAAGTCATCGATCTAACAGGATCCTTTATCATTCAATTCCATAACGTATCCATAACTATTGATAAACAAAATTACATTTCCAACGAAATCCCTGGGTCAAAACCACTACCGGCAATCGTACAACCTGACTCAAAAGCGGAGAAGTATAAAGAATTTTTGACATTAGAAATGATGAAAGACCTACATCTTAAAAACACGGAATACATCGAGCAGATAAAAGAAGAGGACAACCTACATCTGATAACCAACTCCAGCCTGATTACAATCATAATAATAGTAATCAAAGTTATCGTCACCAGAATGCTCATCCTTCGGAAAAATGGACAGATAAATATCACCACTAATCTAGACCCGATTCCAAAAATATCAATACCTGAAATTCAATCAGAAGACAAGGAAGTACCTGGAAATCTAACTGAAAATAATGCGAGCTTACCAAAACAGCTGGCAACAACCAAGCCAACAAGGATTAGCCAAATCCCTTTTTTCTGAAGGTCAAACGAGGACGTTTGAAATTAAAGGGGGAGGAGTTAATGCAGAAAATATTTTCATCTCATCATTCCCACGAGCCCACGAATGATGCACGCGCAGTGTCTAAAAATGCTCACGATACGTCTGGCAAGAAGATATCAAACACCAAGCGCATTCCTGCACGTACGCTGGCGGCTCCCGTAGGTAGTTAGGATAGTTTGTAAGAAAATTTAATTTGTAAGTTCAGTTGTAATTATTTGTTGAAGCAATAAAGAGCTTAAGCTCAAAAAAATATTTTTTTAAATAAATATACACTTGTGAACTTATTTTATACTCTCAGTATTATCTATGCTCGTAGACATTACAAGAGGGCATGTGACAGGCAACGGTGTAGAAGGGGTAGACACTGAAGTAAGTGTTAGAGTCGGAATCAATGAAATGAGAGCACTAGATGAGTGTTTTGGTTTGGGTGGAGGTGGAGGTGGAGAGAAAGAAACTAAATTATGCCGTAGGCAAGGCAAATTATTTTGCACAGATGAAGAATTTTTATCAATTTTCTTTTTCTTCTATGAATTCACAACATAACACTTTTTAGGAAGATTGACCACTGGTTCAATGACCTTTTCTTTGATTTGACTACGCGTCACAACTCCTTTCGTATTGTTGTTATTGATAGAAAACCAATTAGGAAAATCACTTCTTAAACAATTAATATTCAAAGTAATACCAACAATGAAATTTTCTATGTTTTTGATATAGTTAGATAAACCATTAATGGAACAATTATCACACTTTATAAAAAAGTTGTTTTTCGATTTAATTATATTATAATCTGATTTTTTGATTTTAGCACAAGTTAGGTGCATTAATGAATTGCAGATTGCACACGAAAAAGATTCGATAGGCTCTGCTTTTTTACAAATGGTACAGATCATAATGATAGATTGAGGTAAAAGAAAAAAACCTAAGGGCCATAAAAAGCTATTTTGAATCAATAATTCAACAAGTCCAATCCTTAATGCTAAGTCTTCTTCTTGGCTGATTTATTTCAGTAGTACTCGTATATAGAATTTGTATTATAAAAAGCCTTCTAATAGAAACTATGTCTGGCCTCGGGCAAACAAACTTCCAGCTTAATGATTTGGAATTCTAATCTTGTCGGATATAGTTTACAGTGCATTTCATTTTTGTAAGAGAATTCAGGTAAGTTAAATTGAACCTAATTTAATTTGCGTATGACAAGGCCCTCACTACGTCACTGATGAGTCCAAGTGAGTAAGCCGGATGTTCGACGATTTGGTTACAACAAAAATCACTCTTATAACCCTAATACAAACGACCATTTGTTTTGTGAAAAGGAGGTTATAAAATCCCTTAAAGGAAGGTTTAATAAATTATTCGTATTACATTTGTTATTTATTACCTAAATAGATCTCTTATAATTATTGGATGTTAATAATATGAAATATATATATGTTTGATATACAGGATTTGAAATTATTTAAGATGAACTGAATTTGGCTCTACTTTTTACCTTGCGCACGTGCTTAAGCTCAAAAAAGGAAATCTGATTTTTTAAAAATTTTAAGTTGGCAACGAACATGATAATGAGCTTTTAGCTGCAATGGAGGTACATACTCATATTTAAAATCTCTACAACAACCTGATTACACTTGGGCTGTGATTGCTAGCTTGTCAACATTCCCCCTTGGTAGTTTTGACCGTGGGCTTAAGCCCTCTTCAGCTTTGATGTCAAGAATTGCCAATTTTACCTCTGTTCTCTCATATATTCCATTCTGCGTTTGTACGAAAGAAATTCTAACTTGACCATCATTAGATATATTTGTTTGGACCACACGCCCTTTGGGCCAGCAGTTTCTTGGGCTGAGTGGGTCCACCATTAGGACGACATCATCCTTTTAAATAATAATATAATAATAATATAAATAATAAAATAAAGAATAATTGAGCTTCAGCTAATCGAAGTTCTTCTTGCTTTAGATAACCTTTCCTCTGTTGAGGAAGAATACCTTCTTGTCTCTTCTTTATCTTGGTGCTTGTATTTTAGATGAAGCGAAAAACGTAAGCTGTGGCTCTTACTAACCGCCTCCAGCTTGAAGCATTACTGATATGAAAGATATCCTCTCGGGGTGGATAATGTAGATTAACGAAACATGTTTTTACTTCCTCTTTTGTGTCATTTTCCAGAAGTATTTCATTAGGCCAAGTACTTGCAGGAGACTTAAGAAATTCTGGACCCGAAAACACCGACTGGATACATCAAAATCGGGAACCTTTTGCCACTTATCAGCGATATTCATCTTTGTGGAAATCCATCTCCAATCAGATATCTCAGTGAAGTCCAATATTTCACTTACTCGAAAGGCTACAAGGGGTTTATAGCTGCGATAATCTGACCGCATCCAGCTCAGGACATTTTTAGCATCCGACCAGAAAAAGTGCTGAGAGAATTATATTGTGTGTGACTCCGTTATGAATCTCGCGAGTCTTACGCCAAGCACTGCTGCCTGAAGTTCAAGCTTTGGAATTGAGAGACTTTTTAATGGAGCCACTCTAGTCTTAGCACCAATCAGGATACACTCAACTTTATCCTCGTAAACAATTCTCAGGTATGCCACAGCAGCAAAACCATTTTCGCTTGCATCCACAAATAGGTGCAATTGGAAATTGGCACTTGAATGAGGATTGTTGACGATGTAACATCTTGGGATTCTGAGCTTCAGTATTTCTGGTAGGTATTGAATCCATTTCAGCCACTTTTTATGCTCCTTATATTTGACCTCTTCGTCCCATCCTATGTTTGATCGCCATATATCCTGTAGAAGTACTTTCACGTACATAAGGAAATGCGCCAATAATCCTAAGGGATCGAAAATTGTCATCAAATTCCTGAGAACCTCACGCTTTGTCGGACGTCGTGGACCGGAAAGAATATCTGCTTGGTTTGCATTAGCATTTATTTTATAGGTGAAGCAATCGGACGCAGTACACCACCACATGCCAAGGACTTGTTCGGTTCCCATCTATACGTCAACAACAAGGTACACTTGATCGGTATGCTTAGAATTCATGGCTTTAACGACTTCAGGTGAATTCGGGATCCAGTTCCTGATGAAGAAACCACCTTGTAAATGGATGAATTGAATTTCCTTCGCCAGCTGTATTGCCTTCTCTGGCAAACTTGTACTATCCATCAGGTCATCCACATACTGGTTGTTCTTAATTAATCTGACGGCTCTTGGGAACTTGGTGGCAAACTCATCGAAATTCTTGTTTATTACATATTGTACGCTAGCGGAGGCGGATGCGGCTTCCATTATCATGACTTGCATGACGATCACCTCAGGTTCGACTTCATGGCTGCTACTCCACAGGAATCTTTGAAAATGTTGGTCTTCTTCGCGTATCAGAATTTGGTGATACATGTCCATAATATCTGCGAAAATTGCAACCAGGTCCTTTCTTAACTTGGATAATACAGTAACCAGTGAAACAAGATGGCCTGGACCTTTCAAAAGCATGGAGTTCAGCGATATACCATGGGCAGTTGCTGCTGCGTCCCATACAATCCTCAGCTTACCGGGCTTGTTCGGGTTTAAAACGGGGAATATCGGGAGACACCAGCAGCAGTCATATCGTTCGACTATTTCTTGTGCTGAGAGCTTTCTAGCATACGCTTAAGTAATGAAATCTTGTATCTTATCATCGATGGCTTTAGCCAAATGTGGTTCTCTTTTCATTCTCCTATGAAGACATGTTAATTGCTTCTTGGCCATAGGGAGACTGCTTGGCTTATTGAATTCATTGAAGTTCCAAAGCAGCACTGTTTCAAAGTGGCCATTCTTTCGAACAGTGTGGGCGTCCAGGAGTTGCAGTGCTCGCTTGTCTTCAGTTGGCATTAAGACTTTGTCTGGACTTGATATTCCGAAATTGTCTATGCATATTAAGTCTTTCACCAGGCGCTGCAGTCCAGCATAGTTGCATTCACAAATGTGAAAATTATTGTGTTCATATCGGTGTACACTTTCAGGCATCTGTTCAGAGCAACGACCATGCACTATCCATCCCAAACGAATCTTAGTGGCGACTGGTTCTTCGGAACCACATTCCCTTCATTTGAGAGGGAGTCCTAATTTTGTATGCTTTTTCACCGTGTGGACGTCGGACAATGAATAGATCTCCGTATTTGGTACCGAGTTTGAAATTCGCAGAGTGAGTACTTCCGATTCACTTTCGTATCTACGAGTATATCCGGTCCACTTAAGACATAACGGCTGCGGCTTTCTTTTCAATTTAAGTTGACATGCAAGCTCCTCGTCCATCAAGTTCATCAAAGAATATGAACGTCTTGAGTTGAATTCCGTTTCAATACAAGAGCACTGGCGCTATCCGGAACAAGGTGGAACTGCAGTCGTTACGATGAGAGTTGCAATGACTTTTCATATGAACGGAAATGTTTCCTATCACTTCTTGATTTTCTTCTTTGGCCGCTTTCTCATTCTTGCTTCTTTGATCGTTATGCAGAAGCGGATGATGCCTAAAGATGCAGTTATCTTTGCCACTTTCCCAAAATCGTCTCCAACTTTCCCTCCCTGGGTAGAGGCGTCATACCTTATTTTTGAAGTAGCGTTTGAATGATAAGATCTGGTCTTCCGTATAGCGTCTTAAACCTTGCCATGACTTAAAGGAAACAATTTGGTTGTAACAGTAACCATTTCACTGCAGTCTTTGCCTTGCCGATTAAAGCTTTATTCAGCCTCATCACATTTTCTTCGTCTATGAAGCCACAAAGTTCGGTACTCCTTTCAAAGCTGGATATGAATAACGGCCATTGCTCAGGATTTCCATCAAAGCCTGGAAGATCCTTGGACATTAAATGACGCGCAGCTATCTGGTTCCTATTCAAGTTCCGAGTTTGAGGTTCAACTGCTCCAACTCTAGAACGGTGGAAGATACGGTACTGTTGCTTGAAGATTAGGAAACGATACTTCTGGTAGGTATTGTTGCTGTGGTGGCACGTTGAAGGTCGAATTTTTAGCCATAATTGGAGCGCTTTGACTTCCTATTGGTGCTAATAAGTTTCCAGGCCATATTTCATTAAGGTCGCAATAATGACGATTTGATTGCAGCTTGGGTGAGATTTCATGTCCGGGACTAGGATCCGAAGCTTTGTAATTCATCTTTGGTTCTGGTAAAAACTTGCGTGAGTTGTCTCCCAGCCATCTGTTTACTTTGGTAATGGACATTATTTCGTCATCAGTGACATTTGAGCCATCTTCCATTGGCACCTTACTTAGGATTTGATATTTCTTCTCTAAGTACTCACTGTCTCGTTTTTCCTTCAGCTCGCGTTCTTCATTCAACAACTGCAACTCCATCTGGATGTTTCTCTCAAAGGCTGTCTTTGATCCTTCAGAACCAATAGAAGCACTCGACGTGCGACGTTGTTGTTGATTTGATGAATCGATGGGATTTATTTTAGTCGTATGCATTAGGAAGATTGCAGGAGCCAGTGGAATTAGCACCATGTACGACGTTATTACCACACGTGACAATATTATATGCAGCACCAGCATAATTTGCAGCGTTCACAGGAGGAAGAAAGCTTGGATACGAACCAGCAATACTCGAACCAGAAATCGCAGTAACATGTTGAAGAGGTCTACCGGTGGTGAAAGTAGTACTCGGAGCAGTATCATCACTAATGAAGACGGCATTCGATGAAGTATTCGCGTTGCGATCAGTATCAAATATTGTAGTGGCATGTGATGCAGAATTCTTCTCAAGAATTCGTTTTGGAATGGCACCTCGGCTTAACGTATAGGTATAATCGGTTACAATACTCGATAGGTGACTGAAGCGGTGGTTTGTACCGAGGTTGGTTGCACATTCCAAAATGTGGTGTCATGTCTGGATTTCCTATGCAAATTGGCTTCTTACCGATCTGATTCGGAAATACTATCATGATGGTCTACTTTGGAAAATTCGTTATTTAAACAAGTTTTTGTTAAGTATAAACCTTTATTATTTTCACTATACATAATGGCATGGGGGTTGGTATGTAAGACAGCAAGTCGTGCAGTGTAACAAGCTAACAAGCAGTAGGGGGCAGTATTGCTAACAGAGGGGATAGGAAATGATTCGGCACACGGAGCTGATCTTGGTGAAGTATAAATCGCACTAATTGTCGTCAAATTTAATGACGGATGATGTGCAGCACATAGCGTTGCATTAGTCTCAGTTGTTGGAGCCAAACTCACTGTGTATGGTGCTGCATATGTCGCAATATTTAGTGCAGTACTCCGGTCTGTATTTTGACGAATAAATGGTAGCACATCTATTGCATTATTGGTATGGCGTATTGAGGTGCTTGGCGCAGCACATAATGCAGCGGTCGTGGTCGGCACAGTACTCAAGGTTACACCTCTAGTATGTAACGCAGAATTGACGGAACCTATATCAGCATTTGGTACATTATTCAGCGCTAAGTTTGGCCTAATGGCTGCAGCAGCACCTTGAGCTGAGTTAACACCCGCATTTGCTGACTAATCATCAAAGCAAGCCATTTCAGATACTATCTGAAATTCTCAAGTAGACATAAACAAAAACATCCCTTAGGATGTTTTATGAAATATAAACCAAATTGAGGAATTTGCCTACGAAGTATTATCACATCATCACAGAATGGATTGATATTACTATTGACTATCGATCACATCATCTGTGGACAATATATATGAGTGGAGCTTCCGTTAGCATCAGTCTCTCTTGGTCCGTGTAGCAACGAAGCTAGTTTTAAGTTATCTTTAATAATTTGTAATTTAAATAGTTTTTTTAAAAGACCGAACCTGGAGTGATAAATATAATTGGTGCCCGAGAACAGGGACCTGTAATTTTATTTTGTACCGAGTGCTTTGATACGGTTAAATTAATGAAAAAAAAGGGTAAAATTAAACCCAACCGCGAGAATCAAAGTCGTTGAAATAAAAATGTGCATCCAAAGTGGTGAACACGGAAAGTAACTACTAGCACCAGGAACCAGACCAAATTATTAAATAGTACCAGGCCATAAGGTTAAACCAACCGGTACTGCAACAAATTGGGAAGTTTAAAAAAGAAAAAATATAATAGAAGTTTTTTTTATAATACTGAAACCCAAAAGTAGACCTACTCAACGTAAAACACTGAGAGGCAAAAGGAAAGAAGTGTATAATTTCCAAAAGATCAAGAGAAGTACGGTTATAAAATCCGGAAAATCCATAGGGAAAAAAAGGAAAGAAAAAAATTACAAAGTCAAGTGAAAATAAGAATAAATTAATAAATTTTTTGAAAAAAATAAAAATAAAAATTAAGTGAGATAATTAGAATATTATGTGGTCGAGTGAGGACCCAAGTGAAATAAAAAATACCAAAAATAAAGTGAACGAGCAGATTAAAGATAGTGATAAAAGAAAATATCTTTTGGAAAAGGCAAATAAAATAAAAAAAGTGCTAAGGGAATGCCAAGAGGACATAATTAATAACAATAACTAGTGGACACAAACATACAAAAAGGACAATAGCAAAGATAAAAGTGGAACGAGGGAAGCAGAGGAAAAAAATTTGAAAGCAGGTAGCAGAGAAAAAAAAACAACAAACAAGCAAGCTGGTTGCAGATATTATTTAAGTAAGAAGATTTAAAAATATTCATAGCGATTAAGAAATATATAAATTTATTTTATATTATAAAAAAATAATAAATAAAAAAAAGACAAAATGGCAATGACAATAGAGCAAATGCACACGATGATTGCACATACAGTAGCAGAAAGTACACTAACATTGACTAAGGGAATAGAAGAACTGACAGAAACTTTAGGCAGGATAGCTCCGTTAGATAGCATAGAACCGTATACAGATGTTACAATCGATCTTTCAAATACTACAAGGGAATGCTTGGAATTAGTTAAAAGTTTGCAACAATTTGATGGTGAAAACTACATTAGTTGGCGAACGTCAATTATACATTGTAGATTTAGATTAGATTTAGATTTAGATTTTATTTCTATAAATTATAGCATTTACATAAATATTTGACAATAATAAAGCATGGCTATTTGCCGTCTGCCATTGTATGAAAGCATACGAACACTGCAAGGGTAGTTCTAGCTATTTTACAGCAGTAAATATACTTAGGAATAAAATTATAGGGAAAGCCAATGATGTCCTGACATCACACGGCACACCATAACATGTAAACGCAATTTTAGGCAGACTAGATCTAACATATGAAGACAAAAGGCCAGTCCATATGTTTCAGACCGAATTATCAAATGCAAGACAGGGTAAGCAGACTCTGCAACAATTCTACGACTAGATCAGTAAACTTCTTACATTAATAACAAACAAGACAATCATGAGCTACGGCCCTAGAACGGCTGAGACAAATGTTCTCATAACAGCAGCAAGAGAAAATGCATTAAGAGTTTTTGTAATGGGATTAAAACAACCCATTAGTAACATCGTGTTTTCACTAAATCCAGGTTATCTTCCTAATGCTTTAGCAAGAGCTCAGGAAATAGAGGTAAACCAGTCCCAAATATTTAGGGATACAAACCTTAATCTACATAGAATCGATTACAATAGAGTTTTACCACAAGTTCAGGTACAACGACCAGTGATTCCGTTTACCCCAAGATATCAGCAAAATTACGCACCACGGCAAAACACTTACAATACACCACCTCAACAACGAATGGACTTAAGGAGTGGAAACTACAATCTTAAGCCACAATCTAATAGTAATAATTATAATCATAATAGAAATAATAATTATAACCAATATAGGGATCAACGATTCAATAATGAAATAAGAAACAATAACAATCCATTTAAAAGAGACAGGCCAAACAGCGAGCAACAACCCTTAAACAATAGTCCAAGATTAAATAATCTCAATGAAGGAGATAATTTTTTAGAGTAAGAAACGACTTGCCCTTTATTAAACGAACGGATCCAAGGACAGGTCGTACTTTCAACATTTTAATTGACACTGGAGCGACTCATAGTTATGTCAAACCAGGACTATTTCAGAACAAAAATTTAAAAATTAACAGTAGAGTTAGGAGCGTACATGGTACGAGCATAATAACAAAGTATCAAGACATTAATTTACTAGGGATAAAAGATTCATTTTATGAATTAAATGAACTTAAAGACTATGACCTTATAATAGGATTGAGGACACTAAAAAAGATAAAAGGAAAAATAAATATACTTGATAGTACATTAGAATACGAGAAAGGCATAGTACCTTTACTATTCAATGAACATCTAATAAACAGTTTAACCATCTGCATGAGTACAGAGGAAACTTATATAGAACGACTAAAGGAAATATTAAGGAAGTTTCAAGGAATTTTCACAGATAAACCAAGTTATTTACCATATAATAAAAATATTGTAGCAACAATAGAAACAACTAAGGATGAATCGATATGGTCAAAATCATATCCTTATCCTCAAACAGTCAGTGACTTCGTAAATAATGAAGTAAGCAATTTATTAGCCAATAATATTATAACACCCAGCAGATCAACATATAATGCACCAGTGTGGGTCGTAGATAAGAAAGGTCTTAATGAAGATGGATCCAAAACACATAGATTAGTCATAGACTACAAGAAGCTCAACGCTTTTACGAAAACAGATAAGTATCCAATGGCTGATACTTCTGTTATTTTATTCAACTTAGGAAAATCTAAATTCTTTACGACATTAGATTTACAAAGTGGTTTCCATCAAATAATGATGAAAGGAAAAGATACGGAAAAGACGGCTTTTAGTGTTAACAATGGAAAATACGAATTCCTTCGTATGCCATTCGGTTTGAAGAATGCACCCTCTTTATTCCAAAGAGCAATGGATGACATTCTCAGAACATACATAGAAAAGTTCTGTCACGTATATATTGATGATGTCATTATATTCTCTGAATCAGAGAAAAAACACTTAGAACATATAGAGATCATAATAAAAGCACTAAGTGAGGCCAACATGAAAATAAGCAGTGAAAGAAGCGAATATTTCATGCAAGAGGTTGAATTTTTGGGATACGTAATATCTTACAATAATATCAAAACAGATCCAAGGAAGGTAAAAACAATTAAAGAATATCCAGAGCCAAAAACATTGAGACAGCTACGATCATTTTTAGACCTAAGCGGTTATTATCGTAAATTCATAAGGAATTACGCTATGATCAGCAAACTATTGACTTAATATTTAAGAGAACAGGATAATAACTCAAAGAGCAAATTAGTAGCGATAGAGTTAGACAAAGAGGGAAAGAAAGCATTCCAGATATTAAAAGATAAGTTAGAAGAAAATATTGTGTTGAATCAACCAGATTTCAATATAGGATTTGAATTAACAACTGATGCTAGTAACTCAGCCATAGGTGCAGTACTTAGCCAGAATAACAAACCTATTACATTTATCAGTAGAACATTGAGTAAAACCGAGGAAAACTATGCAACTAACGAGAAGGAGTTATTAGCAATTGTCTGGAGTTTGAAAGATTTGAGGAACTACCTCTATGGAACAAGTGGAATCCATATACATACGGACCACCAACCATTGACATTTGCCATGTCAGACAAAAACCCGAATGCAAAAATGAAGCGATGGAAAGCGTTCATAGAAGAATACGCCCCGGTGATTACATATAAGCCTGGCAAAGAAAATACAGTTGCGGATGCTCTCAGTAGACAGGAACTTAATATGATGAATTCGGACGTCGGAACTGTACATAGTACTGAAAGTAGTCCAGCCGAAGAAATAAAAAGATTATGAGGAAATGTAAATAGATTTAAGAATCAACTAATATTTCAGACAGGAAATAAAAACAACATAATAAGTAAGGAGATACACAAAGGATACTGGCGACATACAGTTATTTACAAAGATAATTGTATATTTAACAAATTAAAAGAGGTTATAAGGAATGGCTTAAATGCAATACACTCAACGGAGTAAGTATTGTTTAGGATAAAGGAAAAACTACTTAATGAATACCCAACAACCAACTTTGCTTATATACCAAATTTAGTAGAAGACGTTACGGACAGAAATGTTCAAACATCGATAATAACAGAAGAACATGATAGAGCATATCGTGACGCAAGGGAAAATTTTAAACAAATTTCAAATAAATGGTATTGGCCAGAGTGTTATAAGCAATTAATATCTTATACGAAAGAATGTACAGTATGTAAGGAAAACAAATACGATAGACACCCAATTAAGTATATGATTGGAGAGGCTCCAATTCTGAAGAAAGGGGGGAGCGCGTACACGCTGATATTTACTATATAGATAATGACCAATTCTTAACCATGATAGACTCATTTTCAAAATTTTTAATAGTGAGGCATGTTGATAGTAAAATAGATGCAAAGGAAAAATTAATCGAATCAATACCAGTGTTTGGGAAAGTTGAAGTTTTAGTTACAGACAATGAAAAGACATTCTGTACACCAACAGCAGAATTGGAACTAAGAAGATTTGGAATTAAACACGAAAAAGTAGCTCCAAATCATAGTAAAACTAATGGCATGATTGAAAGAGTACATAGCACATTGACCGAACTAATACGAATTACTAAAACAGAGATTCACGGTGAAACAAAGGAAATAATGCCATACGTTGTAAAAAAATATAATGAATCTATACATACGGTAACTAACTTTCAACCAATAGATGTGTTCCATAATTTTGAAAAGCATATTAATTTGACAGATATATTAAAAGAAAAACAAGACAAAACGCTCACATATTTTAACAGGAACAGAACGAAAATAAAATTCAAGCCAGGGCAAAAAGTTCACGAAAAGTCAATACGCAGGCAAGGTAAAGTAAAACCTTTATATAAAAAAAGAATTGTAAAAGAAGATAGGGGAAGAGTTATAGTAGACACTAAAGAAAGAATAATACATAAAGACAATTTAAAAAAATAAAGTATTTAAAGATGACAAATATCTAATTCTAGATGGCTAAAAGTGTCATACTAATATTCTTGGCATTACTAGCCACAACATTTCCTCAGGTGCAAATAACAAATTATAGTACGGAGGAATACATCCTTATAGAGGACGGACCTGCTGCACTATATGACAAGAAAGGAGAGATTTATCATGTTATAAATTTAACATATTATAAAGATATACTAGAAGGAATAAAATTCAAAGGTATAAGATTGACCAAGGAATCTTTAACCAATATAGAAACAGCAAATAGACTGCTCAACCAGTTAATAATCAGAGATAGGTTTAGACGAGGAATTAATGAAATCGGCACATTATGGAAATGGATATCAGGAAGTCCAGACCATGATGATAAAATAAGAATTGAAACAAAATTAAAAGAACTTATAGATTCTAACAACAAACAATATCAAACAAACTCACAAATATTTAACGCAATACAAAAACTTACTAATGAAGACAACAGTATTGACAAAGAGGACGCACTCATTTTAAGGTTCATAATTGAAGATTTAAGGGAAATTATTAATACTACTAATTTAAGTAAAAACGACATTCTAATTACACAGTAATTTTAAATATGGAAGATCTAGATAAAATTATAAGAACAGAAACAATGCCAATTTCAATAACAGACGTTTTAGATGCATCAGATTTCAAAATTATACAGCAAAAAGAAATAATAATGATTTATATAGAATACTCGTATCCTTTGGTAAAAGAAATAAACAATAAGTTTATTGTAGAAAGTATTAATGTAGGCGATGGAAAACTACAATTACCAAATCAAGTCGTATTATGCGATCAAAAATATAAAATGGCAAATTGTAAGAAAGAATTAAATAATATATATTGTAGCGTTAATAATGAAACAAATTGTTTAACGGATTTATTGAATAATAATAAAGCAAACTGCCACAAAATAAAAGAGAATAATCCGGACGTAAAAATAATTAAAGACGGAATAATTTTTGTAAGTGGAGAAACCACAATAAATAAGAAATTATATAAGGGTACATATCTAGTTCATTTTCAAAACTATAAACTATAACTTTAAAACAACTATAAATTTAAAACAATACGAAAATAAAAAAACAAAATTGTAAAACATTTTAAACAGAATGTACCACAAGAAATTAATATTTTAAAATATTTAGAATCAAATAATGAACAATTAAAGTTCACTAATATAGATCTTGTTAAGCCATATATTCAAGATGTAAAAGACCACCCAATATTATGGGGAATTACTTTCAACATTGTAATTATACTTAGTGTTGTAATAGTAATTAAATTATTGAAAATTTATAAGCTAAGTAAACAAAGAAGAAATCACATAGCATTTGAAATGGCAACAATTAAATGTTTACGAGATACCAAGAACGCTATAGAAGAGCGATCGGGGCGATCACTATCGAAGTAAGGGGGGAGTTAACACCCGCATTTGCTGACTAATCATCAAAGCAAGCCATTTCAGATACTATCTGAAATTCTCAAGTAGACATAAACAAAAACATCCCTTTGGATGTTTTATGAAATATAAACCAAATTGAGGAATTTGCCTACGAAGTATTATCACATCATCACAGAATGGATTGATATTACTATTGGCTATCGATCACATCATCTGTGGACAATATATATGAGTGGAGCTTCCGTTAGCATCAGTCTCTCTTGGTCCGTGTAGCAGCGAAGATAGTTTTAAGTTATCTTTAATAATTTTTAATTTAAATAAAGTTTTTAATAGACCGAACCTGGAGTGATAAATATAATTAGCTGCTATCGTAGCAGCAGTATGACTGGCAGATACGGAAACTACTTCTACAACCCTAGATACATGGACATTCTAACCTGCAATCATCGCACATGTGGTGATACAAACCCAATTTACATGTTGAATGAAACTATCAACTCCCACGCAGTTATAATGGTGCCAGGCTTCACAAACATCGCACTGGACCATGTCATCAGCGGAGTCGGGTCCATCGCAGGTCGCAAAGTTGTATTCCACCGCCAATGGTGGCGACCGTGGTGTCTTGTTGGATCTTGAAAAGGCACTTTTTGGGTCTTTCTTTGGTGGCATCTCCACTCAGTAGAAGGCAGGTAATAATCCGGAAAAGGTTATCCAATAATATCAATGATTTTATAAATTGTTGCGACGATTTGGTTGCAACAGAAATCACTCTTATAACCTCAATACAAACGACCATTA
Source organism: Dasysyrphus albostriatus (assembly GCA_946251815.1). Classification (NCBI taxonomy): domain Eukaryota; kingdom Metazoa; phylum Arthropoda; class Insecta; order Diptera; family Syrphidae; genus Dasysyrphus; species Dasysyrphus albostriatus. Next base: position 122,521,707 of record OX276335.1, on the reverse strand, counting down.
GTTTTGTAAAAAAGAGGTTATGAGATCCTTTAAAGGAAGGTTTATTAATAGATTTTTCGTATTAAATTTATTATTTATTACTTACATTGATCTCTTATAATTATTAGATGTTAATAATATTGAATATATATGTTTGATATATAGGATTTGAAATTATTTAAAATGAACTGAATTTGGCTCTACTTTTTACCTTGCGCACGTGCTTAAGCTCCAAAAAGGAAATCTGATTTCTGAAAAATGACTTAAGTTGGCAACGAACATGAGAATGAGCCCTAAGCCGCAAGGGAGGTACATACTCATATTTAAAATCTTTACGACAACCTGATAGTAGTACCTCGTGGCATAATAGTTAGTGTGCATAGTGCGTGGGGCTGTCATGCCAAAGATCTGGGTTCGATTCCCAGCCACTGCCATCTAAAAACAGAATTGTTTTTTTCTGAGGTACTGCCTCTTGCGAGGGACTGACAAATCCTCCAAGAGTATACTTGTCATGAATAAGTGCTTCTCATTAGCCGTTCGGACTCGGCAAAAAATTGTAGGTCTCCTCATTCCTACCAACATCACGCACACAGGAATGGTAGAGAGTTGTAAGTCACTAGGCCTTGGTTCTCCACGAGCTGTTGTGCCACCAAATTTATTTATTTATTTACAACAACCTGATTACACTTGGATTGCAGGGTTGTTTTTTATTTTTCAAATTTTCTTAAAACTACTTATCAATATCTTAAAACTAACTTACTGGCCCCAATCAGGCGCTCTAAGTTTAGCTAGAATAAATTAATGCTAATGCCTTTCGGCCTAAGAACTATCTTAACACTAAATCCAGGTCGGTTTTATTTTTACCGAGAAGAATTTCACAAAAAAACTCGGTATCTATGTCTTTATTTTTTTTGGTTTTATATAAAACCTACAAACTACATAAAACTAAATTAAAGCTAATTAAAACTACTTAAAGCTACTTAAAACTACTTCCAACTAATTTTAAACTAACTAAACTAGTTAACGGACTACTTACAAACTAGAAAAGCCATAGCAAGCATTTTTCGGTTTTTATATTTTTTTTTTGTATTTTTGTTGATTTTATAAGTTTTTTTTTGTGTTTTTGTATGTTTTTTTTTTTTTTTGTGCCACCCTGACTGTCCCTACTTAAAACTAACTACCTAAACCAATGTTAGTCGGCCATGACAGAGAAAAACCAAGGACAACTTTTAAATATCTGAAGGAACTTCATTCTTCATATTTTAACCACCAGAACTGGTTCTCCTGCCTTACCCTATCCCTTCGGTCCCGTTTGGACACAGTCCTACTGAACCGAAGGTGCTCAGCTCCGTCTTCTGGGAGGACGTCCCGACTGTAAAGGAGCCGCCGATCTACAGTTCTACGGCCGACGTGGTACATTAGCGGATCCGCCGCTCTATCCTGGACAACCCTCGACTGTCTAGGTGGAGGAATGCATCGGGCAGAATAAAGCCGCTTAGATGCACACTCTCGTAGTATTCGTTGTAAGGGTAATAAGCCCCGAAAATTAAGCTGTTAGATGGGGGCATCGCTCTTGCAATGTGACCTCGAATAAGCTTCAGCAAGAAATTATCAATCCTGTTTATGTTGGCCCCGTTGTATAGAACCAGGTTGGAATAGTAATGTTTGTACTCCGACTCTGGTGTTCTGTGCAATCCAAGGCAGCGTCGTAGACACTGCCTCTCAAACACCCGAATCTTTTCCATTTGAGATGGGGCAACGTTGAACCAAACCGGGCACCCATAGGCAATCATCGGCCAGATAAGGGCCATATTGCAAATCACCTTCACCCTGCTGTCAAGCCGGCTGCTATAAAACAACCGTTTCGTCAGGGAAAAAGCTCCCCTAGCCCTGGACAGAGCAGGATTTATATGTCTGTCGAAATACAAATACTGATCCATCCAGATGCCAAGGTACTTTACTTAACTTTTACTCGCCAGTGGATGTCCATTTGGCCCTACGATCACCAGTTTGCGCCAGTTCTTTCTCGTATCTCTTGTGGCTCTAAGCAACGGAGTCCTAAACAAAATAGTTTCTGAATTCTGAAAGTTGATTTTCAACTTCCAGTCATCGCAATATCGCTGAATCTTCTCGAAGTCACGCTGCAAGAGAATCCTGATGACCTCGACTTTTGGAGCTATTCTGTACGCAATTAGATCGTCGGCATACGCAATTGCCTGAGTTAGACTACTTATCAGATCGCTGGTGTAAATGCTGAATAGACCATTTTTAATACTAAAGGTTGTGGCAGAAGTTACATTGCCACTCTTGACAACAAACTTTCTACCATTGAGCATATCATAAAACATATACAACAGTGGTTTACTAATGGCAAGTCTGGTCAGCTTTAGATAAAGACCCTCTAACCATACGGTGTCGAAGGCCTTCTCCAAATCAATCAGACAGGCACCCGTAAACTGCTTCCTAGATTTGTTCAATTGGACATCAGAAACGAGTTTCGATACGGCATGAATGGTGTCATGTCCCGCCTTAAAACCAAACTGATTGTCCGGTATGATATTATTGTCCTCTACCCACTTAGACAGAGCTCTATTGATAACTTTTTCGAATACTTTGCCTTACTTACTTACCTTTTTTGGGAGAGGATGCACCACAGCTGTCTTCCACCGCACTTGATAATATGCATTATTCTTCAGAGAATTGTTAAACAGAGTGGTATAAATGTCTACTGCTTCTTGAGGTAAATGTCGAAGTACAACGTTGGATATGCCATCGACTCCTGTTGACTTGTTCTTCGTTAATGAATCGAAGATGAGCTGGAGCTCCACCTTCGTAATTAACAGGGAACTGGGCCCATTTCACTCGGCGATTATGGCGTTTGCCAAATGATCTTCATTGAACCCGGTGAAACCAAGGTTCTCTGATCGCCCTTGCGATATGTCATTCCGAAGATAGAAGTGGTGGAGCAAGGCTCTGTTTTCCAGGTCATGATTGGAGCGAATGCAAGCATTCACCTTGTACACTTGCTGGAAAGCAGCCCCCACAGCCTCCACTTTCTCCTGCGGATCTTCGACAATAAAGAGGTCATCGTCCAATACGGCGTCCTCTGGATTAATTCCTGCTGTCAGAAGTACGTCTCAGTTGTCTGTCATTCTCTGGAGCTTAAGACAAGGAAGGTCGTCCTGATCATTCCTTCTAAATATCTTCTTAATTTAGGGAAACATGCTTGGGTCGCTAGAATTAACGGCCCGAATTTTGTCATCCCAATACAAATTAATTGACAACCGATAGCTCTCTTTAATTAATTGGTTGATGTTCTTGATCGACGACTTCAGTGTCCTAATCTCCAGATCGTGAGGGTCAGTAAACCGTCGGTACAAGAGTTTTAGTCTTGTCAGCAGTCCACTTTTTTGTCTGTGTAGTGCGTCTATGGTGGGGGTATGTTATTCGAACTGATTTCGCTCGATAAGGCGTTGGTGAAGCGTGGCCAGCGCACCTTACTGTAATTGTAAGTATGCATACGTACATACTCATCCAACTCCACGAGCTCGTTCGGAAGCTGTATTACGACAGCGAGTCCGCAGTGATCACTGTCGTACTCGATCGTTCGTAAACAGTTTCTTGGTCTTTGACCCACAGTGTCAGTAATTGTCAGTCTTGCATCTGTTAGCAATAGATCCAGATAGATAGATAGATAAATAGATAGGCACCGCTTATTGGAAACGATGGCCGATCCGTAGCCAGCAGGTAGACACCATATTCAGTGTTGTATCGACTCATCCAATTGAAAAGATAAATACCTCTTTGATTCTGAATTTGATTTCCCCAATCTAGGTGTTTGGCATTCAAATCACCGGCCATGAAAAAGTAATTTTCTTCCAAGCTCAAGCGTAGACATTCGAAAAGTTTTTCAAGCTCTGTTATAAAATCAGTTGGCTGAGGTGATTCCGGTGCATAAGCCGCGATCACATACATTCGCTTCCCCTATTGGAGAGGAATGCATACGATGCATGCCTCTAACAGCCGAAATCTGCGCAGATCACTATTATATATAACTTTATGATTAATGCCTTTTCGTATGAAGATTGCGACGCCCCCCCCCCCCCCCTTGAGTGGAGTTGGGTCGATCTCTTCTAACGATATTGTAATTGTTGTTAGTCAATTTATGTTTCTGGTTCAGCTTAGTTTCGTTGGCCATAAACACATCTGGACTTTGGTCTTTCAACAGTTGGAAAAGATTAGCTCTACGTTCGGTCCTTATCAGTGAATTTACATTCACAGCAAGGATCCTAAGAGGCCTCCTCGACAGCGCGTTAAGCTATGCAAAACAGAGTAGAGATAGTCCACCCTAGTCGCCTGCTCCTTTATCTGGTTGTGAAGTCCTGTCAACTGGCCTTGAATTGCCAGCAACATACTTCTAATTTCGGCCTGAGCGTCCGGAGCCTTTGGCACTAGGGCCGGTTGGGCTACCTTAGCTGCAGGCTGTACCGTTTTTCCCCTCCCTGACGCCATTTGGGCGTAGGAAATTTGGGGATTGACGGGCGTTGCTGTAGGAGTACGCGTTGATGGGCGTATCTCTACCGATGTCTGCTTAGCAGCTTTATTGTTACGAATTTGCTGAAAAGCTGAGCAACCCCGATAATTAACAGGGTGCCCCTCCTTTGCGCAAAGTGTACATTTAAGCTGGGTCATGTCTTCGACCCGTTCCTCGCCGAGCTTACATTCCCCCTTTATGTGGTCCTCACCACACTTGACGCAGCGTGACTGCATTTCGCAGTTTGCTGCAGCGTGGCCAAACCTTTGGCAGCGCATGCATTGAAGCATGTTGCCGCGTCTTTTTAATTTGTCCCAAGTTACAACCTGGTAGTTGAGGACGGAGATTCTCCTGGGCGATAGTTGAACCAGGAAGAATGGCAAAGACCGCTTCTCCCGTCTAGCTCTGACTGTAGCGAACGGCTTGACCCCGATAAAGTCGAGATAGTCACTCGCTTTTTGACGGAGCTCATTTAAGAGCACCTGTGGTTCCGTGCAGGAATCTATGCCCTTCAAGAGGACTGTTTAATATTTATCCACTTTGGGGGTAAAACTGAAGAACTCAGTCGTGGATTTGTTCAGTAACTCTTTAATAATTGATTGCAGGGTTGTCAACACCGGACAAAACGCCAATCTGTAAGATTAAAGGCCATAAAAAGCTATTTTGAATCTATAATTCAACAAGATCAATTCTTAATGCAAGGTTGCCTACTTGCCTGATTTATTTCAGTAGTTTATAGAATTTGTATAGTAGAAAACCTTCTAATAGAAACTATGCCTGGCCACGGGCAAAAAAAAATCCAGCTTAATGATAAAGAATTCTAATCTTGTTGGATATAGTTAACAGTGCGTTTTTGTAAAAGAATTCACGTAAGTTGGACTGAACTTAATATAAATTGCGTATGAGAAGGCCCTTACTACGTCAATGATGAGTCCAAGTGAGTAAGCCGGACGAAACGCCAATTGTAGGACTAAAGACCATAAAAACCTATTTTGAATCGCTATTTGATTCCCTTAAAACCTGGCATCACAAGTGCTATACAATCAAATAGCTTCCGATCAACAGTGTAATTAGGCCTTGAAAAGACAAAATTGTATTACTCAAGTAAACAAGTAATTTTTTGAGTGCAAATGGCTTGTCTAATAAGACCTTTGAAAGGTCATATACAGGATGATTGGTATAAGGTGCACCAGAAAGCTGGAGCGAGTTGGTTAGGTAAAGAAATAAATCGTGCGGGATCTATATCCCCCCGTTTAGACAGGATGGGCAGTTATTTAAAAAAATTGACTTTAAACAGAAAAAAATATCTAAAAACAACGGTACAATTTACAATACCATTCTATACCTTTTTTAAAAGCCAGAAATCTCTTCTCTGATTTTCATTTTAAATTAAGTTGTGTTAGTGAACAGTTTTGGAAAAATTAATTTTCAAACTCGAAATTTTGACAAAAAATAAAAAAAACTTTCGAATCAATCTTTTTCAAAATTTTGTGTAATGAAGTATAATTTTTATTTTCAAAATTCAATGCTCTTATTGATTTTCAATAAAAAACAGTGGCCTGATTAGGGAATACGAAGCGAATGGTTTTAGGTGGCGAAAATGATGTTTCATATTACTGCTTTCGCTTTTGCCTCTTTCGTTTTACATTTGCCCTATTTTCGAAATCGAAAGCGAATGTGAAAATAAATTTCCATTTTTACAGCATGTATTTCCGATAGGTTTTTTTTTGGCGGATTGGTGTATCGACGGGCAAAATTGATAGTTTGTTCATTGTTTTCATTAAAATAAATTAAAAAGTGAGTGCGATTGTTATTTTTTTTTTATTTAAAGCACCTAAAGACATAAATTATATTTTTTTTAATATACTTCATGTTGTAAGAAGGTTGCCCAAAACATAAACACAAACAATTTTCAGTGCTCATTTCATCCAAAAACCAAGGCAAACACAAATGATTATTTTGAAAGGTCAAACAGCTTAGTGAATTTATTGGTTTTTATAAAATAAATAAAATTTTACACAAAATAAACACCTTTCACAAAAACACTCACTTAATTCTCAAATCAAGTGAAGAAGCACTTTAATTTTTTTTTTTAAATTTGCAAGTTTTGGGAATATTTTACTTCCACACGTTCGGCATACATATTAACAACATTATAGAGTTCATTTTTTATTTCAATAATATTTTAATTCTATTCTCAAGTTAATTAAAACGAATTGAAATGGCACCACGTCAATTATCTGGAAATCTTGGAAGTTTAATTTACGACTCGCTTCGTATTCGATTATTGATCAAATCGTAGCGGGTCGAAAAGGAGATATCAAATTAAAAACGATTCGCTTACGATTCGTGGCCTTATCAGGCCAAAAAAAAAAACCGGATATTAAAATGTATCTTAGTTTTTGAGAAATAAAAAACAAATTAATAGTATTTTAGCGGATTACCCTTTTTTTTATATTTTTTATTGCATATCATCTAGTTTTGAGCAAATAATAAAAAAATAAACTGGATTAATTAGATTCCACCTCTTTTTATTGAGGCATCTGTTCAATTTAACAAAATTGGGCTGCACGTCTACCTGTTGCCCAAATAAAAAGGATTACTTATACCAAATAAAAAAAACAAAAAAGTTTTACCTTACCACAAATAAATATGGAAGGACATTCTATTTGAAACTTTTTTCTAAATTGCGTATCAAATCGTCAATACAAAGCGATGGCAAGTTACTCTCGGGAAGAATTGACAGATATGCACTATTGCGGATGGTTCCAGTCAGGAAGCACAGAGATTGTACGCTGAAAGGTTCCCCAATAGGAGAAAGTGAATAGCTTTTTGCAAGACTTCACAACTGTCTTCGGGAACATGGAGTACTGGAGACTCGAAGGAGAGAAAGGTCATCTGGTGTATCAACAGACATAGAAGAACGGATTTTGGATTTGGTACGACGTAATCCCATCTTTAGCACCAGAAGAATAGCAACTATAATTGGATTACCTTAAAAGCAGGGTTTGGGGAGTGATTCATACCGATGACCTCCACCCATATCACTTGACCCCAGTGCAAGAGTTGACATCGAATGATAACATTTTGAGGACTGAATTCTGTAGAACGCTATTACTGAGGGAAGAAACAGAACACAATTACTTTAAAAGGTTAGCTTGGACAGATAAAGCGCAGTTTAAACAACGCATTGAAGTTGCTGAAGTCAAGTTGCAGGAGAATTTCGTAGACTTAAATTTATCTGCAGCCACAAGAAGAAGATAAAACCTTTGCCTTCTAAATAGCGGCGAATACAGCTTCACTTCTCGGGGGGGGGGGGGTCATATCGCCAAAAAATAATGAAAATCAGAATTTTTTTTTTAAATGGAATATAATTTGTATAATTTCGTACCTATAGCTATTTTCAAAAACAATGATAGATCCAGATCAAAAATAACTTGATTTATTTTCCATTGGAAAATCCCAATATTTCTTATTATTATATTATCAAATCAATGAGTGATAAAGATATTAAGAGCTCTTTTTAAATTTACTGATGGCAAGATCAAGCCAGATTCACATTATAGTCCTGATGACAATAAAGTTTCGATATGGTAAAATACTCTAACAATAAGCAATAAGTATATTTACATCATCGATACCTCACGCGATTTCAATCCTCTCATGGGTTCTTATGTTAAAATATTTTATCGTAGCGAGAGTGTATTTGGCCTTAATGATCTAACACAAAAGATTTGATTTTACTCAAGTAGGTATATTAAAAAAATAAACAATTTTCACTCAATAAAATTGAGAAACTTTTATTTAATAACAAATATATTCAATGTTATAAAATCTTAAGGATACAAATAACATAACATAATATGTAGCATGCATAGATAAATAAATATAGTTACTTATGAACGAATATTTATATACATTATGTACAGGATATGTTTCATACTTATAAGAATTATTCAACTATCGAACAGCTGCTGTAATAGGGCTTTTAGTTTAAGAAACATTAGAAAAAACAACAAATAAAATGACAAAGATTTGCATAGCAAAAATTTGAATAGAACTTTTTGTTTTTAGCTTCGTGCTAATTTGAAAACTCTGAAAATTCAAAAAACCTTGTTGCTATGTTTCCCGTTTTCAAAATGTTGACTCTTTCTTGACTGTATTTCTTTCTATGTACACACATAGGTTTGAAAAGATGGATTCGGGTTGCCATACTACGCGAAAAACACAAAACATGAGATGTGAAATGTTTTTCATTTTCAGTTTATGTGCGTTGTTAAAAAAGTGTAGGTAAGGTTTAAGTGGGGAAATCTTAAATCTAAATATCAAAGTCAGCTGCAACTGCACTTTAGTAGAGATAAGAGAATGTAAGTTAGGTTATAAATATTCATGGCGTACATAAAGTAGTTTTATTTAATTTGAATTTATTTTACTTTTACAAATATGAAAGCCGATTAGGTACATTAATTATTTTCTATTAATAATGTTTTTTTCCTCTGTCATTGTCATTTTTATTGTGCAAAATTCAATTGCATTTCTTTTTTACCCAAGAACGTAATCATAAATATACTTCATGAAAATCTGGCAAGCCTGATCCTCATGAACGACGTTACCAGTTTGTTTGTGTGCATCTCTTAAGTGAGATGATTAACCGTTTTGTGTGATGTTTAGTTATTTCAATTCTATTCCATTCTGCAGTTAGTTGTTGCAAAAAATTAAGCAGATCAAACAACAATAATTCCAAGAAGTTACGAAACACTTCCTATTAGTTTGTTGTAATCAAAAAGGTGAGCAAACTAAAGCTCAGCCACAGAACCAACGGGAATAGGTTACCAGTTTACCACGAAGCAAATGCTTCAACTTTTATTTAATGTGTTTTCTAAAAAAAATAAGTTTCAAGAAACTGTAAAAGACTATTTTAATTTAGTAAAATAAATAGGTATAATAATGTTTGAAAATTATATTAATTATCTTTAGTAATTTCTTATCATTTGTATGTTTTTAATAATAATTCTAAACATATTGAGCCAGTAAGCAATTCTACTTGTAAAATTCAATCACTGGAACTAAATATTATTCTATTGATTTTCGAAAATTTTGATTTCTTAATAAGCATCAAATTTATTTTTAAAAAATCAAAAGTTTAAAAATTTAAAATAAATTTCAATGGTTTTAAAGCAATTTTGATTTTTATCGCTTTTTATGTTGCTATTTTTCTTTTCTTATACAACGCTATCAATAAAACAGCTTATTCCTCCCTTAGTCCACGATTTAGCTAAACTACGGAATAAGTGCTAAGCCACGGGTTAAAATTTCTCATTAAAAAATTAAATGTTCGTGGAATAGTAAAGTGACGTTTACCCTAAGAGACCCGTTTAGTTACTTGAAATTCTTACCAAGTTTCGCAAACTTAATTTTTTTTGTATGGGTTTTGACAGCTCTGAATTTCAAGTTACCAAACACATTTCTTAGAATTCTCTTTGTTTATGTCCACCTAAATTATTATTTATTATTTAATTAAATAAGGAAAAGAAGCGAGAAAATGGGGCACCAATGACAAAGTAAGTTTATACCAATAAACTATGTAATTAACTTTTTTCTTTTTATTCTTCAGAACCTACTGAAATCATTGTACATAGAAAAAAAAGTATATTATCGAAAATGTAAATCTGTTGATACCAAAACCAATAAAAGGCGTGTTTTATTCTGGATCTGGATTAACTTGTAACACGTATTACAAAAACAATTTCGAAAATTTACCTAAAGAAAATATTGATTCCAATACACAAAAGAGCTTAGGCTTATTCCATCGGTAAACCATTTTCTTCGGTGAATTAGCTTTGTAAACGTCACTTAGCAGAAATTTTGATTTATTATTAACATTTTGCACTTAATCCACGGAATAAGGCTAACCTTTCGCTTTTACGCGTTTTTTTAATTCGGCTGAAAATTTTTAAAATTCACGAAACCAGTTGACTTCCCTAACATTTAATTTTGGTAAAATTTCCCAAGTAAAGATGCATTGAGTATCACCATCCATCAATACTGCGATAAAACAATGAAAATGAAACAGATACAGACAACAGCAACAGATACCGAATTCTCAACGTAGCGAAGTGCCAAAATGATGAACAGTGGTGCGCTCGATGAAGTAGAACACCTTGGTATATAATTTTCTATATGAGGAAGAAAGAAGAATGAACTTTGTGTTGTTTTTTTGTGTTTTGTATCAAGGAATTTTTGCATGCATGGAAATTAGGATTTTGATAGGGTGTGCGGAGAATATATATACCGTAGTAGGTACTTTAAAAAATTAATGAGAAAACTGAAGAAAAAATAAACAAACCAAATTTTTTTAAATCATAAAGTAGGCAGGTACCTATGCAAATTTGTTGAAAATTTCTTTTATAAGAAAAAAATTCTAATAGTATAGTAGTTTAAGTTCTCGGGGGGAGGGGTCATGACCCCGTGACCCCCCCTGTATACGCCGTTGCTTCTAAATAGTGGGGATCATATCGAAAATTTCTTATAACATCATTTATTTAAATTAGAATAGGCTAAAATGTAACAGATATTAAAAACATTACTAGTTAATAAAGTAATTTTTTGTATTACTTGCTAATAAAACTAATGACATTTAAGCAAAGATGGAACAAAAAAAAAGTTTTTTCTTGGAAAAAAGTCCTTTTATTTTTTTTTTATTTCTCCAAAACTAAGATATATTTTAACATCCGGTTTTCTGTTTTTATTGAAAATGAATAAGAGCATTGAATTTTGAACATACAAATTATTCTTCATTACATAATATTTTTCCAAAACTGTTAACTAACACAACCTTATTTAAAATGAAAATCAAAGAAGAGATTTCTGGCTTTTCAAAAAGGTATAGCATGGTATTGTAAATTGTACTGTTGTTTTTAAACATTTTTTTCTGTTTTAAGTCAATTTTTTAGAAAACTGCTCCTCCTGCCTAAACGGGGGAAGTAGACCCCCCTCCCATACGATTTTTTTCTTGTCTTAACCCAACCTACTCGTTCCAGCTTTTTGGTGCACCTTATTCCAATCACCCTGTATAGACTTTGCATTAAGGCCTTATTAAAGCCTTTCAAGGCAGTTGTATTAAAAAGAATTATTATGCCTGCTTTTAATTAATTTTCTATCAACTTTGTTTTCTACTGATTTTCTCCACATGAAAATGAAGAATTATATTTTATTTGAAAAATGTTACTTACATAACTCTTCCGAGGTTTGATCTCACGTCCTCCCAATCATCGGTCCAGGGCATTTTTTTTGTTTTTTTTTTAAATTCATTTTTATTTTTCCATTTTCTTAAAACTATCTTAAAGCTAGACAAGAATTCATAAGAACTAGCCTACTTATCAATATCTTATAACTAACTTACTGGCCCCAATCGGGCTCTCTAAGTTAAACTATGATAACTTAATACTAATGCCCTTAGGCCTTAGAACTATTTATTTATTTAACATCAATTAGAGTTTACAATAATACTCAATATAGATTAACGAAGTAATAAAACTAAATTATTAAAGTATTTTACATACAAAATTCTCTTACATGTATTAAGATGATAAAAAATACAAGCTTATCATATTTTTAAACGAATTTCTACTCGTATGAAAGTCAAAATTAAAATTTCTCGAAACTAGATTAACCTCTCTGACACAGCGAGTTATAGGCTCATTATATGCATAACTTACCCTATGGGTAAAATAAATTCTAGTAATAAAGAACGATTTCTGAGCTCTCGAGAAGGGGCATAAAAATGAATTAAGGACAAAAGAAAAGGACAGTCTACGACGGTTTTCTAATGTCTGGATGCCAATAAGAAGACGTCTAGCATTATATGACGGCATTTCAATGTTCCATCTAAGTATGTTAAAAACGAATCTTGTGAATTTTTTTTGAACGTTTTCAATTCTAATTGAATGAATGTAACACAGCAATACTCGAGAATTGACCTGACATAAGCGATGTAAAGTGATTTTAATGCATAAGGATCCTTTAAACCAAACGAATTTCGGAATATAAAACACAGCATGGAGTTGGCCTTGGTTACAATAAATTCAATGTGATTCAGAAAGTTAAGTTTAGAGTCAAAAATAACTCCTAGATCCTTTTTAACTGTGACTCTTTCAAGAATATTATTTTCAATATTATAACGATAATCAAGGTGGAATAAGCGTCGAGTAAAAGAAAAACATTGGCCTTTAGAAATGTTTAAACTTAGACGATTAATTTTGCACCACTCGGAAAGCTGTTCAATGTCGTCTTGTAGAAGCATGCAGTCATCTAAATTCTTTATACACCTTAAAAATTTGAGGTCATCTGCAAACAAAAGACGCATTAAGTTAGAAAGAACGTCAGGTAAGTCGTTTATAAATAAAAGGAATAATATTGGCCCTAGGTGGCTTCCTTGTGGAACACCAGATGAGACCAAAATAGGAGCTGAGATGTTCAAATCAATGTAAACATACTGAATGCGTCCTTTGAGATAAGATACAAACCACTTAAGCATGTTAGAGTGAAAACCTGAAATTTCTAATTTTTTAATTAAAATTTCATGATCAATTTTGTTGGGTCAACCCTGACTGTCCCTACTTAAAACTAACTACCTAAGCCTGTGTAAGTCGGCCATATAAAAAGGAAAATAGTATGGTCAACTATTAAATGTCTGAAGGAACTTCATGTTGGGTTTTCAACCACCAGAACTTTTTCTCCTGCTCTACCCTATCGCTTCGGTCCTCTTCGGACACAGTCCTACTGAACCAAAGGAACTCAGCTCCGTCTTGTGCGAGGACGTCTCGACAGTAAAGGAGCCGCCGATCTACAGTTCTACGGCCGACGCACAGTGGTTCCGCCCATAGGCCAAAACCTCAAGTTATGAAAGTAATTTTTTTTAATGCAGTTATTATCTATGATAACGGGGCAACTAAGTGGGACTAAATTTTTTTTTGTAAAATTAGTAGTCAGGCACGTAGCAAAGTTGAGTGTTTTTGGCAATTTAAAAAAAAAACGTTAATCTGAAAATCGGACATTGCATTTAAGCTATGTTTTGTGTGTTTTTAAGGCTTTTTTCTGAAAAAAAGTGGTAAACATAAAAGAACAATGTATAAATATGATTACTACAAATATATATTTTTTTTACATACTATTATTTAATTATAACTGCTGTTGAAAGAAATGAATTTTAGTGATTTTTAAAATTTTGTGTTTTTTTTGATAAGCCAGAATTTTTAGGGCACCCATTTGCACTCAATAATTTTAGTGGATTAACGTAGGCTTATCTATTTTTTTTTTTTGCGGAGATTTGTGGTAATATTAAAATTTTGACTCTAAGTGAAACCCTATTTTCCTTTTTTTCTAGATTCAAGTAATATGATCAAACGCATTGATATTTTTCATTTGTGGCGGAAGGCGAAGAAAGGTCGCAATGCTGGAAAAATTGATGAGACATGGGTACTTTTTAAGGAAAAATATAACATTGAAAGCTTAGATGCACGAAAAAAGATTGTTTTGCTATGCAAACTCTTCCTAAAAAAATGGAATTTATGCTCTCGAAGAGATGATGCCTTTCTATCTACATATAGTGCTTGGCTTGATTGTGTTGCCGTCGTCGAAGACTTCGGGCCTTACCAAGAAGAATAAGAATTAATTTATTCACCAAATAATCTAGGAGGTAGGCCAAAGAAGTCATTTTCAGATAGCTCTTCTCGAACTAAGCGGAGACGTATTGCCTCAATTGCTGCAATAGATGAAGACATTGCTTGTGCTTTGAAGCATTGCCAATCAACAGACAGTCTTAAGGCCAAGCAATTGCATTCAAACGATGCTTTGCAAATTTTGGTTGAGGCAAAGTTAACAAAACACCAGTACCAAGTCATTAGGTAAACTTGGTAAACGAAAAGACCGAAGTTGACGTTTTTCCAAGCTATGCTAAGGTTATAAAAGCGAAAAAAAATTGTTACCCGGAGCCTGAAAAAATATCAATAACCGATACGTCGGCTGAAGTTTCCCTTCAAGGTCTTCTAATCCATATAGCCTAAAGAATCGTAGAATCCCAAAAAGAAGTTTTTGAAAATTTGGAGATTGATTTAGGTAATACCATCATATAAAAATCTTTTGCCAACAAAGCTCTCTGTTTCATTGTAAGACTTGTCCTTTCTGTGATGTCTGTAGGTATGGTAATTGTGTATCGTATTCGTTTTAAAGTCGATAACCTTAATAAAGTAGCCAGTGATACAATGTCTAGTCTGAAATTAACAGCACAAGGAGGAGTAGAATAAATGTAATGTACGAGATACGAGTTATGTAATTGAACACTTTAATTTCAGTGTGACTAAAAATAATACATTTTTGATTTAGGTAATCTTACCCTTATTGGAAAATGGGGGTTTGATGGTAGCAGTGGACAAGGAGAATATAAACAGCAACTTTCTGAAGGAGTCAGTGATGCCGACATGTTTATTACTTCATATGTTCCAATCCAACTATTTTCACAAAAAAGCTCTGACTCTGAAAACCGAATTTTATGGCAAAATTCTCGTCCAGGATCGACTCGATACTGTCGCCCAATACGGTTTCAGTTCAAAAAAGAAACAGCAGAGTTGAGTAGAGCTGAGCAGAGCTACATTGAGAACCAGATTAATGATATATCTGAAACATTAGTTAAAATAAATGTACACACTTTAAACATTAAACATGTCCTGAAGTTAACAATGGCTGACGGAAAGGTGTGCAACGCTTTGACACACACTGCTTCGCAACAGGTGTGCTACATTTGTGGAGCAAAGCCAACAAATATGAACGATATTCAAGGATCCTTACAAAAAAGTATTAACGAAGACTCTTTGGATTTTGGCATATCTCTACTGCATGGGTGGATAAGGTTTTTCGAAGTCTTCATTCATCTAGCATACCGACTAGATTTAAAAAAATGGCGCACTGGAAATAGTGAGAAACCTCTTCTTGCTGCACAAAAAAAAGAATTCAAGAAGAATTAAAAAAACTGGACTGATAGTTGATAAACCAAAACAAGGAGGTGGAAATTCAAATGACGGGGATTGCTAATCCTACTGTATCTTCCCAAATAACGGATGTAAAAAAATCAATAATCGAAAGATGTGCAGTCATTTTAAAAACTTTGGCTAGTTGTTTTTCAATAAATCCGAAGGTTTTCGAAAAGTATGCTCAAGGTACTGCATGTGAAATTGTCGAAGAATATCCGTGGTATCCAGCTTTGGTACATAAAGTTCTCATTCATAGAGGACAAATTGTAAAACATGCAATTTTGCCTATAGGCAAATTAACGGAATGCTGGAAAAATTGATGAGACATGGGTACTTTTTAAGGAAAAATATAACATTGAAAGCTTAGATGCACGAAAAAAGATTGTTTTGCTATGCAAACTCTTTCTAAAAAAATGGAATTTATGCTCTCGAAGAGATGATGCCTTTCTATCTACATATAGTGCTTGGCTTGATTGCGTTGCCGTCGTCGAAGACTTCGGGCCTTACCAAGAAGAATAAGAATTAATTTATTCACCAAATAATCTAGGAGGTAGGCCAAAGAAGTCATTTTCAGATAGCTCTTCTCGAACTAAGCGGAGACGTATTGCCTCAATTGCTGCAATAGATGAAGACATTGCTTGTGCTTTGAAGCATTGCCAATCAACAGACAGTCTTAAGGCCAAGCAATTGCATTCAAACGATGCTTTGCAAATTTTGGTTGAGGCAAAGTTAACAAAACACCAGTACCAAGTCATTAGGTAAACTTGGTAAACGAAAAGACCGAAGTTGACGTTTTTCCAAGCTATGCTAAGGTTATAAAAGCGAAAAAAAATTGTTACCCGGAGCCTGAAAAAATATCAATAACCGATACTTCGGCTGAAGTTTCCCTTCAAGGTCTTCTAATCCATATAGCCTAAAGAATCGTAGAATCCCAAAAAGAAGTTTTTGAAAATTTGGAGATTGATTTAGGTAATACCATCATATAAAAATCTTTTGCCAACAAAGCTCTCTGTTTCATTGTAAGACTTGTCCTTTCTGTGATGTCTGTAGGTATGGTAATTGTGTATCGTATTCGTTTTAAAGTCGATAACCTTAATAAAGTAGCCAGTGATACAATGTCTAGTCTGAAATTAACAGCACAAGGAGGAGTAGAATAAATGTAATGTACGAGATACGAGTTATGTAATTGAACACTTTAATTTCAGTGTGACTAAAAATAATACATTTTTGATTTAGGTAATCTTACCCTTATTGGAAAATGGGGGTTTGATGGTAGCAGTGGACAAGGAGAATATAAACAGCAACTTTCTGAAGGAGTCAGTGATGCCGACATGTTTATTACTTCATATGTTCCAATCCAACTATTTTCACAAAAAAGCTCTGACTCTGAAAACCGAATTTTATGGCAAAATTCTCGTCCAGGATCGACTCGATACTGTCGCCCAATACGGTTTCAGTTCAAAAAAGAAACAGCAGAGTTGAGTAGAGCTGAGCAGAGCTACATTGAGAACCAGATTAATGATATATCTGAAACATTAGTTAAAATAAATGTACACACTTTAAACATTAAACATGTCCTGAAGTTAACAATGGCTGACGGAAAGGTGTGCAACGCTTTGACACAAACTGCTTCGCAACAGGTGTGCTACATTTGTGGAGCAAAGCCAACAAATATGAACGATATTCAAGGATCCTTACAAAAAAGTATTAACGAAGACTCTTTGGATTTTGGCATATCTCTACTGCATGGGTGGATAAGGTTTTTCGAAGTCTTCATTCATCTAGCATACCGACTAGATTTAAAAAAATGGCGCACTGGAAATAGTGAGAAACCTCTTCTTGCTGCACAAAAAAAAGAATTCAAGAAGAATTTAAAAAATTGGACTGATAGTTGATAAACCAAAACAAGGAGGTGGAAATTCAAATGACGGGGATTGCTAATCCTACTGTATCTTCCCAAATAACGGATGTAAAAAAATCAATAATCGAAAGATGTGCAGTCATTTTAAAAACTTTGGCTAGTTGTTTTTCAATAAATCCGAAGGTTTTCGAAAAGTATGCCCAAGGTACTGCATGTGAAATTGTCGAAGAATATCCGTGGTATCCAGCTTTGGTACATAAAGTTCTCATTCATAGAGGACAAATTGTAAAACATGCAATTTTGCCTATAGGCAAATTAACGGAATGCTGGAAAAATTGATGAAACATGGGTACTTTTTAAAGAAAAATATAACATTGAAAGCTTAGATGCACGAAAAAAGATTGTTTTGCTATGCAAACTCTTTCTAAAAAAATGGAATTTATGCTCTCGAAGAGATGATGCCTTTCTATCTACATATAGTGCTTGGCTTGATTGCGTTGCCGTCGTCGAAGACTTCGGGCCTTACCAAGAAGAATAAGAATTAATTTATTCACCAAATAATCTAGGAGGTAGGCCAAAGAAGTCATTTTCAGATAGCTCTTCTCGAACTAAGCGGAGACGTATTGCCTCAATTGCTGCAATAGATGAAGACATTGCTTGTGCTTTGAAGCATTGCCAATCAACAGACAGTCTTAAGGCCAAGCAATTGCATTCAAACGATGCTTTGCAAATTTTGGTTGAGGCAAAGTTAACAAAACACCAGTACCAACTCATTAGGTAAACTTGGTAAACGAAAAGACCGAAGTTGACGTTTTTCCAAGCTATGCTAATGTTATAAAAGCGAAAAAAAATTGTTACCCGGAGCCTGAAAAAATATCAATAACCGATACTTCGGCTGAAGTTTCCCTTCAAGGTCTTCTAATCCATATAGCCTAAAGAATCGTAGAATCCCAAAAAGAAGTTTTTGAAAATTTGGAGATTGATTTAGGTAATACCATCATATAAAAATCTTTTGCCAACAAAGCTCTCTGTTTCATTGTAAGACTTGTCCTTTCTGTGATGTCTGTAGGTATGGTAATTGTGTATCGTATTCGTTTTAAAGTCGATAACCTTAATAAAGTAGCCAGTGATACAATGTCTAGTCTGAAATTAACAGCACAAGGAGGAGTAGAATAAATGTAATGTACGAGATACGAGTTATGTAATTGAACACTTTAATTTCAGTGTGACTAAAAATAATACATTTTTGATTTAGGTAATCTTACCCTTATTGGAAAATGGGGGTTTGATGGTAGCAGTGGACAAGGAGAATATAAACAGCAACTTTCTGAAGGAGTCAGTGATGCCGACATGTTTATTACTTCATATGTTCCAATCCAACTATTTTCACAAAAAAGCTCTGACTCTGAAAACCGAATTTTATGGCAAAATTCTCGTCCAGGATCGACTCGATACTGTCGCCCAATACGGTTTCAGTTCAAAAAAGAAACAGCAGAGTTGAGTAGAGCTGAGCAGAGCTACATTGAGAACCAGATTAATGATATATCTGAAACATTAGTTAAAATAAATGTACACACTTTAAACATTAAACATGTCCTGAAGTTAACAATGGCTGACGGAAAGGTGTGCAACGCTTTGACACACACTGCTTCGCAACAGGTGTGCTACATTTGTGGAGCAAAGCCAACAAATATGAACGATATTCAAGGATCCTTACAAAAAAGTATTAACGAAGACTCTTTGGATTTTGGCATATCTCTACTGCATGGGTGGATAAGGTTTTTCGAAGTCTTCATTCATCTAGCATACCGACTAGATTTAAAAAAATGGCGCACTGGAAATAGTGAGAAACCTCTTCTTGCTGCACAAAAAAAAGAATTCAAGAAGAATTAAAAAAACTGGACTGATAGTTGATAAACCAAAACAAGGAAGTGGAAATTCAAATGACGGGGATTGCTAATCCTACTGTATCTTCTCAAATAACGGATGTAAAAAAATCAATAATCGAAAGATGTGCAGTCATTTTAAAAACTTTGGCTAGTTGTTTTTCAATAAATCCGAAGGTTTTCGAAAAGTATGCTCAAGGTACTGCATGTGAAATTGTCGAAGAATATCCGTGGTATCCAGCTTTGGTACATAAAGTTCTCATTCATAGAGGACATATTGTAAAACATGCAATTTTGCCTATAGGCAAATTAACGGAATGCTGGAAAAATTGATGAGACATGGGTACTTTTTAAGGAAAAATATAACATTGAAAGCTTAGATGCACGAAAAAAGATTGTTTTGCTATGCAAACTCTTTCTAAAAAAATGGAATTTATGCTCTCGAAGAGATGATGCCTTTCTATCTACATATAGTGCTTGGCTTGATTGCGTTGCCGTCGTCGAAGACTTCGGGCCTTACCAAGAAGAATAAGAATTAATTTATTCACCAAATAATCTAGGAGGTAGGCCAAAGAAGTCATTTTCAGATAGCTCTTCTCGAACTAAGCGGAGACGTATTGCCTCAATTGCTGCAATAGATGAAGACATTGCTTGTGCTTTGAAGCATTGCCAATCAACAGACAGTCTTAAGGCCAAGCAATTGCATTCAAACGATGCTTTGCAAATTTTGGTTGAGGCAAAGTTAACAAAACACCAGTACCAAGTCATTAGGTAAACTTGGTAAACGAAAAGACCGAAGTTGACGTTTTTCCAAGCTATGCTAAGGTTATAAAAGCGAAAAAAAATTGTTACCCGGAGCCTGAAAAAATATCAATAACCGATACTTCGGCTGAAGTTTCCCTTCAAGGTCTTCTAATCCATATAGCCTAAAGAATCGTAGAATCCCAAAAAGAAGTTTTTGAAAATTTGGAGATTGATTTAGGTAATACCATCATATAAAAATCTTTTGCCAACAAAGCTCTCTGTTTCATTGTAAGACTTGTCCTTTCTGTGATGTCTGTAGGTATGGTAATTGTGTATCGTATTCGTTTTAAAGTCGATAACCTTAATAAAGTAGCCAGTGATACAATGTCTAGTCTGAAATTAACAGCACAAGGAGGAGTAGAATAAATGTAATGTACGAGATACGAGTTATGTAATTGAACACTTTAATTTCAGTGTGACTAAAAATAATACATTTTTGATTTAGGTAATCTTACCCTTATTGGAAAATGGGGGTTTGATGGTAGCAGTGGACAAGGAGAATATAAACAGCAACTTTCTGAAGGAGTCAGTGATGCCGACATGTTTATTACTTCATATGTTCCAATCCAACTATTTTCACAAAAAAGCTCTGACTCTGAAAACCGAATTTTATGGCAAAATTCTCGTCCAGGATCGACTCGATACTGTCGCCCAATACGGTTTCAGTTCAAAAAAGAAACAGCAGAGTTGAGTAGAGCTGAGCAGAGCTACATTGAGAACCAGATTAATGATATATCTGAAACATTAGTTAAAATAAATGTACACACTTTAAACATTAAACATGTCCTGAAGTTAACAATGGCTAACGGAAAGGTGTGCAACGCTTTGACACACACTGCTTCGCAACAGGTGTGCTACATTTGTGGAGCAAAGCCAACAAATATGAACGATATTCAAGGATCCTTACAAAAAAGTATTAACGAAAACTCTTTGGATTTTGGCATATCTCTACTGCATGGGTGGATAAGGTTTTTCGAAGTCTTCATTCATCTAGCATACCGACTAGATTTCAAAAAATGGCGCACTGGAAATAGTGAGAAACCTCTTCTTGCTGCACAAAAAAAAGAATTCAAGAAGAATTAAAAAAACTGGACTGATAGTTGATAAACCAAAACAAGGAGGTGGAAATTCAAATGACGGGGATTGCTAATCCTACTGTATCTTCCCAAATAACGGATGTAAAAAAATCAATAATCGAAAGATGTGCAGTCATTTTAAAAACTTTGGCTAGTTGTTTTTCAATAAATCCGAAGGTTTTCGAAAAGTATGCTCAAGGTACTGCATGTGAAATTGTCGAAGAATATCCGTGGTATCCAGCTTTGGTACATAAAGTTCTCATTCATAGAGGACAAATTGTAAAACATGCAATTTTGCCTATAGGCAAATTAACGGAATGCTGGAAAAATTGATGAGACATGGGTACTTTTTAAGGAAAAATATAACATTGAAAGCTTAGATGCACGAAAAAAGATTGTTTTGCTATGCAAACTCTTTCTAAAAAAATAGAATTTATGCTCTCGAAGAGATGATGCCTTTCTATCTACATATAGTGCTTGGCTTGATTGCGTTGCCGTCGTCGAAGACTTCGGGCCTTACCAAGAAGAATAAGAATTAATTTATTCACCAAATAATCTAGGAGGTAGGCCAAAGAAGTCATTTTCAGATAGCTCTTCTCGAACTAAGCGGAGACGTATTGCCTCAATTGCTGCAATAGATGAAGACATTGCTTGTGCTTTGAAGCATTGCCAATCAACAGACAGTCTTAAGGCCAAGCAATTGCATTCAAACGATGCTTTGCAAATTTTGGTTGAGGCAAAGTTAACAAAACACCAGTACCAAGTCATTAGGTAAACTTGGTAAACGAAAAGACCGAAGTTGACGTTTTTCCAAGCTATGCTAAGGTTATAAAAGCGAAAAAAAATTGTTACCCGGAGCCTGAAAAAATATCAATAACCGATACTTCGGCTGAAGTTTCCCTTCAAGGTCTTCTAATCCATATAGCCTAAAGAATCGTAGAATCCCAAAAAGAAGTTTTTGAAAATTTGGAGATTGATTTAGGTAATACCATCATATAAAAATCTTTTGCCAACAAAGCTCTCTGTTTCATTGTAAGACTTGTCCTTTCTGTGATGTCTGTAGGTATGGTAATTGTGTATCGTATTCGTTTTAAAGTCGATAACCTTAATAAAGTAGCCAGTGATACAATGTCTAGTCTGAAATTAACAGCACAAGGAGGAGTAGAATAAATGTAATGTACGAGATACGAGTTATGTAATTGAACACTTTAATTTCAGTGTGACTAAAAATAATACATTTTTGATTTAGGTAATCTTACCCTTATTGGAAAATGGGGGTTTGATGGTAGCAGTGGACAAGGAGAATATAAACAGCAACTTTCTGAAGGAGTCAGTGATGCCGACATGTTTATTACTTCATATGTTCCAATCCAACTATTTTCACAAAAAAGCTCTGACTCTGAAAACCGAATTTTATGGCAAAATTCTCGTCCAGGATCGACTCGATACTGTCGCCCAATACGGTTTCAGTTCAAAAAAGAAACAGCAGAGTTGAGTAGAGCTGAGCAGAGCTACATTGAGAACCAGATTAATGATATATCTGAAACATTAGTTAAAATAAATGTACACACTTTAAACATTAAACATGTCCTGAAGTTAACAATGGCTGACGGAAAGGTGTGCAACGCTTTGACACAAACTGCTTCGCAACAGGTGTGCTACATTTGTGGAGCAAAGCCAACAAATATGAACGATATTCAAGGATCCTTACAAAAAAGTATTAACGAAGACTCTTTGGATTTTGGCATATCTCTACTGCATGGGTGGATAAGGTTTTTCGAAGTCTTCATTCATCTAGCATACCGACTAGATTTAAAAAAATGGCGCACTGGAAATAGTGAGAAACCTCTTCTTGCTGCACAAAAAAAAGAATTCAAGAAGAATTAAAAAAACTGGACTGATAGTTGATAAACCAAAACAAGGAAGTGGAAATTCAAATGACGGGGATTGCTAATCCTACTGTATCTTCTCAAATAACGGATGTAAAAAAATCAATAATCGAAAGATGTGCAGTCATTTTAAAAACTTTGGCTAGTTGTTTTTCAATAAATCCGAAGGTTTTCGAAAAGTATGCTCAAGGTACTGCATGTGAAATTGTCGAAGAATATCCGTGGTATCCAGCTTTGGTACATAAAGTTCTCATTCATAGAGGACATATTGTAAAACATGCAATTTTGCCTATAGGCAAATTAACGGAATGCTGGAAAAATTGATGAGACATGGGTACTTTTTAAGGAAAAATATAACATTGAAAGCTTAGATGCACGAAAAAAGATTGTTTTGCTATGCAAACTCTTTCTAAAAAAATGGAATTTATGCTCTCGAAGAGATGATGCCTTTCTATCTACATATAGTGCTTGGCTTGATTGCGTTGCCGTCGTCGAAGACTTCGGGCCTTACCAAGAAGAATAAGAATTAATTTATTCACCAAATAATCTAGGAGGTAGGCCAAAGAAGTCATTTTCAGATAGCTCTTCTCGAACTAAGCGGAGACGTATTGCCTCAATTGCTGCAATAGATGAAGACATTGCTTGTGCTTTGAAGCATTGCCAATCAACAGACAGTCTTAAGGCCAAGCAATTGCATTCAAACGATGCTTTGCAAATTTTGGTTGAGGCAAAGTTAACAAAACACCAGTACCAAGTCATTAGGTAAACTTGGTAAACGAAAAGACCGAAGTTGACGTTTTTCCAAGCTATGCTAATGTTATAAAAGCGAAAAAAAATTGTTACCCGGAGCCTGAAAAAATATCAATAACCGATACTTCGGCTGAAGTTTCCCTTCAAGGTCTTCTAATCCATATAGCCTAAAGAATCGTAGAATCCCAAAAAGAAGTTTTTGAAAATTTGGAGATTGATTTAGGTAATACCATCATATAAAAATCTTTTGCCAACAAAGCTCTCTGTTTCATTGTAAGACTTGTCCTTTCTGTGATGTCTGTAGGTATGGTAATTGTGTATCGTATTCGTTTTAAAGTCGATAACCTTAATAAAGTAGCCAGTGATACAATGTCTAGTCTGAAATTAACAGCACAAGGAGGAGTAGAATAAATGTAATGTACGAGATACGAGTTATGTAATTGAACACTTTAATTTCAGTGTGACTAAAAATAATACATTTTTGATTTAGGTAATCTTACCCTTATTGGAAAATGGGGGTTTGATGGTAGCAGTGGACAAGGAGAATATAAACAGCAACTTTCTGAAGGAGTCAGTGATGCCGACATGTTTATTACTTCATATGTTCCAATCCAACTATTTTCACAAAAAAGCTCTGACTCTGAAAACCGAATTTTATGGCAAAATTCTCGTCCAGGATCGACTCGATACTGTCGCCCAATACGGTTTCAGTTCAAAAAAGAAACAGCAGAGTTGAGTAGAGCTGAGCAGAGCTACATTGAGAACCAGATTAATGATATATCTGAAACATTAGTTAAAATAAATGTAAACACTTTAAACATTAAACATGTCCTGAAGTTAACAATGGCTAACGGAAAGGTGTGCAACGCTTTGACACACACTGCTTCGCAACAGGTGTGCTACATTTGTGGAGCAAAGCCAACAAATATGAACGATATTCAAGGATCCTTACAAAAAAGTATTAACGAAGACTCTTTGGATTTTGGCATATCTCTACTGCATGGGTGGATAAGGTTTTTCGAAGTCTTCATTCATCTAGCATACCGACTAGATTTAAAAAAATGGCGCACTGGAAATAGTGAGAAACCTCTTCTTGCTGCACAAAAAAAAGAATTCAAGAAGAATTAAAAAAACTGGACTGATAGTTGATAAACCAAAACAAGGAGGTGGAAATTCAAATGACGGGGATTGCTAATCCTACTGTATCTTCCCAAATAACGGATGTAAAAAAATCAATAATCGAAAGATGTGCAGTCATTTTAAAAACTTTGGCTAGTTGTTTTTCAATAAATCCGAAGGTTTTCGAAAAGTATGCTCAAGGTACTGCATGTGAAATTGTCGAAGAATATCCGTGGTATCCAGCTTTGGTACATAAAGTTCTCATTCATAGAGGACAAATTGTAAAACATGCAATTTTGCCTATAGGCAAATTAACGGAATGCTGGAAAAATTGATGAGACATGGGTACTTTTTAAGGAAAAATATAACATTGAAAGCTTAGATGCACGAAAAAAGATTGTTTTGCTATGCAAACTCTTTCTAAAAAAATGGAATTTATGCTCTCGAAGAGATGATGCCTTTCTATCTACATATAGTGCTTGGCTTGATTGCGTTGCCGTCGTCGAAGACTTCGGGCCTTACCAAGAAGAATAAGAATTAATTTATTCACCAAATAATCTAGGAGGTAGGCCAAAGAAGTCATTTTCAGATAGCTCTTCTCGAACTAAGCGGAGACGTATTGCCTCAATTGCTGCAATAGATGAAGACATTGCTTGTGCTTTGAAGCATTGCCAATCAACAGACAGTCTTAAGGCCAAGCAATTGCATTCAAACGATGCTTTGCAAATTTTGGTTGAGGCAAAGTTAACAAAACACCAGTACCAAGTCATTAGGTAAACTTGGTAAACGAAAAGACCGAAGTTGACGTTTTTCCAAGCTATGCTAAGGTTATAAAAGCGAAAAAAAATTGTTACCCGGAGCCTGAAAAAATATCAATAACCGATACTTCGGCTGAAGTTTCCCTTCAAGGTCTTCTAATCCATATAGCCTAAAGAATCGTAGAATCCCAAAAAGAAGTTTTTGAAAATTTGGAGATTGATTTAGGTAATACCATCATATAAAAATCTTTTGCCAACAAAGCTCTCTGTTTCATTGTAAGACTTGTCCTTTCTGTGATGTCTGTAGGTATGGTAATTGTGTATCGTATTCGTTTTAAAGTCGATAACCTTAATAAAGTAGCCAGTGATACAATGTCTAGTCTGAAATTAACAGCACAAGGAGGAGTAGAATAAATGTAATGTACGAGATACGAGTTATGTAATTGAACACTTTAATTTCAGTGTGACTAAAAATAATACATTTTTGATTTAGGTAATCTTACCCTTATTGGAAAATGGGGGTTTGATGGTAGCAGTGGACAAGGAGAATATAAACAGCAACTTTCTGAAGGAGTCAGTGATGCCGACATGTTTATTACTTCATATGTTCCAATCCAACTATTTTCACAAAAAAGCTCTGACTCTGAAAACCGAATTTTATGGCAAAATTCTCGTCCAGGATCGACTCGATACTGTCGCCCAATACGGTTTCAGTTCAAAAAAGAAACAGCAGAGTTGAGTAGAGCTGAGCAGAGCTACATTGAGAACCAGATTAATGATATATCTGAAACATTAGTTAAAATAAATGTACACACTTTAAACATTAAACATGTCCTGAAGTTAACAATGGCTGACGGAAAGGTGTGCAACGCTTTGACACAAACTGCTTCGCAACAGGTGTGCTACATTTGTGGAGCAAAGCCAACAAATATGAACGATATTCAAGGATCCTTACAAAAAAGTATTAACGAAGACTCTTTGGATTTTGGCATATCTCTACTGCATGGGTGGATAAGGTTTTTCGAAGTCTTCATTCATCTAGCATACCGACTAGATTAAAAAAAATGGCGCACTGGAAATAGTGAGAAACCTCTTCTTGCTGCACAAAAAAAAGAATTCAAGAAGAATTAAAAAAACTGGACTGATAGTTGATAAACCAAAACAAGGAGGTGGAAATTCAAATGACGGGGATTGCTAATCCTACTGTATCTTCCCAAATAACGGATGTAAAAAAATCAATAATCGAAAGATGTGCAGTCATTTTAAAAACTTTGGCTAGTTGTTTTTCAATAAATCCGAAGGTTTTCGAGAAGTATGCCCAAGGTACTGCATGTGAAATTGTCGAAGAATATCCGTGGTATCCAGCTTTGGTACATAAAGTTCTCATTCATAGAGGACAAATTGTAAAACATGCAATTTTGCCTATAGGCAAATTAACGGAATGCTGGAAAAATTGATGAGACATGGGTACTTTTTATGGAAAAATATAACATTGAAAGCTTAGATGCACGAAAAAAGATTGTTTTGCTATGCAAACTCTTTCTAAAAAAATGGAATTTATGCTCTCGAAGAGATGATGCCTTTCTATCTACATATAGTGCTTGGCTTGATTGCGTTGCCGTCGTCGAAGACTTCGGGCCTTACCAAGAAGAATAAGAATTAATTTATTCACCAAATAATCTAGGAGGTAGGCCAAAGAAGTCATTTTCAGATAGCTCTTCTCGAACTAAGCGGAGACGTATTGCCTCAATTGCTGCAATAGATGAAGACATTGCTTGTGCTTTGAAGCATTGCCAATCAACAGACAGTCTTAAGGCCAAGCAATTGCATTCAAACGATGCTTTGCAAATTTTGGTTGAGGCAAAGTTAACAAAACACCAGTACCAAGTCATTAGGTAAACTTGGTAAACGAAAAGACCGAAGTTGACGTTTTTCCAAGCTATGCTAAGGTTATAAAAGCGAAAAAAAATTGTTACCCGGAGCCTGAAAAAATATCAATAACCGATACTTCGGCTGAAGTTTCCCTTCAAGGTCTTCTAATCCATATAGCCTAAAGAATCGTAGAATCCCAAAAAGAAGTTTTTGAAAATTTGGAGATTGATTTAGGTAATACCATCATATACAAATCTTTTGCCAACAAAGCTCTCTGTTTCATTGTAAGACTTGTCCTTTCTGTGATGTCTGTAGGTATGGTAATTGTGTATCGTATTCGTTTTAAAGTCGATAACCTTAATAAAGTAGCCAGTGATACAATGTCTAGTCTGAAATTAACAGCACAAGGAGGAGTAGAATAAATGTAATGTACGAGATACGAGTTATGTAATTGAACACTTTAATTTCAGTGTGACTAAAAATAATACATTTTTGATTTAGGTAATCTTACCCTTATTGGAAAATGGGGGTTTGATGGTAGCAGTGGACAAGGAGAATATAA
Source organism: Dasysyrphus albostriatus (assembly GCA_946251815.1). NCBI lineage: Eukaryota > Metazoa > Arthropoda > Insecta > Diptera > Syrphidae > Dasysyrphus > Dasysyrphus albostriatus. Next base: position 122,493,590 of record OX276335.1, on the reverse strand, counting down.
ACAGCAACTTTCTGAAGGAGTCAGTGATGCCGACATGTTTATTACTTCATATGTTCCAATCCAACTATTTTCACAAAAAAGTTCTGACTCTGAAAACCGAATTTTATGGCAAAATTCTCGTCCAGGATCGACTCGATACTGTCGCCCAATACGGTTTCAGTTCAAAAAAGAAACAGCAGAGTTGAGTAGAGCTGAGCAGAGCTACATTGAGAACCAGATTAATGATATATCTGAAACATTAGTTAAAATAAATGTACACACTTTAAACATTAAACATGTCCTGAAGTTAACAATGGCTGACGGAAAGGTGTGCAACGCTTTGACACACACTGCTTCGCAACAGGTGTGCTACATTTGTGGAGCAAAGCCAACAAATATGAACGATATTCAAGGATCCTTACAAAAAAGTATTAACGAAGACTCTTTGGATTTTGGCATATCTCTACTGCATGGGTGGATAAGATTTTTCGAAGTCTTCATTCATCTAGCATACCGACTAGATTTAAAAAAATGGCGCACTGGAAATAGTGAGAAACCTCTTCTTGCTGCACAAAAAAAAGAATTCAAGAAGAATTAAAAAAACTGGACTGATAGTTGATAAACCAAAACAAGGAGGTGGAAATTCAAATGACGGGGATTGCTAATCCTACTGTATCTTCTCAAATAACGGATGTAAAAAAATCAATAATCGAAAGATGTGCAGTCATTTTAAAAACTTTGGCTAGTTGTTTTTCAATAAATCCGAAGGTTTTCGAAAAGTATGCTCAAGGTACTGCATGTGAAATTGTCGAAGAATATCCGTGGTATCCAGCTTTGGTACATAAAGTTCTCATTCATAGAGGACAAATTGTAAAACATGCAATTTTGCCTATAGGCAAATTAACGGAAGAGGCAGCAGAGGCAAAAAACAAGGATGTGAAATTTTTCAGATCACACAATACACGAAAAACGTCTAGAGTCTTAACAAATACCGATTTGTTTAATAGATTGCTTTTAACATGAGATCCGTTGCTTACTTACGAAAGAAATTTAAAAAAAAAACTAAAAAATCAAAATTACCGACAGATGTTTTAAATTTATTGCAATAAACTTTGATTAAATTTAATAAAAATAAAAAATAAAGATTTTTAGTAGTGTTTTTCTTTTATTTTCAATCATTCTAAATGCAAATTTGGGTTTTTTTTTTTACACTTCAGATTCTATGTTGTAGAGAGCTTAGATCAAACTGCAACTTACAAACAGAGGCTCATCATAAGTGCATGTGTTAGTGGTTAGTAAAATAGTAAAATAATGCATGCTTACAAACAAAAAGTATACAAAACTAAACAAAATTACAAAAATAAAAACAATACAAAATTTAACAATAATACAAAAATATTTAAAGTATCTTAAACATTAGATAAGACAGTCAAGATCGTGGAGCACTGGTTCGAAACAGTGTTTTCAATCCCATTTTACCTACGTTAAAATCAACAGATGAATCGTTTAAATTAAAAAGCGTACACATACGGTTTAGAGGTTCATGTATTCCGTAGTTAGTTCGATGAAAATCGACGTGTTAAAGTTCAAATCTTCGCAGGTGGTGAGATCCTCCGCGATAATTTATGCCAATACAGGCTAACAAGTCAGGGGCATCAATTTGGCCATTTAAAAGTTGATGAAGAAATATTAAGTCAATATTAACCCGCCTTTGATATAAAGTTTGGACCTGCAGGAACTGGATCCGATGTTCATATGGTGGGAGGTTGTAAGGATCAGCCCAAGGGAGACCCTTTAGTGCGAAGCGAATGAATTTATGTTGTATCAAAGAAAGTATGAAAGAATGTCAATACCTTTTTTTTCTAATAATTTTTTTCTTTACCTAATCCTTAATTAATATGTATAGAACTAATCTCAATCTGTGTGCCAAGTTTTATCAAAATTATTTCAATAATACAGATTTCATTGAAAAAACTTCAAATATAAAAATCCAGAAAATTATGAAAAATGTCAATAAATTTTTTTTTATCATGTTTTCTTAACCAAATTTTCAGCAAATATGTAAAAATTCAATTTCAACATCTGTACTTCATTTATTCAAATCCGTTCAGTAGTTCAGATTTTCTAGGGTTTTGAACACCTCTCCCATACAAACGGAACCACTGTTCGACGTGATAGATTAGCGGAACCACCGCTTTATCCTGGATGAGCCCTCGACGGTCTTGATGGAGGAATGCATCGGGCCGTTGCTCGTTGTATTCGTCGTTTGCCCCAAAAATTAAGCTGTTGCTCGAGGACATCGCTCTGGCAATGTGACCTCGAATAATCTTGAGCAAGAAATTATCTATCCTGTTTATGTTTGCGCCGTTGCATAGAGCTAGGTTGGAATAATAGTGTTTGTACTCCGACTCTGGTGTTCTGTGCAATCCAAGGCAACGTCGAAGACACTGCCTCTCAAACACCCGAATCTTTTCCATTTGAGATGGGACAACGTTGAACCAAACCCGGCATCCATAGGCAATCATCGGCCGGATAAGGGCCATGTAGCAAATAACCTTCACCCTGCTGTCAAGCCGGCTGCTATAAAACAACCGTTTCGTCAGGGCAAAAGCTCCCCTAGCCCTGGCCAGAGCAGCCTTTATGTGTCTGTCGAAATACAAATAGTGATTTATCTAGATGCCAGCTACTTTATTACACTTTTACTCGCCAGTGGATGTTCATTTGGCACTATGATCACCAGCTTGTGCCAGTTCTTTCTCGTATCCAGTGGACAGCACTGGTTCGTTTTAGTTAGTTGTGTTTACCAATCGTCTGTGTATTTAAATATTATTTTTAAAAGTATTTCGTAATTTTTATTAGTGTAACTAATTAATTTCACTGCATAAGTGAATATTTTGATTGTGATTAATTCCTTTTTCCTTACTTGTGTTTAGTGGTGCTAAAATTAATTGTTAAATTCTTGGTATGAGTAATTTTTTTGTTTTGTTCTGTGCGATTAATAAAATCTTTGTTCCTTTATTTGAGTGCATTTATCATTTTTTTCTGTATATCCATGTGTTTGTGCCCACTTGTACTTAACTAAAATTTTCTCCTACTTTTTTGTTTTTTTTGTATCTACCTCAAGATTTCAAGCTTTAGTCAGCAATTATTTGTAGTCCCTTTCTTTCTATTTGAAATTATAACTTTCTTTTATTTTTAATTTCAAATATTTATAACTTTTTCTTGCTAACTCCTGTTAGCAAAGCCCGGTGGTCCTGGTAATAAAGACACGGCAGTGGTCGATCTCGATCTGTGGAAGTGTGCGCACGTTATCGGCTTTCACAGTTTTCTTTAACTAAAATCGGAGTGACTTTTCAAAGTTTTAATTTTACCCAGCTATTTTAAATAGTGCAATAGCACAGAGGTAGAGGTGGCCGACCACTCTGTTTAACAACGCTCTGAATAATGCTTATTATCCAGTGCGGTGGAAGACAGCTGTGGTACATCCTCTCCCAAAATAGGGAAAGGACAACTCCAATCCGGCGAATCTCCGGTCGATAAGTCTTCTTCCGAGTATCAGCAAGGTATTCGAAAAGGTTATCAATAGAGCGCTGTCTAAATGGGCAGAGGATAATAACATCACACCAGACAAACAGTTCGGTTTTAAAGTGGGACATGACACCATTCATGCAGCGTCTAAACTCGTTTCTGATGTCCAATGGAACAAATCTAAGAAGCAGTGTACGGGTGTCTGTCTGGTTGATTTGGAGAAGGCCTTCGACACCGTATGGTTAGAGGGTCTTTATCTAAAGCTGACCAGACTTGGCATTAGTAGGCCACTATTGTATATGCTTTATGATATGCTCAATGGCAGAGAGTTTGTTGTCAAGAGTGGCAATATAACTTCTGCCACAACCTTTAATATTAAAAATGGTCTTCAGCAGGGAGCGGTCAACTCGCCGATTCTATTCAGCATTTACACCAGCGATCTGATAAGTAGTCTAACTCAGGCAATTGCGTATGCCGACGATCTAATTGCGTACAAAATAGCACCAAAAGTCGAGGTCATCAGGATTCTCTTGCAGTGTGACTTCGAGAAGATTCAGCGATATTGCGATGACTGGAAGTTGAAAATCAACTTTCAGAAATCAGAAACTATCTTGTTTAGGACTCCGTTGCTTAGAGCCACAAGGGATACGAGAAAGAACTGGCGCAAGCTGGTGATCGTAGGGCCAAATGACCAGCCACTGGCGAGTAAAAGTGTAGTAAAGTACCTTGGTATCTGGAAGGATCAGTATTTGTATTTCGACAGACATATAAATGCTGCTCTGGCCAGGACTAGGGGAGCCTTTGCCCTGACGAAACGGTTGTTTTATAGCAGCCGGCTTGACAGCAGGGTGAAGGTGATTTGCTACATGGCCCTTATCCGGCCGATGATTGCCTATGGATGCCCGGTTTGGTTCAACGTTGCCCCATGTCAAATGGAAAAGATTCGGGTGTTTGAGAGGCAGTGTCTTCGACGCTGCCTTGGATTGCACAGAACACCAGAGTTGGAGTACAAACATTATTATTCCAACCGGGTCCTATACAACAGTGCCAACATAAACAGGGTACATAATTTCTTGGTGAAACTTTTTCGAGGTCACATTTGTAACGAACTAAATTTGTGAGAAATATGTGTGTTGTTTTCACATCATCGCTTTTACATTTGGATCCCCACGTAGGATATCTGAAACGACAATAAGTTTCAGGCCCTACGTTGGGCGCCATCTGTAATGAAATTATGAGATGTGTGTTGAATTAATAAGACGTTACCATCGTACCTCACTGAAAACATCGTTACTGCTAAGTTGATATATCAATGAAATGAGATGTCAACTCTAAACAAAAACTACACACACACACACTCACAACGACTCCTTACAGAAATGAGAAGTTTCTATACAATTCTATAACGTCATAGAACCGCACTTTGGCTCCTCATCTTAAGATGAATATGCTTCGATGTTAAACATAAACAATTTACAAAACACCAAATGTCGACTCTACAGCCGAGTTATTAGTAGTTCCCGAAATCACCATATTTTCTTTCACCGTGAGCTTAGTAACTCAAAAGACTTGTGTGACTCAAGCTGACCTTTACAATTCAAACTGATTACTATAACTCAAAGACTGAAAACATCGATCATATCCAAAAGAGAGATTGGTGAGAATCTTCAAGAGTACTTTGTAGTCTGTTAAAGAGCTGGGTTTAACCAACTTCTGCTTCCGAAAAGCAGTTATAAATAGATTTCCTGATGATTCTCGTTCTCTTAAGGAATCGTCCTTGCCCTTACTCCTACTCTCACTATCTTTCCTGAGCTCTGGAGGGATAGATCAAATATTCTTCCGAACAAGGTTGTCTCTACTCGACAGCCACACTAGGCCTGCTGGGTGCACGATTGCTTAAGCTCGCCGGATGAGGGGGGGATCTTGCAGCTGGAGTGAGACGGTGTTACATTATTTTTACAGACCTAAGATTCTGATGTTTTGAATCCAAATAAATTTAAATAATGTTGGAACCCGAAATTTGTATATATGAAATACAATGAAATGAAATAGTATTACGTGTGATGAACGAATGATTGTACGGATCACTCGGAAGTTTGATATATTTTTCTTGTTAAAGAACGACAATTCACGGGTTTTAATAAGGGGAACACAAATGTTAAAGTCCCTTGGACCTACCTTGCCCTACCCCATCATAATAGCTGTACTAGCTAATATGAACCTATGTTTTTCATTTGGCCCTGATATGCGAAAACCCCATGTTTGAGAGTCACAGTTGTTGACGTGCTCTCAACCATTTACTATACCCACCCATTCGGTATGATTAATGAACCCACCAATCATTATCCAAATTAAGTTTTCCATTGGCTTCTCAAATATTTTTTGAAAACTCCCATCCTATCCGAAGATAGGAATCCAAAAAAAAAAATGTACTTACTTAACTTTCCAACACACACACCCCTTCGACAAAACTTACTCAATCTTCATCTTTTGTTCTCAAAATTGTTAGTTGTGTATCTGAATCTCGAAATCTAAAATCGTCTTCAAATTATCAAAAAAAAATATATATCTCAAAATGTTAAACCTTATATTTTTACTCAGATGTCTCAAAATTTTATTCAAAAATATATATCTTGAAATTATAACTCAGTTTCATAGTCTGAGTGTACTAAAGTTTTCCTTAATATGTTCTCTTAATAACTAATATAATTATATCTTTATCTTACTGTAATTATGCTTCCGCTCGCACTATAAATTCTCTTAAGTTGAATAATATGTTTTCACGTTACCCAAAAAAAAAACTTCTCATTATGATTTCAAATCTTTACTCAATTAATGTTTACGACGTAATGAAAGCTTTCGACTTTCACTATCGTCTCGCTTTTGTTGTTATTTATCTTAAAATATATTGTTTTATAGTTTGTCCCATAATAAAATCTATTCCCTTATTCAAATTGATTTTCAAAAAATGTTCGCATATATATAGTTTAAAATCAAATATAGTTTCAATACAGTTAATCAAAATATTGACGTTCAATACTAAAAATGTGAAAGTTTTCAAAATAATAAAAGTATAATCACTCACCAAATCTTTTCCTTGTAGAAGTGCACTTGTACGCAGATGATTGATGTTCAGCTTTGCTATATAGATTGTTTGATGTTAAATGTTATATGATTTCACTATATGTATCCATTCTTGAATTTTTGTTGTTATTACTCACGATGGTTATTGTATTATGCTTATGGTTGCAATATTTTATTGACTCTAAATTATCAGAGGAGTGGAAGAATTTACACTTTTTCAAATAAATTCTCTACTCAAAATAAATAAACTCTATCGCTTTCGTTATACTGGACCTCTACTGTAATTACAATTATCTGTATCCAAGTATCTGTATCTCTTTTGACCTCTGATACTTTCTTAGGATATGTCTAGAAAATAGTTCGCGACTTTAACTTCACTTTTCTTAGAATTTACTTTATCTTCACTTTACCGATTTTACTTTACTGTCTTATTTTAGGTTTTACTTTAGCGTTTGTTTCTTATTATTACTCTTCCAGATCTAAATCTTTCTCTCTTCAAGTACTGAATATCAAAAACTCAAAACTTTAATCAAAAAAATATGTATATCAACGATTCAAAATTTACGCAATCAAAATTATCAATCTGATGATCGAGTCGGTTATCTTCCGATAGTCGATTCTCGCTATGATCTTTCTTATCTCTTATCAAAAATAAACTGAATCTATGAATCTTTAGCTTATCATAAAACGTTCACTGAGTGTAAATCAATAAATACTTAAAGAAAAATAAACTACAAATACAACTAATAGATAAATAAATACCAACATCCTTATTTTCTTACTTGTTTTCGTTTAGTAACTTACTTATCCTATGAATTTTTATTGGGGGTTTGACGTAGTTTTACACATCATAAAGTGGTCCTTAGGATTACGACAAGGGGTGACAGATTTCTGAGACACTTTTCTGGAACTATAGATTCTGGATGTGCTTGGAGATTCTTGACGTAATTATAGATGACTTGACGGTAATTTTGACTTGACTGACTCTTGACGGTGTATATATGTTTATTGGACTTGACTGATTCTTGACTGTTTCGTAGATAACTTGACGTGTACGAGAAATGACGGACTGACTGTACTTTCATATGAAAATGCTGTGCTCGTGGACAAAACGTAAGTATGTATCCCTAAAACGAAAATACTTTCTGGAGCTGCGTAACGGTTGTTATATGTTTGTTCGCAAGACAAAACATGTATCGATATACATAGGTGAGTATGTACGCTGGTTTTCGGGGTAGTTTTGTTATTTTAAGCTGAATACAATTGTCTCAGACTTCTCTGAAGATTTTTATATTAATGAATATCATTTAATTGCACTGAAGTGAAGTTATTTCACGATTCTTCTGTAGGTGTAATAACTGATTGGCGATAATGATTCGCACGTTGTTGCTTTATATTAATTGGTTTGGTTAAATAAGCTTTTGTTGCTTAAGATGTTATATTACTAATTCTTTTAATGATTTGCTTAATTATTTGGTTAATGCTTTGCTTGGTTATTATGTTAATGCTTTGCTTAATCATTATGTTATGTTTTGCTTAATTGTTTTGTTAATATTCTGCTTAATTGGTCTGGTAATATTTTGCTTAATTGGTCTGGCCGCCACGTGGTTTCTCGTACAGTCTCGTCTCAATTGAATTTCGTACCTGTAGGGTTACAAAAACTATTAGAGAACTAGAAAAAACTCACTAGGGGCTCTACAAATTATTCTTTCTTTTTTTTCAACTTTCTTTCTACCAACTGTACTAAATATTTAACAAAAAGAATATTACCTTTTCTTGTGGAATTAATCCAATTGATTCGACATCGACATTTTGCTTCTGGGTATTCTTGCGAAACCAGAAAATCCGTGCATCAATGTTCTTGGCCATTAAAGGCGTATAAATTGATTAAAAATCAGCACAATACCTTGACAGAAATATTTACCACGAAATAACAAATGTTTTACTATATTTTTCTGAAGATTTAATTCACCAAATTCAGTAGATTATTTCGGATTAGAATTTAACAACTTATTCGATCGGCGGCCAGACTAAAAAGAACTATGTCGGTTCGTACTCGAACACAATTTCACCTCTGAACGATTTTGGTTAAGTATTGTAGTTTAAGGTTCTCTTCGCACTAGATTCGTGAATTGCATAACCAATTGTGTTGAGAAATTTATTTGTTTTAAAAATATTTATGAATTAAAGAGAATGAGTGAGAGGAAGATTTTATTGTATTATATTAATCCCAATCAGACTATTAATATTATGCCCTGTAGATGTGGCATAGAGTTTTATTTTTATTACGAATCGTTATCGACTCGTTTCTTGTGTGACATGAGTTGGATGAGTTCAAAGTAGGTTTACACGTATGGTGTAGAACTGAAATATGTTGAACTGGAACTCGCAATTGACTTAAAGAAGGAAATGACTATTAGAGTTAAGGTTGGCACTAGTTTTGACGACTGATGGACTATGAGATTCTGTTTTTGGATGATTCGAATTAATTGAATAATCAGAGTCAGCTCGTTTCCTACACATAGCAAGAGTGATGTCCTCGTCTAAGAACTTAATTTTCGGGGCTTATAACCCCAACAACGAATACTACGAGAGTGTGCGTCTAAGCGGCTTTATTCCACCCGATGCATTCCTCCACCTAGACAGTAGAGGCCTGATCCAGGATGGAGCGGCGGTTCCGCTTATCTACCACGTCGGCCGCAGAACTGTAGATCGGCGGCTGCCTTACAGTCGAGACGTCCTCGCACAAGACGGAGCTGAGCACCTTCGGTTCAGTAGGACTGTGTCCGAACGGGACTCAAGAGATAGGGTAAAGCAGGAGAACCAGTTCTGGTGGTTGAAAAACGAAGATGAAGTTCCTTGAGACATTTAATAGTTGACCTTGCTATTTTCTTTTGTATGGCCGACTTGCATAGGTTAAGGTAGTTAGTTTTAAGTAGGGACAGTCAGGGTGGCACCAAAAAAAAAAATATATAAAACATAGAAAAACAAAAAAAAAATATAAAATCCACAAACATACAAGAAAAAAATATAAAAAAGGAAAATGCTTGCTGTGGCTGTTCTAGTTTGTAAGTAGTCTGTAAGTAGCTTATAAGTAGGTTGTAATTAGTTTATAATAAGTTTTAAATAGTTTTAATTAGCTTTAAGTAGTTAAATTAGTTTTAATTAGCTTTAATTTAGTTTTATGTAGTTTGTAAGTTTTATATAAAACAAAACAAATAAAGACATTGATACCGAGTTTTTTGTAAATTCTTCTCGGTAAAAAATAAAACCGACCTGGATTAAGTATTAAGATAGTTCTTAGGCCGAAAGGCATTAGCATTAAGTTATTATAGTTTAACTTAGAGCGCCCGACTAGGGCCAGTAAGTTTCTTTTAAGATATTGATAAGAAGGCTAGTTTTTATGAATTTTTGTCTAGCTTTAAGATAGTCTTAAGAAAATTGAAAAATAAAAATGAATTTAATTAAAAAAAAAAAAAGGTGGCCGACCGACAACATGAGGACCACAGGTTCGAGTTCCGGTCGGGCAAAAATTATTTGGCTGCTTTTTTTTCACAATCGTGAAGTAGAAAACTTCATCGAGTTGGAAAAGTTGCAAACCAACAACACCGCGGGAACATCGAAAGGTGCCCCAGCAACAACAATCATAAAGCCAGCTATGGCAACACCATTGAAAGCTACGGTCAGTGCCGTAGCAACAACAACAACAACCAATCAAGCGATGGCACCACCAGCCATACCATCAACCAGTGCCGTAGCAACAACGGCAAAAACAGCAACGGTACCAACAGCCGATGTGGAAAACAAGAGGAGGAAGTGGATTAGCTGTGTGCCGAACCTCGTCAAGCGCCGCTCCACCACCACCTCAGCCCAGCTGTCAGCCGGGGTGAAGGAGACGGTGCGCACAGCCAAAACAACAGCAGCAGCAAAAACACGACTGCGGTCAATACCACCGACTGACAACGGAAGCAGCGACAACATCAGCGTCAGCAGAATTAGGAACAGAAGTGATATGTTGAAAGGTAACATTAATAATAAATACATTTATTTAAGTCAGTCGTAATTTTGTATTCATCGATCGAAGTTAATAAATAAATAAAATAAAAAAGAAAAAAAAACTTATTGTTTTTTTTATTGAAAGTTAATAAAAGAAAATGCAACTGGCGCCCAACGTGTTTAAGCTAAGTAAAAAGTGTTATAAGTTGACCTAAAACAGTTCGGCACACGTAAATTCACAAACATAAGCTGACCTAAAGTAGTTCGCCGCGTGAAACTTAGCAAGAAAAACCCAACGTGTTCGTTTTGAGAATAAATAACTCCGTAAAAAGTCGACCTAAAGAAGCTCGGCGCGAGTGTTAATATTGGTTTTATAGAACTTTAATCCTGCACTAAAACAAAAGTATGCTTAAAGCAAAAAAGGAGAAAAAAGCCATCCCAACCAATAGTTATTCAAAACAACACCCACCAAGGAACTACTACGGTTAATCTATAAAAACTGTACCACGAGGGAGTGTAGGACAGCTTCCCCAGTAGCATTGTAAAAAGGACAAACAGCAACTTACCAGCGTGAAATGTTCTTGAAACTACTAACGTAAGACATAGAATTAAGATTTAAATACAAGTGAAAATAATCAGATCCTAGATAAAATAAAACTCGGACAAATCTCAAAGTGAAATATTAACATAAAAAAGGATAAAATAAATTATTTCTGGACGAAATACAATTAAAAAAAAATTATAGAGAAAGTTAGATATTAAAAGTGAAATTAATTATCAAGTATTTAGATTCTAAGCAATACAATACTAAAATATTTTAACTCAAATTTTTTTTTAAAAAAACTTTCAAAATTCCTAAGTCTAGAAGAGAAAAACGAAGAACCATGCCCAATCCCACTACAGAAAATTTACCTTTAAATCCTGCAAACCTTAGCAACATTCAACTTCCCAATTTCAATATACCTCCACCAAACCCAACCACCCAAAACCAAGTAATGGCTTCACCAGAACTTGAAACTCTCGTAACAAGTATCGTCACAAAAGTATGCACCGAACAATGCAAAGACATCGTTCAAGCGATTATCAATCCACACGCGAATTTCTACAAAGGAGTAGAACAAACCATAGACACAAACTTTGTCGAAAATCTAAGCGAGCTTGACAAATACCAGATGTAGTTCGAAGTCTTAGAGACTTTTCTGGAAATCCAGGTGAATAAAGTTCATGGAGAAAATGATGAGAGAATCCTCAACCTCTACAATAGTCAAACAGGCACTCCTAAATACTTCGGTATTTTAAACACTATTCAAAACAAGATAGTCGGCAACGCAGATGCGGTGCTAGAATCATACAACACCCCTTTGAATTGGGAGTGTATATCTAAATGTTTGACCACCCATTACGCAGATAAACGCGATCTTGGTACACTAGAATACCAGATGACAACTTTGACTCAAGGTCACAATAGTGTTGAAGAATATTACCAATCTGTATACCAACACTTGACTTTGATTCTAAACAAAATTTCAAGCATGGAAATTGCACCAGATGCAATGCATATACTGATAGAAACATACAGAGAGAAGGCCTAAGATACCTTCATAAGAGGCCTTAGAGAGGACTTATCCAGACTTCTGGGTATAAGAGAACCCGCTAACCTTCCACAAGCTCTGTACCTATGTCAAAAGCTTGAAAATCAAAGCTTCCGTTCACAACACGCTAATGTTCCTAGCAATAGAAAACCAGCTCCAACACCACTACCTCGTAGACCAATTCACCTTGCACAACAACCGCAACCCTTTTATCCACAAATAGCACATATCCCACAACATTATCCAAACGTACCACCACGTTTCTACCAAACACCTCAGTATCCCCAGCATAATCCCTTTCAACAAAAAAGACAATTTGTTTAACCCCGACCACTTGGTCGGAAACCGTTTCTAAATAATAGACCTGAACCAATGGATATCGATCATAACATTCGTTCGAGAGGAATAAATTACATGAATAGACCAAAACCTCGCAATCATTTATTTGGTAAAAGACCGTTAAATCAGGATGCCCCTTCTCCATCGATGCAAGCAAATCCAAACAAGATGCAAAGGAACTTTCATGTTTCAACAGCCCCCAAACCCTATTCCGATCAAATCAATTACCCAAGCTCATCCCAAACAAATGAACAAATTGATACTATCTCAAATTACTCCCATCAGCACGCATATTCTTCCCAGTCTGACACCGATATTTATAACTCCTTAATAGATTCTATGAGCACAGTAGATATCGGAGATGAGTCATTAAATGATTGCATATCAAATCAAAATGATTACAACGACCCACTCAATGATTATGCAGATATTCATTTTTTAGGCTAAGAAGCTCGTCTTTACCATACTTTGAATGTAAGACGAGCGACGGCAAAATATTAAAATTCTAAGTCGACACGGGATCAAACAAAATAAAAACCCAATTCCTAAGAATCAAAATTTGTATGCAAACTCAGTCGGCGGCAAGATAGAAATATGCCACCACACCATGGTAAATCTTTTTGGCACTAATTCGATTCGAATAAAATTTTTATCCTTCCCACACTAAAATCCTTCCACGGAATCTTAGGCAACGACAGCCTCAAAAGCCTGTCAGCCGTTATCTTTACAAAAGAAAACTATATGCTCATAAAAAACAAGTTCAAAATTTGACTCAAACAACAAATATCAGAGTCAATAAATTCTGTTACGATCAGAAATAATCATATGTCAGAAGAACAAAAAACTGAACTTTGTAAATTGACACAAATTTACTCAAATCTCTTCGTCGAACCAGATGAAAAATTAACCTACACCACTACAGTCAAGGGCAGAATTAGAACTTCAACTGAAGATCCGATTTACACCAGATCCTACCCATATCCAATGTCTTTAAAAGACGAAGCGGATTAACAAATCAACCAACTCCTCAAAGACGGTATAATAAGACCTTCACGGTCGCCTTACAACGCACCAATCTGGGTCGTTCCCAAAAAAATCGATGCCTCAGGCGAAAAAAAGTATCGGTTAGTTATTGATTACAGAAAACTTAACGCTGTAACCGTTTCGATTTGCTATCCGATCCCCGAAATAAATGAAGTGTTATCACGACTCGGTCAAAATAAGATATTCTCGGTAATTGACTTAAAGAGTGGATTTCACCAAATGAAACTGGATGAGAAGGACATTGAAAGGACAGCCTTCTCAGTTAACAATGGAAAGTACAAGTTCGTTCGACTTCCATTTGGGTTAAAGAATGCACCATCCATATTTCAAAGGGCATTGGATGACATTCTCCGGGAACATATAGGCAAAATTTATTTTGTCTATATAGACGATATCGTCGTCTTTAGCAAAGACGAACATTCTCACTTTGGTAATCTATCCACAATTTTTCAAACTCTCCAAAACGCAAATCTGAAAGTTCAAATGGACAAATGCGAGTTCTTAAAAGATACTGTGGAATTTTTGGGATTCATTATATCGTCCCAAGGAATAAAAACAAATCTGAATAAAGTAGAGGCAATTGCAAAATTCCCATGTCCAAGAATACTGAAAGTATTGCGTCCTTTCTTAGGCCTGTCTGGGTCTTACTGTAGGTTTATTAAGGACTACGCAAAAATGGCAAAACCTTTAACAGTCCTCTTAAGGGGGGAAGATGGACGGACGTCCAAGCAATCCTCGATCAAAAAATTTATAAACTTAGATATTGAAGCCCTTGAAGCATTTCACAAAATTAAAAGTTCTTTAACTTCCGAAGACGTAATTCTCACTTTCAATGATTTTAAAAAAGAATTCCATCTGACAACAGATGCGTCAGACTACGCCATTGGCGCAGTCTATAAGAACAAGATAAGAAACCGATAACTCTTATGTCACGGACACTCTCAAAATCTGAAGAACAACTTGCGACTAACGAAAAGGTGATGTTGGCCATTATATGGGCTCTCAATTCTCTAAGAAACTACCTTTACGGTTCATCAGTCGTGAAAATATTTACGGACCACCAACCCCTAACTTACGCGTTAAGCAACAAAGACACCAATAACAAATTAAAGCGTTGGAAAGCAATTCTAGAGGAGTACAACTATCAGTTAAAGTAAAAACCTGGAAAAACAAATATAGTTGCAGATGCCTTATCAAGAGCACCCATAGACAGTAACGTCAATTCCCTAACCGTCACACAACACAGTGACGAAAGTTCTGGGCAAAATCTTATTCAGATTGCAGAAGAACCAATAAACGTCTTTAAAAACCAAATAATCCTAATCGAGGGAACTACAGTCTCATATGATTTCAAAATTATATTTCCTACTTACCATCGTCATATAATAATAGAAACGGAATTCAGCAATGAAAAAATAATCGACATCTTCAAACGTTATCTTAACCCATCAGTTATAAATGGTCTACAAACATAAGAAAGAATTCTAGGACGAATCCAAGAAATTTACCCTATCCATTTCAAACAGTACAGAATTCGTTTCGCTAGGAAAAAAGTCATCGATTTATTTGATGAAGCTCAACAAGAGTCCGAGATCATTAAAGAACATAACCGTGCCCACCGCAACAGCAAGGAAAATCGTAAAAGATTGTAAAATATGCAAAGAACATAAGTACGATCGTCACCCCAGCAAACCTATGATCCAACCAACACCTATCCCCTTATACCCTTAACACATAGTTTTAGTTTTATTTCATTTCATCAATCGGAGTTTTTGACTCCTACAGACTTATAAATAATTATACATTTAACTGTAGGTGGGTAATACAATACAGGTTTATACAATAAATATCTTAGCACATATAATAGTTAAATAAATAACTTAAATAAATAATAATAAAGAAATATAATACAATATAATTAAATTTGTTTAAGAACAATTGACTTAAAAATATTTCTCGAACAATTCATATCAAAATCCACTCTAGAGCATACTAAATTAGCTTCTCTGATGCAACGGGAGATGGGTTCATTGCGACCATAGTTTCTGTGGTGAAACTGTTCATATAAAATATAACGTTCACGTGTAACTCTTGAAGGTGCAGTACCTTCATAAAATAAGTTTATAAGCGGCGGGAATTTAATATGCCTGGTTATAATGTCCCTGACAAACATAGTAGAAAAATATTTTCTTCGAGTTTCCAGTGATTTCATTCCAAATAATAAACATCTGGTTTCGTAGGATGGTCTGGTAATTCTCCAATTTAATTTAAAAAAAGCATATTTCGTAAAATTTTCTTGTACATTTTCTATTCTTTTAGATGAATTTGAGTAATACGGATTCCAAACTGTGCAGCAGTACTCTAGCACAGATCTTACTAAAGAATTATATAATGTTATCAGAGTATATGAATCATTAAACTCTCTTGTATTTCTTTTAACAAATCCTAGCATTTGGTTAGCTTTATTGATCATATAATCATAATGAGGCCGGAATGAAAGACTAACGTCAAGAACTCCCAGATCTTTCTTCTGAATTACTCTTTCCAGGTCGACATTAGAGATGGTATAGTTAAAAATTATTGGATTTTGGTTCCTGTAACAAGATAAAACTTGACATTTGGCTATATTAAGATCAAGGAAATTAGCTTTGCACCAAGTCACCAATCTACCCAAGTCAGCCAACAGAAGATTACAGTCAGATTTACAGGAAATCCTACGATAAAGTTTAAGATCATCTGCAAAAAGCAAGCAAGCAAGAATCTTGAAAGAAAGCGGGAATGTCATTGACAAAGAGGAGAAAAAGCAGTGGTCCCAAATGACTACCTTGAGGGACACCAGATCTTACACATATATCATCAGATTTAAAATTTTCAATTTTAACTACTTGCAACCTTCCAGTCAAATAGGATTTTAACCACATTAATAAAGATGAGTGAAAACCAAAACAATAAAGCTTTTGAATAAGAATTTGATGGTTTACTCTATCGAAAGCTTTCGAAAAACCAGTAAATATAATATTAGTTTGATGACCTTTTTCCATATTAGATATAATGCTATTCGTCAATAACGTTAAATTCGTTGTTGTCGATTTCCCTGCAACAAAACCATGTTGAAAGATGGATATTTTACCCTGGATAATAGTTGCACTTCTATTATAAACTATTTTTTCAAATAGTTTAGGTATGGCAGAGATTTTGCAAATTGGTCTGTAATTTGTTATTTCTTGCTTAGACCCCGATTTGAAAATCGGAGATATAAATGAAATTTTCCATGAATCCAAAAAATAACCTCTAGATAGAGATACATTGAAAATCATTGTTAGCGGTAAGGCCAGAGCTATAGCACATTTTTTTTTAATTATGGGTGGAATATTATCGGGACCTTCACTTTTGTTCAAATCCAGGCTAAGTAAAGCTTCTTCAACTTCCGTTTGGCCTAGAACAAGCGACCCAATATTAATACTATTACTCACGGCTGGAAACTCTTGATTTATGATCGATTCTGACGAATAAACAGCTTGAAAATATTTTGCAAATAAATTACAAATAACTGACATTTCACTTGAAGTAGTGTCTAGGTATTTCATACAGCTTGGTAATCCGTACGATTTTCTTTAGTATTTAGAAAATACCAAAATCGCTTACTGTTACTTTTAAGATCATTTCCAACAGATAAAATGTAGTTACGATACAAAAATTTATTTAAACAATTGAATTTACGCTGGCAATCAATATAAATATCACGAAAACTTAAATTTTCTTTGTTTTGTTTATATAATTAATACGCTTTGTTTTTTTGGTTTTTAAGATTACTTAACCTCCTATTAAACCAAACAGGGCTGGAATTCTTTTTAAAATATTTTTTTGGGACATATTTTTCTATAGCACCGTTTAAAACTGACGCGAAGACAGAATAATCATTATCTAAATTAGAAGAAGTAAAAATATTTTGCCACGAAAAAGACAACAAATACTCTACCATTGCATCATAGTTAGCTTTATGATAATCATAACCAATACTATTACTAACATTTTCTTTTTTTAAATAATTGTAAAACAATATCTCACCCTCAATTCCGAGGTGATGTTGAGTGTTCTCAATGATTGGAAAATTAGACTTTTCAATATTAATAAGAAATTCTTTGTCTACAAATATTAAATCAAGTATGCGATTGAGATCATTATATTCATGGTTTATTTGAACTAAATCATATTGGCTTAGAAAATCAATAACAGCAGATTCAATTTCTGATGAAATCTGAAAAGGAGTCAAATATTTATCTTCTAAGTCTAAACTCCATTTAATATTACCAATATTAAAATCTCCAGCAAAAATTACATGTTTTAAGTTGTATAAATTATCTAAGATTTTTTTGGAATTTGACAAATGCGTATTTTAAAACTCTAATGTGCTTCTAGGTGGTATATAGCTTGCTAATACATATAATTCTGATTCATCTATTTTGATACATACAATCAGCTGATCAATATCTAGATTAGGAGCTGAGGAATTAGAGTCTAGTTCAATTTCACTGCATGGCAGAGAGGTACGAACAGCAACCAGTACTCCTCCGCCCCTTTCCATTCCAGTTTTTATTTTGCATCTATCTTTTCTGAATATAGAATAATGATTTGAAAAAATTTCTGATGTTAAGTGATTTTCAGACAACCATGTTTCTGTTAAAACAATAATATCGTAATTGCAAGAAGATAAAGAAACAAATGCATTATCTTATCCCACCTACGTTTTGATAATAAAAGGATATATTTCTTTTTCCAAAATGAGCAGATGATGATGGTCTAGATGAACTTATGGATGAAAGCTTAGGTGGAAGGGCAGCAGATTGAGATATATCATTTGAAGAAAGCAAAGCGTAATTCTCAGACCTCTGAGAACTACCGCTTATTCGTTTTTTGGAATAAAAACAAATGGTCGTATAGTAACTCCCGATGGCCAAAAATTCGCACTATAGATTGAACTGGTGTATTCACTTGGGGCAATTATTTTAAAGTTTATGAAATTATGTTTTGTTTCCTTATTTTTATTTAGCATGAAACAAGATATTCCTGAAGGATTTGGAAACGCAGATAAATTCGAAACAATTTATAACACACAGATACATATTTTACGAACAAACGAATAATTCTTACAGCCATAGATAAGTTTTCAAAATATGCCCTAGTAAGATTGCTCAAATCTAGATCTTCTGAAGACATAAAACAACCACTTAGGGAATTAATTCTCTCGTTTGGTGTTCCAGACACCATAGTTGTAGACAAAGAAAAATCCCTTAATTCAAATTCAGTTCTATTTATGTTAGAAAACTTTTTTAACATAAGAGTATTCAAAACACCGCCATATACTAGTTCCGTAAAGGGACAAATAGAACGTTTTCACTTGACATTATCTGAAGTGATGCGATGTTTAAAATCACAAAATGCCCAGTACACATTCTCAGAACTTCTCGATAAGTCAATTTTCGAATATAACAATTCTATCCACTCAACAACAGGAAAAAGGCCAATAGACATATTTTTTACTAGGCAGCTGTCAAACAATCCCGAACAACTTGAAAAAGAAAGAAAAGATATAGTTCAGAAAATCAAAGAAAAACAAATTGCAGACTTAGAATACCATAATAAAACATAAATCCTATTAAGAACTTTTCGGTTGGAGAAACTTTTTATGTTAAAATAAACAAGAGATTAGGAAACAAACTTTCTCCCAAATACAAGAGAGAAACAGTTAAGGAAAATAGGAACACTACTGTTATAACTACGTCAGGAAAAACGATACACAAACGTTTAATCAAAAACTAATTTTCTCCCTTTAGGCTTCTTGTGCCCCTGTGCATTGCAAATGTTCAAATCTTGGATTATACTAGTTCACAGCTAATAAAAATTAGCACAGGAAATGCAAAGATTCAAAATGGATCCTTCAAAATCATACACGTCATCGATATTGAAACGTACGAAAAATTCATAGATCAGTTAGAAAATGCCACTATTTCTAACGTTAAAACCCATCATCCTTTATATCCCATCCTTCCTTTTGAGATTCAACGAATACAAAATTATTTAAGTAGACTTAGAATTAAAGAAAAACCAAAACGGTCATTAGACTTTTTAGGCTCAACGTGGCAATGGATCGCCGGAAGTCCAGACCACTACGACTATGAAATAGGTACTAACAAATAAAATGAATGATATGCTTACAAATAATAACAATCAAGTTATTATAAATAGATTAACGATAGATAATATAAACGAAATTTCCAATTTAACAAATAATATACTAAAAACATTCATGAAAACCAAATATAAATAGATTTAATAAAGGAAGAAATTATAAACATAGCATACGCAAAACATTGGGCAAAAGCCAACATTGTAAATTCATATATTTTAAGTAACAATGAAATAAATATAACAGAAACAATTATAAAAAATGAAAATATTCCATACATAAATATTGATGAAGCTCTTGAATTCGCAAATGTAAAAATAGCATCAAACAACAAAAATATAATCTATATTGTATCATTACCTACGAGCGAAAGTTATTCTTGTAGTGTTTTTATATTAAGACCAATAAAAAAGAATAATACTTTAAATAAAATTCCTTATGAAAAAATACTAGAATGTAACGAATCATTAAAGATTGTAAGAAATATAATAACCTAGAAATATGTAGCAAAGATAGCATTATTGACCTATGCACCTCTGAATGCCTACCCAACTTATTAAAGAGTACCAAACCAAGCTGCGTGAAAATCAACAATGATCATATCCTATCAATAGAAGAAATATCATCCGGAATACTACTCCTCAACCAATTCAATGGCCCCATAGTTATTAACAACGAGACATTAAACCTTCAAGGAACCTACATCATTTGTCATTCAAACTCTTCGATTTTAATAGACGGCAGAGAAATTATTAACAACGAAATAATCAATTATCATCCTATGCCAGCAATTCTTCAACCAGCATCAATGCCAGAAGAAAACGAAGAATTCTTGTCACTTGAGAGACTAAAACATCTTCACTCCAAGAGTACGGCTAAGATAGAGCTACTGGAACAAGAAAATACAATCCACCGTACAACCAGCTCAGTGTTAGCAATCTGCCTTACATCTGCAACAATAATACTTGCCTTCAAAATCTTTGGTAAACTTAAGAATAAAATCTACAATAAAAAAGAAGAAGCCTCATCAGCTCCAATACTAGCTGAAAAAACACGGCAAACAATAATAGGAATTGAAGATATCTCCAAACATCTAAGATCATCGAACGAGGACGTTCGAAATTAAGGGCGGAGGAGTTAACTCCACAAATGTTCAACACGCGAACGTTAAATTTGCAAGCACTGCAACAACAGGTGTTGTATTATTTTCGGTCAGTGCACCAGTCACTAGTGCAATATTAAATTGCAACAACTGACCTCGACTGCGGTCAATACCACCGACCGACAACGGAAGTAGTGACAACATCAGCGTCAGCAGAATTAGGAACAGAAGTGATAGGTAGATAGGTAACATTAATAATAAATACATTTATTTAAGTCAGTCGTAATTTTGTATTCATCGATCGAAGTTAATAAATAAATAAAATAAAAATAAAAAAAACTTAGTGTTTTTTTTTATTGAAAGTGAATAAAGGAATATGTAACTTACATCAACAACTTGATACCTCGCCATCCGATGACGACATCGAATGTATGTGATCGCGGCTTATGCACCGGCATCACCTCAGCTAACTGATCTTATGATAGAGCTTGAAAAGCTTTTCGAATGTCTACGCTTGAGCTTGGAAGAAAATTACTTTCTCATGGCCAGTGATTTGAATGCCAAACACCAAGATTGGGGAAATCAAATTCAGAATCAAAGAGGTATTCATCTTTTCAATTGGATGAGTCGATACAACACTGAATATGGTGTCGACCTGCTGGCTACGAATCGGCCATCGTTTCCAAGAAGCGGTGCCTATCTGGATCTTTTGCTAATAGACGCAAGACTGACAATTACTCACACTGTAGGTCAAAGACCAAGAAACTGTTTACGAACGATCGAGTACGATAGTGATCACTGCGGACTCGCCGCCGTAATACAGCTTCTGAACGAGCTCGTGGAGTGGGATGAGTATGTACGTATGCATACTTACAATTAAAGTAAGGTGCGCTGGCTACGCGTTACCAACGCCTTATCGACCGAAATCAGTTCGAATAACATGTCCCCACCAAATGACAGGAATTTGACAAATAACAAAATAGACCAATACCTAGAACAAATGGATGAGACAATCAAACGAACAATGAACAGAACAATACCGAAATACAAACAAAGGGACGCAACCGACACGTATCGGAACGCGACCATTGACGCACTACACAGACAAAAAAGTGGACTGCTGACAAGACTAAAGCTCTTGTACCGATGATTAACAGATCCTCACGGTGTAGAGATTAGGACACTGAAGTCGTCGATCAAGAACATCAACCAACTAATTAAAGAAAACTATCGGTTGTCAATCAATTTGTATTGGGATAACAAAATTCGGGCCGTTAATGCTAGCGACCCGAGCATGTTTCGCCAAATTAACAAGATATTTAGAAGGAATGATCAGAACGACCTTCCTTTTCTTAAGCTTCAGAGAACGACAGACAACAGAGACGTACTTCGGATAACAGGAATTAATCCAGTGGACGCCATCTTGGACGATGACCTCCTTACTGTCGACGATCCGCAGGAGAAAGTGGAGGCTGTGGGGGCTGCTTTCCAGCAAATGTACAAGGTGAATGCGTGCATTCACCCCAATCATGACCTGGAAAACAGAGCCTTGCTCCATCACTTCTACCTTCGGAATGACATCACGCAATGGCGATCAGAGAACCTTGGTTTCACCAGGTTCAATAAAGATCATTTGGCAAACGCCATAAACGCCGAGCGAAATGGGCCCAGTTCCCTGTTAATTACGAAGGTGGAGCTCCAGCTCATCTCCGATTCATTAAAGAAGAAGAAGTCAGCAGGAGTCGATGGCATATCCAACGTTTTACTTCAACATTTACCTCAAGAAGCAGTAGACATTTATACCACTCTGTTTAACAACGCTCTGAATAATGCACATTATCCAGTGCGTTGGAAGACAGCTTTGGTGCATCCTCTCCCAAAAAAGGGAAAGGACAACTGCAATCCGGCGAATCTCCGGTCGATAAGTCTTCTTCCGAGTATCAGCAAGGTATTCGAAAAAGTTAACAATTGAGCTCTGTCTCTGGGCAGAGGACAATAATATCATACCAGACAATCAGTACGGTTTTAAGGCCATATTAAAAATGGTCTTCAGCAGGGAGCCGGAGCGGTTAACTCGCCGATTGTATTGAGCATTTACACCAGCGATCTGATAAGTAGTCTAACTCAGGCAATTGCGTTTGCCGACGATCGAATTGCGTACAGAGCAGCTCTAAAAGTCGAGGTCATCAGGATTCTTTTACAGCGTGACTTCGAGAAGATTCAGCGATATTGTGATGACTGGAAGTTGAAAATCAACTTTCAGAAATCAGAAACTATTTTGTTTAGGACTCCGTTGCTTAGAGCCACAAGGGATAACAGAAAGAACTGGCGCAAGCTGGTGATCGTAGGGCCAAATGGACATCCACTGGCGAGTAAAAGTGTAATAAAGTACATTGGCATTTGGATGGATCAGTATTTGTATTTCAACAGACATATAAATGCTGCTCTGGCCAGGACTAGGGGAGCTTTTGCCCTGACGAAACGGTTGTTTTATAGCAGCCGGCTTGACAGCAGGGTGAAGGTGATTTGCTACATGGACATTATCCGGCCGATGAGTGCCTATGGATGCCCGGTTTGGTTCAACGTTGTCCCATCTCAAATGGAAAAGATTCGGGTGTTTGAGAGGCAGTGTCTTCAACGCTGCCTAGGATTGCACAGAACACCAGAGTCGGAGTACAAACATTATTATTCCAACCTGGCTCTATACAACGGGGCCAACATAAACAGGAAAGATAATTTCTTACTGAAGCTTATTCGGGGTCACATTGCAAGAGTGATGTCCTCGTCTAACAGCTTAATTTTCGGGGCTTATTACCCCAACAACGAACACCACGAGAGTGTGCGTCTAAGCGGCTTTATTCCGCCGGATGCATTCTTCCACCTAGGATAGAGCGGCGGTTCCGCTAATCTACCACGTCAGCCGTAGAACTGAAGATCGGCAGCTCCTTTACAGTCAAGACTTCCTCACACGAGCCGGAGGAGAGCACCTTCGGTTCAGTAGGTCTGTGTCCGAATGGGACCGAAGAGATAGGGTAAGGCAGGAGAACCAGTTCTGGTGGTTGAAAAACGAAGCTGAAGTTCCTTCAGACATTTAGTAGTTGACCCTGCTATTTTCTTTTGTTTGGCCGACTTGCATAGGTGTAGGTAGTTAGGTTTAAGTAGGGACAGTCAGGGTGGCACCAACAACAAAAAAAAAATATAAAACATACAAAAACACAAAAAAAATATAAAATCCACAAAAATACAAAAAAAAATTATAATACCGAAAAATGCTTGTTGTGGCTGTTCTAGTTTGTAAGTAGTCTGTAAGTAGCTTATAAGTAAGTTGTAATTAGTTTATAATTAGTTGTAAGTAGTTTTAAGTAGCTTTAAGTAATTATAATTAGTTTTAATTAGCTTTAATTTAGTTCTATGCAGTTTGTAAGTGTTGTATAAAACCATAAAAAAATAAAGACAATGATACCGAGTTTCTTGTAAATTCTTCTCGGTAAAAAATGAAACTGACCTGGATTAAGTATTAAGATAGTTCTAAGGCCGAAAGGCATTAGCATTGTTATTATAGTTTAACTTAGAGCACCCGACTGGGGCCAGTAAGTTAGTTTTAAGATATTGATAAGTAGGCTAGTTTTATGAATTTTTGTCTAGCTTTAAGATGGTTTTAAGAAAATTGAAAAATAAAAATGAATTTCAACAAAAAAAAAAAAAAAAGAGGACACGGCAGTCAAATCTTCGTTGTATAGGTTCGAATCCTGGTAAAATTAAAACATTTTTTTATTTTCATATTATTATTATTTTTATCTTATTTATTTAATCTTTTTTTATTTCCTGGTCTGTTATTTTATTAATTTTTAATTCTTAACTTAAATTTTAAATATGATTTGCTCTTCAAAAAGTTGTATAGATAGCCTTAATTCCTCCTCACTGTTTGCTTGCTTTGGGCCTTGTGGGAATCTTTACCACGCCAAATGCATCGGTTCAACTAATGCGTTTATTGAGAAAGTGACAAATTCTAAATGTGCGTATTGGTATTGCACCGACTGCCGCAAACTCTCTTTATCTCAGCTGGCGTTTAAAATGGCTAATTTTAAAGTGGACATCATGAAGCTTTCTAAGGGTTTTGAAGAACTGGTTTGTAATTTTAAAGACGCAGTTTCATGTTTTAATTCGTTAACACTTCCAAATGATCCGGTAGATGTCGGTACATCTACTGAAGACCTACTACTGGACCCTCTTCCTCTTTTGATCTCGCCATCCAGAGATGATTTGCTTGCGCAGTCCAGCTCAACTGAACGTTCTGAAAACATATCAGTTGCCAAAAAGAGCAACAAAAGAGGACGAGAAAAATAGTAGTTGTAAAAAACACCAGTCAATCCCCTAAAAGAACTAATCTTATCGCTAGTCCCCATATTGCTTTAGAATTAGCTCCCCCAGACGCAATCCCTATCCCAGATGTGGATTGTGCTACCATCTCCAATTTAATTAATGATCCTAAGCCCATCAAAGCTGTTTCTAAACCGAGGACTATTTTTATTTCCCGCCTTGAACCACATATCGTTGTGGATGACATCGTTTCCCACTTATTGGCTAATAACTGCATCCCAACGAACAATTCTGTCAGGTGTACAAAAATTAGCAAAGCAAATAGTTTCGTTTCATCTTTCAAAATAGTAACGCATTCCTTTTACTTTGATTCTATTTGCAATATTAATAACTGGCCCCCTGAAGCTCTTGTTAAGGAATTTTCTATTAAGAAAAATAGACTCACACGTAGTTTGCCCAAAAATATATCTTCAAAAAACTAAGCAGAATTACCCTCTCTACCCAGCAAAACTGCTGATATTTATATGAACTCCCAAGCATTTTCACATGACGTCTTTGTTTTGACTGAAACTTGGCTGAATTCAAGTTTACTTGACACGGAACTTTTGAATTAAGAGTTTCTAGTATATAGAAAAGATCGTCATGTTGATAAGCCAGAAGAAGTTGGAGGTGGTGTATTAACTGCAGTTAGAAATAAATTTATATCTTAGTCTATATCTTTCCCTTTTAATCTCTCTATTGAATTAATCTGTATAAAACTAACTATACAGTCCAAACAGTTATACTTATTAAATGCATATATTCCTCAGAAAAGTTCGGACGCAGTTTATGTGGAACTTTCTAGAATCTACTTCTGGGGTCACTAATTTAGATAACTATCATCCTTCTTTGGATATTATTTTTGACTTAAGCAATAACCTTACTGAAAACAGTAACCCTTATGATTGCTCATATACCTTTGACTTCAAAAAAGCAGACTTTCAGTTGCTTTCAGAAGAAATAGCTAGGTCTGGTATTGAGAATATATCTGTGTCTAGCGATATTGACGAAGCACTTTTTATTTTTTATTCCATCCTTAACAACTGCATTAATAATACTATCCCTTTAAAAATATCAAAGAATATGAGCTTTTGTCACTCATGGTATACGAAAGAGCTAAGAACACTCCGAAATAAAAGAAACAGAGCATGGAAAGTGTTCTTAAGAACTCTTTCACCAGTAGACCACAACTCCTACATAACCTTTTTTGAAGAATTTAAAACTCTTTCAAAAAATCTATACACTAACCACGTAAACGAAACGGGTAGTTCTCTTAAAAAATGACCCAAAAGCATTTTGGAAGTTTGTTAATTCTAAAAAAAACTCAGATGGTTATCCAGCAAGCTTCGTTTATGAAAATTGTTCGCTACTAGAAACCATTGATATCTGTAACGCTTTTGCCGAAAATTTTCGTAATTCTTTTGTTGACAAACCCTTAGAAGTTGACGAAGATTATTTTAGAAATGTACATACCTTTGCCCAAACTAGCTGCAATAATATCCCAGTGCCACCGTGTACTATTTTACACCTTCTCTCATCATTAAATGATGATTACTCATCTGGTCCAGATAGAACTCCTTCTATACTATTGAAAAAGTGCAAATTTATACTACTTCAACCCCTTCAATTTTTGTTTGAGTTTTCTTTAAGGACCAATCTTTAAAAAAGGTGAAAAAAATGATATAACGAACTATAGACCCATAGCAAACCTATCTTGCATTCCAAAGCTCTTTGAACAAGTTGTATGTGAGAGCCTGGCATTTCACACTAAGAGTATCATATGTGATGAACAGCATGGATTTGTGAGAAGAAAATTAACGGTAACAAATCTCCTTACCTTTTTGCATAAATGTTCTAATGCATTAGAAAACGGAAATGAAGTTGATTGCATATACACTGACTTTCCGACGTTTGTTATATCATGGATAAAGTCCTACCTTGAAAAAAGATCTTATCAGGTAAAATTCAGAAATTGTCTTTCAAACTCATTCAGTGCTCACTCGTTTGTCCCTCAGGGAAGTCATCTGGGCCCGTTTTTGTTCATTCTTGCTATAAATGATGATACTTCATGTATACGCTATAGTGATATTCTTATATACGCTGATGATATGAAGATATTCAAAGCATTACAATCTTATCATGAAAGGACTCCCTTGGTCTGATCCGTACAACCTGCCTCCTTATTAACACAGAATTAAGCTTCTGCAACTTCAAACTTTATATGAAAGGCGTGTTAATAATGATTTAATATTTTTCCACCAACTTATCAGTTGTGAAATTGATGCAGCTGACTTGTTAGCCTGTGTAGGCATTAACTTCCACGGAGGAACTCACCATCTACGAAAATTTGAACTTTTTCACGTTCCTTTTCATAGAACTAACTATGGTATACACGAACCTCTCAATCGTATGTGCAGACTTTTTAATTTAAACGCTTCCTCTGTTGATTTTAACTTAAGTAAAGTTCGATTAAAAACATTGTTGCGCACCAGTGCTCCACTCTCGTGAATTTTAAACTTTGTTTTCTTAAATGTTTTATATTATGTTTCTAATATTGTATGTTTTTTAATTTTGTTAATGTTTATTTATTTATTTATGTGCTTGTGTTAGCTTACTTAATCTACTAACTACTAACACTTGCACTAATGATGAGTCTCTGATTGTAGAATGCAGCTTGCTTTAAGCTCACTACAACAAAGAATTCTGAAGAGTAAACACAAAAATAGTATTCCTTTGTGGCTCTAACCAACGGAGTCCTAAACAAGATAGTTTATGATTAATGAAAGTTGATTTTCAACTTCCAGTTGTATGGCGTTTGCCAAATGATCTTTATTGAACCCGGTGAAACCGAGGTTCTCTGATCGCCATTGCGTGATGTCATTCCGAAGATGGAAGTGATGGAGCAAGGCTCTGCTTTCCAGGTCATGATTGGGGCGAGTGCACGAATTCACTTTGTACACCTGCTGGAAAGCAGCCCGCACAGCCTCCACTTTCTCCTGCGGATCTTCGACAGTAAAGAGGTCATCGTCCAAGACGGCGCGGCGTCCACTGGATTAATTCCTGCTGTCAGAAGTACGTCTCTGTTGTCTGTCGTTCTCTGAAGCTTAAGACACGGAAGATCGTTCTGATCATTCCTTCTAAATATCTTGTTAATTTGGGGAAACATGCTCGGGTCGCTAGAATTAACGGTCCGAATTTTGTTATCCCAATAAAAAATTAATTGACAACCGATAGTTCTCTTAAATTACTTGGGTGATGTTCTTGATCGACGACTTCAGTGTCCTAATCTCCAGATCGTGAGGGTCAGTAAACCGTCGGTACAAGAGTTTTAGTTTTGTCAGCAGCCCACTTTTTTGTCTGTGTAATGCGTCAATAGTCGCATTCCGGTACATTTTGGCTGCGTCCCGTTGTTTGTATTTCGGTATTGTTCTGTTCATTGTTCCTTTGATTGTCTCGTCCATTTGTTTTAGGTATTGGTCTATTTTGTTGTTTGGGATATGTTATTCGAACTGATTTCGCTCGATAAAGCGTTGGTAAAGCCTGGCCAGCGCCGTTCAGAAGCTGTGTTACGGCGGCGAGTACGCAGTGATCACTGTCGTACTTGATCGTTCGTAAACAGTTTCTTAGTCTTTGACCCACAGTGTCAGTAATTGTCAGTCTTGCGTCTATCAGCAATAGATCCAGATAGGCACCGCTTCTTGGAAACGATGGCCGATCCGTAGCCAGCAGGTTGACACCATATTCAGTGTTGTATCGACTTATCCAATTGAAAAGATGAATACTATACACACTATACTATACACGGAAAGCAAATCAAAACATAAATGATAACCAGAAATACAATTATTGATGACACTGCGCTTAAGGTATATTGTTGTGAGTCAGTATACTGTGCCTGCTGTTGCTGCCATGGGAATTTGGTGTTATGTTTAATGTTGTTGTTGATTACTGTTGATAGGTACTTTCAACATTTTCCCCCCTGTCTTCTAGACCGAAGTTCTTGGTGTTGGAACCGAGAGTTGAATTTGCTTATGAGTTTGCTGGTGTCATCTCACAAATGCACTGATTAATATTATTATGAGTATGGTGTCACAGGAATAGTGAACGATATGATGAGGACTGTAGGAGACATTAGGTCTGGTGTTTTCTGCTTCTTTTAATTGTTTTGTGGAGTGTTCAAGGTTTCTTACTGGCTCGTCTGGATAATGAAAAACATTTAGTATGCTCGAATGGTGGGCGACTGGTTCACTAGTGAGTTTGGATATGATTGTGCTTAAGTTGAATTGTGGTGTAAATGATGCATTTAACCGTGTTGTGTATGATGCGTGAGCTGTGATAACCATAGTATCCAAACTTAGTTGACATTCTGGTTCAAACGTTAGGGTAATGGAGGATGTATCTCCCCTGCAAATCAAGTTGAAGGTAGTTTCTTTATCCATTACATATAACCAACTGTTTAGATCCCGCAGTAATATGCACACTTTTCTGGGTTTCTTTCGTACTACTTCATACTTTCCATCAATTCCCTTGTTGTAATTTAGTAGATTGATTTCGCATTGGGATGTAGGTTGTGTAATGTGTGGAGCTTTGAACAGTAATGTAGATCTTCTTCTACCGGTATACATTTATCAAATTTGCTCTGCTGCATTGGATAGTATTTGTCTCGGCCTAGGCTGGTTATAATATAGTTTGATGGTGGGGCAATGAAAGTAAATTGTTCTTGATAAGGTGTTGGAACCGGTATTATAGTATATACTTGGTAATTTTCCAAATCTAAAATGGGAATTTTACATTCGAAGATAATATAACTCGTAGTTGTTCTCCCGTGAGCATTAATTAATTTGTATTAATTTGTATATCTGAAGTAATTAGACTGCGCGTTCAATGGCTGGTAATGTCATAGTTGCAGGTGTGTGTTGACGAATATCAGTTAAATGTTTTTTTCAATTGTTCGGGAGTTATTATCAGATGATGAATTGTTCCATGGTGAGTGTTAAGTACAACGTCTAGCAATGAATCTTGAATGTTTTCGATGTTGGTGACAAACATATGGGTGATGAGACCTAGAACTGTTAACAGTTGGGTTTGTTGAACCTTGTCTATGGTATTTTTCATTGTGGAAGTTATATTAGTAACTCTTTCTTGTAGTAATTTAAATTGACTTGTCGTTTGTTGACCTGTAGCTTATAAGATGTTCAGAGTAGTTTCGACTATTGAAGTCTTCGGGTATATTCCTCATTTTGTTAAGTTTTCTCTATCTGGCCTTCAATGTCATGAGCATAGTCCTGGTCTAGTACTCCGAATACTTGATTTGATAGTTTCTCAACAATGTCGAAAGGTGATCTTTTGACTCTACCCCCTGTCTCATAAAGGATTTTATTTCTCTCTTCGATGTTCACTACATGTGTTTTTAAGATTGATAGTATGTTGAAACACTGAAGAGTGCAAAATTTTGACATCCTTGGCCTATCTTCTTGTACCATATTATGTAATCCTACTAATTGACTCTTGTATGAAGCTAAATTATATATGAGATAAGATTTACATTGCCATTATTTTCAAAGTAGAGTCCTGGATGGCTTGTGAACGGTACATTAGAAACTTGGGCATGTGTTGGGCATATGATTGAAGAGAGTGTAATAGACACAATTAGTGAGGGAATTTCGGTGCGTGCCTTTTTTGTTTCAGTTACGAGTGTTTTTTCGTTTCTTCGTTTTCTGGCTTGATGCCTTTCGATAAGTTCTTCTATTGGTGGTCTGACGGGGATTGGGATTTAACATTTTTACTGGGTTTTCTTGATTTTAATATTGTTGACTGGAGATGGTGACACGTTAGTTGTTTTTGTATATTTTGGCTTACGGCTGGATTCTTCTCGATTGTACATTCAATTTCTGGATTCTCGATTATACCTTTAGTTTCTGGATTCTCGATTATATCTTTAATTTCTAAATTTTGCTCTGTTGCATCTTTGTTTGGTTCAGTTTTGATTGGTTCATCTGTAGCTAATTTGGATATTTTAGTAATGAGACGAGTTAAATATCCAGGCGGCGTTTTAATTGTAGCAACTCGGACATATCCATCTTTTCCAGGGTATGCTGTTTGAACTCTTCCCATACACCAATTTGCGGGAGCAACGTTATCTTCTCGTATGAAAACTAGGTATCTTGTTAGATATTCCGATGAATATCTCTTCCAGAACTGTTGGCTTAGTTTGTTAAGATATATTCATCGTGTCAGTCGGTTTTCCTTTGTATTTATTAAGGACGTTGTCTGTAAAATTGCAGGACATGTTTGAGCCGATCAGGAAATGTGCTGGGGTTAGCGATTCGAAATCTTCTTGGGTCGCACTCATTGGACATAATGGTCTGGAGTTGAGACAGGCCTCTATTTTTGTAAGAAAGGTTGAAAATTCTTCATACGTAAGATGAGTGTCGCCAATTATCTTTTTTAGGTGAAGCTTTACTGATTTCACTCCAGCTTCCCAGAGTCCGCCGAAGTGTGAGGATGCTGGTGGTATGAAGTGTCATGTTACTCCTTGGTTTGCTATGGATAGAGAGATAGATAGATAGATTCTTTATTTTTTCATCATAAAGTTTAACAATTTGTATACTTAAGAGTAAGGACATGGCAATACTGCCGTCTGCCTGAGATGACATTTCATAATATGATTTTAAAATAAAAGAAATAATAAAAAGCAAAAATTTTAAAATATATAAAAAAAATTTAACAAAATATAAGAAATAATTTTATATAAAACAATGATATCAATTTTAACGTGATTTGAAACACAAAATATTACACAATTCGCTTAATTTGATTAGCTGTACACAAAATAATACACAATTTGGTTATGATTAGCTATTTATAAAATATTATCAATTTTAACGTGATTTGAAACACAAAAGAAATATTATCACATTTTGTATGATCAGCAAGAAAACAATATATAGTTAAGTATAAAATTTGGTTTAAACTGCAATAAGCGGGTAATCGACTAAGTTTAATATATGAAACTGTTACGGTAAGAAAGAGTATGTTGGCAATATTTAAAGAGGCTGAGCCAGTCCATTACTCCATTTAAAATTTCAAAAAGTGTTTCCAAAGATATAAAACTTTCCCGAAAATGCAACCGACGAATTTCTTGTAGAATAGGACAGGCAGCAACGAAATGGTAAATATCTTCATTCACTCTTCCGTTACATAGATCACATAGCTGGGGCAAATCTGATCGATGAGGTACAAAGTTTAAATTTAAAATTTGAACTCTTGCTCTAAAAATAATACTTATAACCGAGGCTGAAAATTCATTACTAAAGTAAGAGACTTCCGAGGGCAGTTGGTGGTTTAAATGACTATAAATAGCTCTTGAAGTAGATGAAGATGCTCTGGAAAGATTATCCAGAAACATTTTGTGATCCACCTTAGCAATCACATCAGCAAACTGAGCCTGCCAATCGGTCACATTAGTTTCTGTTAAGTTGAAACTTGTTTCGAAAGATAAAGCTAGTTCGTTCCAGTTTTTAAACGGGGAAGCATTTACTCAAAGTAATTTTCTTAAAATGATTTTGTGAAGACAAGTTTCACTTCTTTTCATCACTCTAGTGATGTAGCTCGCAGTTGCCTTCAAATTTTGTATATATATAGGGGCTATTCCTGACTCTACATATATGGCGTAGTTGGGTGTTGAGTTAGGCAAACGAAATATTCTCTTAAAAAAGTTCCTTTGTACAGTTTCAAAAGCTTCGAAGTGTGTGTGTCCGAAGACTTGAACGCCATATGCCATGCATGCATTTACTGTCGCGTTGAAAACCTTGTACTTGGAAGTTAAATCAACATTTTGGTTTAAAAAAACTTTGGCCACATTATATTAAGTGCCAATTTAGCTTCGTTGATTTTTTCTTTGGAGTGCTTTAAGAAGCTTAAATTGTAGGTCAAGAGGACACCCAAATATTTAAACTCCTGTACAACCTCAATGTGTTTATTGTTTAGAGACCATTTTTCTTCCGCTCGCCTGGTTTGCTATGGCCTCAGTGAACTCTTCGTTTTGTTTTTATATTGATTTATGATTTTAGTACTGGTTCCTACAAAGTTTGTGGCATTGTCACTGTACAGGTAACTTACCAGTCCTCGTCTAGAACTCATTCTATCAAATGTGGCTAAGAATGTGTCCGATGATCGGATACTGCTTCAAGGTGAAACGCTTTTGTTGCTAAACATACGCTAACAGCGTTATATTCCCTTGTTAGTCTTACGTCCCGAAGTTTGCTTGTCTTTATCATAAACGGGCCTGCATAGTCCAAACTAGTGTGTGTGAAAGGTCTTGATATAGATACTCGTGATGCAGGAAGATTTTCCATTAAATGTATCTGGCTTCGTATGTTAAATCGTTGGCATTTAATACATTTCTTAATGAAGTTGTTCACATCACCTCTTTCTATTACAATCCAATATCGAGTTAGAATGCATGCCATGGTTAGATCATTTCCACCATGGAGTGTTGCCTTGTGCGCCCAGTCTATGATTAACTTGATTAACTTTGCCAAATGTGATTTATGTGGGATTGTTACCGGATGTTTTGCATCTGAAGACAGTTGTGAGTTGTGTAGTCTTCCTCCAACTCGTAATATACCTTCTCGAATTAATGGATTTAGGTTAGTTATGTTGCTTCTAATCGGAAGTGTGCCTTCTTCTTCTAGAACCTTGTATTCTTCGTGTAAGGCTTTTTGTGCTATTTTAATGATGTTGATATGAGCTCAGCCGTGTTGAGTTTTGAAAGATTTGGTATTTTAACCTTCAATGGTAATAGATTTCGCTTTTGTAAAGCTCCTTTTTCGTCTTGTATTTCTCTGTCAGACCTTTTAGAATTTTGTAGCGCTTCTATTCTTCCCTCTATGACGTGGATGTATCTGGTGCAGAATGCTATCACCCTTATTGATCGGGTGAGTGATGAAATTCTTGTAATGATGTCGTGTTGTGGATAGAATTCTTCTTGGTAGTATGATGTGACGTGATCTTAAGTTCCAGGTCTGTTCTCAGGTTTGAAATTGGTTGGATTCTCAAAGTTTGTTTTGAGTGCATTCATACTGGTCCCTTCCACGAAATTGATGCTTCTTTTAGGGAACCTGGGGATGTTCCTCTTGATGCAAGGTCTACAAGATTATTTTCTGATTTAACGTGTCTCCATGAATACCATGAATTTAATCTCTGGATTTATTGTTCTCTGTGCGAAACAAAAGCTTTCCATTTATTTGGAGTTGAGCTTATCCAAGCTAAAGCAACTGTTGAGCCACACCATGCATATGTCTCTATCTTCTCGATATACAGATCTTCATGTTTTTTTCTGATCGTAAAATAAAACTTGGCACCAAACCAAAGATGATATTTGTTATATGATGGCTTTATATAAATGCACAAAAAAACAACTTCATATCCTGATAG
Organism: Dasysyrphus albostriatus; assembly: GCA_946251815.1. Taxonomy (NCBI): domain Eukaryota; kingdom Metazoa; phylum Arthropoda; class Insecta; order Diptera; family Syrphidae; genus Dasysyrphus; species Dasysyrphus albostriatus. The sequence goes on along the minus strand of OX276335.1, from coordinate 122,458,942 downwards.
CCCGCGCAGAATTTGAACTTTAAGTTCAAAGCCCGGAAATCTCTAAATCGTACGTGTCTTCTCCGTTACCATCTATTTCTTTGAATAGACTTACTGAATTTTATTACATTTTGGTGAAAGTTATGTGTCGTGAACTTTGTGATTAATTCTTAAAACCCACTGAGTTTCAGGAAAAAATATTACTTTCTTAATAAGAAAAACCTCACTACAAGCGTGCGATTGTCTTCTCCGTTACTTTAGAATGACCGATATGTAGTTTTTTTTTCGTCACGTTTTGTTAATGTAGTTGTAAACCAATCATTAGAAAAAAAGCATATGATTGGATTGATAGACATTTAAGCCAATTGTTGGCCATGTTTTCAAAATATAGATTTTGTCAACCTTAAAATTACTGAAAATACGGGTTAACATGAATCAACATGGTTGGACAACATTTCTTGATGAGAACGGAACAGTGTTAAAAATATTTTGAAAACCATACAACGAAGGTAGACAACTGCAACTAGACAAATAATGTTGGAAAAGATGTTGGTCCATGTCAACTCCCCTAATAAACTAAGCAGACTGTAGTGAAAGAAGAAACAAAATATTCCAAATCTCTATATGATTATTCACCACCTGCTGATTTGGAATGAATGAGAGAATGATATATTGCTATTTTCTTAAGAGCTCTATACAAAAAGAAAAACGCCTTATACAGTTTGTTAGCCATCTGTCATAGCTCTCAAACTATTGAGATTTTATTTAGTGCCTTGGAAAAAGATGATATCAGATATAATTTGAACCATAAAATTCCAACAAAGTATGACTAGGATGACGACGGATTAAAAAACCTCTAAGAAATCCGACATTTTTGAGTTTTCATTTTGTGTACCGGAAAAGGGCAACTTCTTGGCTTTTGACTGGCATGAGCAACAAAATACTCAATATGTGCCATATAGCTTGCAACCTATCTGTCTAGCCACGAAATGTCAAATTCAATCGTAGACTGGCTACGATGTTGATGGATTAAAAAAAGAACTCTAAAAAGTCGACATTTTTGAGATTTTCATTTCTTGCTTCTGAAAATGGTGAATTAGGAATTTTTTGTAGGAGTTTTGAACAAAATACTCTAAGCACTTGAACACAGTTATTCGATATCAAAGTTATTAATTACCCTTTCTAGTTTTTATAATAATGTAAAATTTTCTCACTTAAAAAAAAAAAAACTTAAAACTTAATCACTTTATTTAAATTTCCCACTTATTTACTTTACAAAACAAAACACTTTGCTTTACAACCACAAAACAATTTATTGTTCACCACTGAAATTAATTCAACACTTTTCTTTTATTACTACCAACTTTACTCATTCACGATTAAAAATAAACTGCGTCCTCTGCCGGTCAGACATGTGCTTTATACTTTTCACAAGGTTCCCGAAAAAGCTGAAAAGTTCTAGTATTTGCTTCCAGAGCTTTCCATAGGGGAAATTTCCCATTAATTTCTCTTTTCAAAGCTTTCAACTTGACGTTTAGTATTGAAGTTCGAAAGCTCACCAAAGCTCGCCGTAGGTTGGTTTGTGTCCCATCTAATCCGAAATTCGGTGTTTCTTTTATTCGAGAATGGTTATAGTTCATCCGAGAGTCGTTATAAATAGTACAAATGGAACAGTCGTAACACTGCCCCCTCCTTAAGATTGATCGTCCCGAGCAAATCTATCACATCCTCCACCATTAAAGCGGTGTAAACGGTCACTGTGAATTACTTTCATTTTGCCTCAAGTCCTCTCTGAATGCGGTAGACGACATCGTTTATTCGTGCTACAACAATTTTCCAATTTTGTTGCAGTTTCGGTGAAAGTCCTTTTCGACGGTGGGGATTATAAGGCCACACAAAATCTCCCGCTTGGAATTCGTTCTTTGTTGCTTTTGTGTCGTGTCGCGTTTTCATTTGATCACTTGTTAGTTTTCTATTTGCTCTTGTACTTTTCCGGACGTCGCCCAGCCTTTCTTCTCTACTTTCATTATTGCTCAATTTCACGCCAGACTGTTGAATCTGCACTATTCATTCGTTGTTCTCCAAAGCCTTTGGTGGAGTTTTGATTGTTAGGATACCGTCCATTGAAACTGTTGAGGTGACGTACTTGGCATCATACCCCTTTGGCAGCTGATACTTCCGCACAAACTGACGACTTATGTTACCATGATCATCTTCACGTTTGTCGAGCTTACCTTCTACCACCACGCTGTGTCCAACAGTTTTGACCGTTAACTCATCTGGTCTGAAATGGCTGACATCCATGGACACTTGAAACCCGTGCTTTCCAACTGTGTAGCTTTCTTTGGAAAGTTGCTTGTCACCCTTTCCCTGATTTGTATGGCGTGGATGCAATCCAAATTAAGAGTCACCTTGTTAGGCTGTTATTACTTCTTTTTACTCCAATCGTCAGTGGAATCCGCTTTAAATCTCTGGATGGCAATAACCTCCTTTTCTTCTTAACGAGTGTAATGCTTGTAGTCGGATTTCCATGGCCTTCTTGGTGGTAATCTGCACTGGCGTTGGAGATGTCCAGTCTTGTTGTAATTCCAACATGCAGGTCTTCTAGTTGGCAGCCTGCACTGGCGTTTAAGGTTAGGTTAGGTTAGGTTAGGTGGGGTGGTGGTGGGCAAGCCGCATCACCTCACTCGGATCTCAGTGGATCCATTGTGCTCCCCAGGGTGGGGGAAATGAAGGAATGGGAAGTATAGGAGGGAAGGTTAAGTGAAGTCTTAGGTTTTCAGGTGCCTCCCTAAACCATCCTGATCTTTGGATGAAGTTGAGGATGTTTTTAAGTGGCAAAGACGAGATATCGCCCAATTCGTCGAAAAAGTATTCTACGAGGGCATTTTTCCTATTTATAGCTAGGCTGGGGCATTCACAAAGGCAGTGAGATCAGCCCTCTTCCTCCTGTTCGTCCTGACACCCTCTGCATAAGTCAGATGTGCTGATGCCCATTCTGCTCATGTGGGTTCCCATCGAGTTGTGACCCGTAAGGATTCCAACCAGGAGGGACAGTCGAGGTCTGCTAAGCTTCAGTAAATATTCTGTTTTTTGCATTGAAGTATCTGGCCAAAGACTTCTTGAAACTCGACAGGTATCAATAGTTGACCATCTGTCATTAGCGGCTTTCAGAAACCTTTGGCGAATTCTGTACTTTTCTTGCTCCAGTGGCATTAGTACCCAGGGTACAATTTGGCTCGGTTCAAGTGATGAACCGTTTTTGGCCAGTTCATCAGCCACTTCATTCCCATAAATGTCACGGTGTCCTGGGACCCATCGAAGGGTGATAGAGTTTATTACGCCGAGTAATTTTAATTCACTACGGCAACGATCGACTAGTTTGGACTTCGTGACAATTGACGAAATGGCTCTGATTACCGCCTGGCTATCTATGAAGATGTCAATGTTTTTGTTCGTCAGTTCACATCTGGAAAGGTATTTTGCGGCTTCGCAAACGGCAAGCACTTCCGCTTGGAAAACACTGCAAAAATTTGGCAGCCTCAACGATATGTTTAGGGGTGGATTTTCTGAAAAGATGCCTGATCCTACCCCAGCATCTGTTTTGGAACCGTCGGTAAATACCGATACATGATTTACTTTTAGGACCCGGTTTTCCTTCCATAATTCCCTTGTTGGAATATCTGTAAGTGCGACTGGGTTGAAATCTATGTGCGGTGAAATATAGTCTGTTTGAATGTCTATGTCGGTGAAGTTCATTATAGTACTGTGACCACAGTGGCCCTTTTTCCAATGTTTGCACTCTTTAAGTCGTAGAGCACTTTTGGCCGCCAATTCTTTCGTGAACAGATCGAGTGGGGCAAGTAAGAGGAAAGTTTCTAGGGCTGCGGTTGGAGTGGTTCTCATGGCACTAGCTATGCCGATACATGCCAGTCTCTGAATTTTGGTCATGGCTTTAAGATTGATTGCCTTATCCAAGGCTGGCCACCAAACCAGACAGGCGTACGTCAGGATAGGCCTTACAATGGCTGTGTACATCCAATGAATGGTCTTGGGGCTGGGACCCCATCTCTTCCCAAAAATTCTACTGCATGTGTAGAAGGCTATTGCAGCTTTTTTTCCCTTTCTTTGATGTTCTCTTTCCAGTTAAGTTTACGATCTATAACTAAACCAAGATATTTGGCCGTACCAGTTATATGGAGTGGCGTCCCATTGATGGTGAGGGTATTTATATTTGGAATATTTCGTTTTCTCGTAAACAGAACCAGTTCTGTTTTCAGTGGGTTGACATTAAGTCCACAGCTACTGGCCCAATTACTGAGCTTGTTAAGGGCTGTTTGTAGGAGCTCGCACAGAGTGGGGACAAATTTTCCTGATGCCATTATAATTATATCATCAGCGTACGCCACGATTTTGACGCCGCTTTGCCCTAAATTGACTAAAATCTGGTTAACGACAAGAAGCCAGAGCAGAGGAGATAAGACTCCTCCCTGTGATGTATCTCTACACGTCCTAACTTTAAGCTTGCTATCACCCATTTCTGCATTAACAGTTCTAGTTTGAAGCATGGAGTCAATCCAGTTTGACAGCATCGGTTCAATGCTGACAGAGTCTAGGGCTTGTCGTGTTGCACGATTTTCAACGTTGTTGAAGGCCCCTTCTATGTCAAGGAATACTCCCAAGGTATATTCTTTAAAATGGATTGATTTCTCAATCGTGCCAACCACTTCATGAAGTGCCGTCTCAACAGATTTGCCCTTTACATATGCGTGTTTGGCCTGTGAGAGAACACTATCATTAAGCATAAGGCGAATGTGCGTTTCTATCAGCCTTCCTAAGGTTTTGAGAAGAAAAGATGATAGGCTAATTGGTCTAAGATTTTTCGGTTCAGTGTGAGTGGGCTTGCCAGCTTTCAGAATGAAAATGACATTGACTTCCCTCCAGCTGGATGGAATGTAAGTGATGTTTAAACATCCTTTGAATTTTTTCACCAGAAATGGTACAATGACGTCTTTAGAGCTTTGGAGCATAATGGGAATTATTCCATCAGACCCTGCAGACTTGTACGCTGAAAAGGAGTCTATGGCCCAGGCTACTTTTCGGCTATCTACTATTTGACTGCCAATGCTAGAAGTCTGGCTTATGGTGGGGCGCCTATCCATAAAAGATGCATTAAACACACATCCTGGGAAGTGGGTGTTCATAAGAGACTCCAGGGTTTCAGAGCAGGAGTCAGTCCAGGTTCCATCCGGTCTTTTAAGAAAGCCAGGGGGTGTGTGGACCTTTGACATGACTTTCCCGATCCTAGCAGCATCATTTAATGACTCTATGTCTGTACAAAACTTCCGCCAGGCTGCTCTTTTTGCATACGTAGTTCTGCTTTTATATTCATTTTTGCTGATTTTGAAAATATCCCAGTCAGAAGGTTCATTACTATGTTTAGCTCTATTGTAAAGCCTCCTAGATTTTTTCCCTAGAGTTGCCAACTCTTTGGTCCACCAAACGGGGTTGAGTTTGCCTATCCCTTTGGTAATGGGGCAAGAGCCTTCGTAAGCTCTGTGAATAGCTGACGTCAGTTCCTTGACATGTTTTTCAATGTCCGAAGAGTTTAACAGAGGCATATTTTCACAACGGCCCAAAGATGAGGCCAGTCTTTCATGGAAGGCTACCCAGTCTGTTTTTCTGGGGTTTCTATAGGGCTTTGGGCTGTCTATTTCGTGCTCCACTTAAAATGTTATCATTCTGTGATCTGAGAATGTAACATTGCTTGAGACTTTCCAGTTTTTGACTACAATGGAATCAGAATTTGTGGAAAGCGTCACATCGAGCACTTCCCTTCTATTTCTTGTAATGAAGGTTGGTTCATTACCTCTGTTTAAAATCAAAAAATTTGTCTTTATAATATATTCAAAAAGTGACTCACCCCTTGCATTAATATCAGTGCTCCCCCACTGTATGTGATGGGCATTTGCGTCGCAGCATACCAGAAGGTCCCAGCCATTCTTACCTGTTGCTGTTACCAGGTCATCAAGGGCAGTTGACGGCGGAGGGCCCGGTTCATCACCTGGCATATAGATGGAGGCTAAGATAAGGGGCAGGGCCCCTTTTCTTTCGCACTTCACCGTCGTCATGTCTGCGCTACAATGGGAAGATAAGAGGAAAAGATTTATAACTTTTGTCGCCACTATGCAACTACGATAATTACCTTCTGTAGGCCCTTTATTAAAATAAATTGTGTAATCCTTGGACTTCAGTCCGCAGATTCTGCCACTGTTAACCCAGGGCTCTTGAACGAGGGCAATGTCTATGTTCTCCTTTGCCAAGAAGGAGTTTAAGGTGGCCGAGGCCAACTTACTGTGCTGAAGGTTGACTTGCAGCAATTTCATTTTTGTGTCTTAAGTTTTGGCGTTGAAGGTGCCCGATCTTGTTACAATTCCAACATTCAGGTGTTCAAGGTGGGAATCTACACTGAAGATGTCCGGTCTTGTTACAATTCTAGCATCGAGTAGGTTCATTTGGCTGGTTCCTTTGCAACGCTGTTCTCTGGCATGAACACTCCTCAATTTCTATTTTCTTACTCGATGGAGTCCTTGAGAAGCCTGTTCTGCTGCTTCCATAGTCAGGGTGAACGCTAATGCCTTAGGAAGTGTGCGTTTTCCAGCAGTTCGAATTGCTCGCTGAAGGTTGATATCAGATACAGCACGGACAAAGGCTTCTGTTGCGAATTGGTTGATGATTTCATGCCCTGTAGCCGGATATGCCAGATGTGCCAACCATTCGATGTCTGCTTGGAGCTGTTGCAGAGTTTCTTCTCTCTTCTGGACTCTAGTATTGATTTGAACGCGGAAGACTTCTTGCATATGGCCATCTCCAAACCGTTTGTCAATGGCTTGCACAAGAGCACTGAAGTTGCCATTCTTATCTGCTGGTATGGTTTGTAGATGTTCAGCAGCAGTTCCTCTAAGGGCAAGCGTCAGAGCTATATATTTGTATTCCTCATCCCAGCCATTTGTTGTCGCGGCTGCCTCAAACTGCTTCTTAAAGATTGACCAAGAAGTTTGTTCATCGAAGGTTGGTGGATGCATCTCCGTTCTCCATGGACAGTCGCCAGAACTTTCTCGCACCTTCATTTTCTTTACCTTATCCAATTCCTTTGTAATGTATTCGATTTTATCTTCAACCTTTTCGAACTTTGTTTCGACAGTCAAAAATTGTTTATCAACACGCTCATCGAGAGCAACAATTCTGTTGTCAAAGGCATCTTGCTTACCTTCGAGCAGACATGTCTGTTCTTGGAATTGCTGAAGAAGTTTTTTCTCTTCATTTTCGAGCAGGCTCTTTTGTTCACTGCGTTGTTGTTCTAGAAGATTCTTTTGTTCTTAGCTTTATTCAAGAAGATTCTTTTGGTTGGCAAACAGCTGAGACATCAATGTTGTTATGTCCGGCGTACTAATTTGTTCTTGCTCTTCCTCTTTTTCAATTGTCAAATATAGTTAAAAGTGTCTGGGTTTTCTCCACGTTTTCTTAAACCTTATTGCAGAAATTATAAAATCATCCTTTGTTCCAGCAGTAGGAAGACCTCGCTTGTTCAGTTCTGCCTTAAGTTCAACTAAATTAAAGTCATTCAGAGTTTTACCCATTGGCTTTTCTTATTCCACTTTCACTTTTTGTAATAATTGTTAAAGCACAATAAATTATCTAAACATAGATAAATTAAGTTTTATCCCACTTTTGACACCAATGTAATTATTTCTCAGGTTCGTTAATAAAACTTTATCATTTTTTTTAAATTCTCCACTTATTAACTTTATAAAATAAAACACTTTACTCTTACAACCACAAAACAATTTATTGTTCACCACTGAAATTAATTTAACACTTTACTTTTATTACTACCAACTTTACTCATTCACTATTAAAATAAACTGCGTCCTCTGCTGGTCAGACATGTACTTTTATACTTTTCACAAGGTTCCCGAAAAAACTGAAAGGTATTTGCTTAAAGAGCTTTCCATAGGGGAAATTTCCCACTAATTTCCCTTTCCAAAGCTTTCAATTTGACGTTTAGTATTGAAGTTCGAAAGCTCACCAAAGCTCTCCGTAGGTTGGTTTGTATCCCGTCTAATCAAAAAATCGGTGTTTCTTTTATTCGAGAATGGTTATAGTTCATCCACGGGTCGTTATAGTACAAATGTGACAGTCGTTACAATAACCATTAAGAAATAACTCTTAAAGCTTAAGGGTTATTCGATATAAAAAATACTTGACCCTTAGCAGTTAATAAAATAACCATTAAGAAATAACTCTTAAGGTTTAAGGGTTATTAGATATCAAAAATAATAGTTACCCTTACCAGTTACTAAAATAACCATTAAGTAATAACTCTTAAGGCTTAAGAGTTACCAGTTACTAAAATAACCATTGAAAAATAACTCTATATGAGTTATTCGAGTAAGAGTTATTCGATATCAAAAATACTTGTTACCCTTTCTAGTTACTAAAATAACTTTTGAGGCTTAAGGGTTATTCTATATCAAATATACCTTTTACCCTTACCAGTTACTAAAAAAACCAGTAAGAAGTCAAAAGCCCAGAAATCGCCCTTTTTCGGAACACAAAACGAAAATTCCAAATTTTGGTTTTTCTTAGAGGTTTTTTAATCCTTCAACATCCTTGCCATCATTTGATGGAATTTGACAGTTTATGGCTTAACAGATAGGTTACAAACTATATTATTGCACATGTTGAGTATTTCGGTGTCCATGCCAGCCAAAAGGCCAGAAATCGCCCTTTTTCGGATCACAAAATAAAAACTCAAAAATATCATTTTTTTAGAGGTTTTTAATCCATCCACATTGTAGCCATACTTTGATGGAGTTTGAAAGTTCATGGCCTTGCAGATAGATAGCGTTCATGCCAGTCAAAACCCGAGAAATCACCATTTTCTAGAGCTCAAAATAAATCACAGGACTTTTGGATTTTTTAGAGGTTTTTTAATCCGTCAACTTCGTAGCCAGTCTTCGATGGAATTTGACAGTTCATGGCTTGACAGATAGGTGACAAATTTTATTATGGCACATGTTGAGTATTTTGTTGTTCATGTCTCAAAACTTTCCATAGCAAGAACATTGAATCTTAAAGAAATGGGAATCTTAAGATATTTTTCAATTCATTATTTCATTAAAATTATGGTATGCACAGCATCTTGTCATTAATATAGTGTTTTGTTCTAAATGTCACCCGAAAGTGCTTAAACTACTATTTTAACCTATGAGCAGAAAGTAAAATCTCACACCGGTATTCATAAGCGCAAATAAAACATTAATTATTTTCTTATCAATAAATCAAAATTCATGATGGTTAACTAACTCACCAAAGTAGGTAAATTAAACGAGTAGTTAAGTTAAAAATACTGCCATTTTTGCCAAAAATTAGAGATAAAATGAAACAGACCCTAGTGACACACAAACTATTTTCAACTCAAAATGAGAGATTGTGTGTGCAAAAGTTCACATTTAGTTAACGTCTTGGCTAACATGTGAAGTAAAAGATATCTGAGCACTTTTTATTGATAGGGCTGCTAAAGATAAAAATCTCAATCAATTGGAATTGAATTTTGAATTTTTCATGGGCACGAGGAATGGAAACTTTGAAAATGCATCAATACAAATAAGTGACATTTGATCTAAAAATGGCCCAGCGTAATCAATATGGACTCTTTGCCATGGACGTTCGGATGTTGGTCAAGAGCTGTATTAGATAGCTGACGCACTTGGCGTTAGAGGCACGTTCTTCTATAGCCTGGTCCACTTTAGGCCACCAACAGTATCTTCTGGTTTCAATGTTTCATTTGGACTATGCTCCAATGTCCTTCGCATAGCATATCCGTTACCCTCCTTTGAAAAGCTTTTGGGATCACGAGTCGTAGATGTTCGGTTTAGAGCAAAATTAATCCTTGGTACTCTGATAATGACATCCTTCTATTGAAAAATGGTGCGACATCTTGATCCTTCTCTGACAGATTTTCCGGCCACCCTGAAAGTAAAAAACTTCGATCTTTTTGCAGGGTAATGTCTTTATCAATAGCGGCTACGATATCTGCCCTTGCAATTGGGAATGATTCGCCTTTTTCTGTATATCCCCTTGAAATTTCTGTGCACATCTCTTCTTGCTTATGGTCAAACTGCAAATCTGGTCCGATTGGAAACCGTGACAAGGCATCAGCATTGGCACGCTTCTCAGTAGGTCTGTAACAAATTCGATAAGTATACGCCATAAGCGTTATCGCCCATCGTTTTAAGCGGTTGGCAGTCATTATGAGCAGTTTCTTTTCAGGGTTAAGGAGAGTCATTTACGGTTTATGATCCGTTATTAAGGTAAACGTTCGTCCGTTTAGGTACTGATGAAATTTTTGTACTCCATGTGCCTCTTTTTCGATGTTGCTATATTTTTGTTGATGTACGTCGAGTGCTTTCGACGCGAAAGCGATTGGCAATTAATTTCCACTTTCATCTATGTGGGCTATCATTGCTCCTATTCCATAGGAAGATGCATCAATTGCTAATACTATCGGCAACTCTGGTCGGTAATAAACGAGACAAGTAGCATCAGCAGTTGCTACTACTTCAGAAAAATTACGTATAAACTTTCCATAATAATTTCCTTTTCCTAAAAACGTTTATAATTCTTTCAAGTTTTTGGATGACACATATTCTTAATCGCTAGTGCTCCTGATTGGAATGGACGAATTCCCTTTGCGTTCATTAAATGGCCTAGGTACTCGATTTCTGATTGAAAAAATATTTTTCACGGTTTATTCGTAATCCGTTTTCGTTTAGTTCCTTAAAGACAGCCTCAAGATTATGTTAGTGCTTTTTGTCGTGTTTTTCAGATTCTAATAAATAGATGGATAGATTGATAGATAAAAAATTTATTCAAACAAAAAAGGTTCCTTTAAAATCAAAGCTTTCAAATTTTTTAAAAATTAGGTTTGTTGACAATAACTTGTAAGGTTGCCAGTCAGCTTAAAGTGTTTTCTTTTACTTACAAATTAAAGCTTAGCGATGTTATAATTAAAGTTTTTTATATAAATTACGAAAGCTCATTAATAATTAAATTTCGATATCTTAGTGCACATTTCACGAAATTGTAGAGTTCAGTGTAGCTTAATCCATTGAGAATGTTGAGAAATTGGTCATGACTAAGCACTGCCCATCGAGCAGACTCAGACAAAATGATATTTATTCTCTGTAGCGTCAAGGTTGCAGATTCTGCAGATGCCTTCTGAATCTCTGCTAAAAGCTCTTGCATTGAGGTTGAGCAAGCCACATCGAGATCTTAACACCATGCCAATCATTTAGCGTGAGTTATTGCCCTCGAAGTAGTTTGGGACATCTACGAATCTAAGATGAGAATACTCGTCGTGGAATTGTGATTGTAACGCTCTGTTGGTGTGTTCCGTACAACGTTTTTCAGCAAGTTTGATACAAGCTTCCTTATGCAGTGGAATCCAGTCTGAATTCTTAGACCAGTTAAACTCCATTCCGATTTCATCAAAGAGCTTTGACCATTCACTGGCCCAGTATATTCGTTTCCTCACCATAATAGCTTCCTGGGTAGTCTGTTTTCAGGAAGGTTGCTAACTCTCTGAATATATTTGAAATGTAGTTGGAGTGTTCTTAGGAAAGCTTTGGGAAGACCTGTTTCAATGTTAAGGACGTAATTGGGTGTGTTGTTTAGTAAAGCAAAACATCTTTTAATAAAGAATCGTTGTAGTTTTTCGATTTACGCATTTTCAGTATAACCCCAAACTTGAGCGCAGTAGTTCATCACAGATTTCGAAGCAGCGTCATATATTTTCCATTTCGGTGAGTGCCGAATATTTTTATTGTTTATTAAACTAGAGCAAGTAGCGTTGATTGAGTTCTTAGACATTGCAAGTCTCTGAATAAGATGATCCGCCCAAGACATGTTGTGGTTTAACGTTACGCCAAGGTACTTGCATGTATTAGTAAAACTTATTTCATTATTGTTCAGGAACCATTTTTCACTGGCTGCGCGCCGACCACCGTTTCTAAAATAACTATTTCTGATTTTCTTAGATTTACAAGCAAGTTCCATTTTTGACAATAATTAACGAAGCTATTAATCATTACCATAATTGAGTATGAGAAAATTTAAAAAGAAAATTCTTCTGTTTGAGTGGAGTGACCGAATTTATAATTCAAGTTAAAAGTTCAAATGAGCTCAACTCCATTGCGTTTCGCCCAGATATGATAGTTGGGCTCATCAGTTAGATGACTATCATACCCTTCTAAGACGCAAATTTGTATCGATGATTACCGACTGATATAAAAATCACAGCATTGGAGATGCTGTGAATTTTATTATTCTAAGGGAATTTGGTTAAATTCAGACACTTAGATTTTCAAATGCCCGTGCTCAGGCTTTTTATAATAATTGAATATGAAGAAAGTTTAAAAAGAAAATTCTTATGTTTGAGTGGAGTGACTGAATTTATAATTCAAGTTTAAAATTCAAATGAGCTCAACTCCATTGCATTTGGCCCAGGTATGATAGTTGGGCTCATCAGTTAGATGACTATCATACCCTTCTAAGACGCAAATTTGTATCGATGATCACCGACTAATATAAAAATCACAGCATTGGAGATACTGTGAATTTTATTAATCTAAGGGAATTTGGTTAAATTCAGACACTTAGAATTTCAAATGCCCGTGCTCAGGCTTTTTATAATAATTGAATATGAAGAAAACTTAAAAAGAAAATTCTTCTGTTTGAGTGGAGTGACCGAATTTATAATTCAAGTTAAAAGTTGCTCAACTCCATTGCGTTTGGCCCAGGTATGATAGCTGCGCTCATCAGTTAGATGACTATCATACCCTTCTAAGACGCAAATTTGTATCGATGATTCCCGACTTATATAAAAATCACAGCATTGGAGATACTGTGAATTTTATTATTCTAAGGGAATTTGGTTAAATTCAGACACCTAGAATTTCAAATGCCCGTGCTCAGGCTTTTTATAATAATTGAATATGAAGTAAATTTAAAAAGAAGATTCTTCTGTTTGAGTGGAGTGACCGAATTTATAATTCAAGTTAAAAGTTCAAATGAGCTCAACTCCATTGCGTTTCGCCCAGGTATGATAGTTGGGCTCATCAGTTAGATGACTATCATACCCTTCTAAGACGCAAATTTGTATCGATGATTACCGACTTATATAAAATTCACTGCATTGGAGATACTGTGAATTTTATTATTTTAAGGGAATTTGGGTATGATAGTCATCTAACTGATGAGCCCATCTATTATTCCTGGGCCAAACGCAATGGAGTTGAGCTCATTTGAACTTTTAATTTGAATTATAAATTCGGTCACTTCACTCAAACAGAAGAATTTTCTTTTTAAATTTTCTTCATTATATATAAAAAGCCTGAATGGGGAAAAATGCGCTGGTATCAGTGCCGTTCCATACAGTTGCAGAATTGTTGTAATAAAGTGCCTTTAAGATCGACTCTATTTTTGTGGATACTCCGATTAGTGCAAGTTTGTAAAATAAAGCATCTCTGTTGATGTTGTCGAATGCTGCTTTTAAGTCAAAGATGCAAACTTAAACTTTCAGCTACTGGAGAAAGTGCTATAGAATTTTTATTCGTTGAAATTATAGGTAGTCAGGGAAATATACTAGTGGGTGCCATCTACAGGCCAAATAGATATATTGATTTCTCACCGCTGTATGCGGTATTGGAAGAAATTTCTTTGAGCTCTCCTAATATTGTGCTTTGTGGTGATTTCAACTGCAATCTCTTGAATCCTAACGTTTTCACAAATCATATGTTATCTTTCAATTTAGTACCAGTTAACACCAGTTCCCCAACACATTTTTTTGGAAGGGATTCCTCGTTATTGGGCCTTATGTTTGTGAGTGACAAGAATAATGTTGCATTGTATGATCAACTTTCGGCTCCTGTTTTTTCTAAGCATGATTTGATTTTTCTAATACTTAACTTTAGCCTTAATTATTCAGATGAAAAAATCACTTATCGAGATTTCTATAATATAAATGTGCAAGAACTTGAAACTCAAACACGAGAAACAAATTGGGATTCTATATATAATATGCCTTCCTCAAATGATCAGATTGAATTTTTAACACATAATATCTCTGAACTGTATAATACCCATGTCCCTTTAAGAACAAAAACTGTTAAACAAAACAATAATCCATGGTTTTCCCGTGCCATAAGAGACTTGATGCAACAGCGAGATGACGCCTATACGAATTGGAAAAGATATCGACTCACCGAGCTGCGTCGTATGTTTTGCTCACTCCGTAACAGAGTAGTAGCTATGATACGCGAGGCTAAATACCAACATTTTTCTCATAAGCTTAGCACAAGTTCAAATAGTCGCCAGCTCTGGAAAAATCTACGCAGAATCGGAATCGGAAAGACAAAATTTGGTGCTGTTGAGGAAATTGATGGCAATAAACTTAATGAAAAATTCATTTCTTTTCCACCGCCACAGGTCCCACAAATTTGGCCTTCAATTCCTTCAATTTCTTTTACTGACCAACGCGACAGTAATGAGCTTGGTTTTGAATTTTCTGCAGTAGATAGTGCTGATGTAGTCGAAAGTGTTCTATCTATTAAGTCAAAAGCTGTTGGGCTCGATGATATACATCCTACCTTTTTGTGTATGATATTGCCAGTTGTATTGCCATATATCACTTTTGCTTTCAATACTATTTTGACGTCCTCAATATACCCTGAGTCATGGAAAGTTGCTAAAATCATTCCACTTCCCAAAAACGCTAAAAGAGATGACTTTAGACCTATTTCGGTACTGCCATTTTTGTCGAAAGTTTTTGAAAGGATCCTTCAAAAGCAAATTAACGTCTTTCTATCTACTAACTCACTGCTCAGCCCTTATCAATCTGGATTTCGGAAGAAACACAGCTGTGTTACCGCACTTTTAAATGTTACTGATGACATTAGAAAAGCATTAGATAAAGACGAGGTCACGTTTCTAGTTTTGTTGGATTTTTCGAAGGCTTTCGATTCCGTTAATCATGTCAATCTATGTAGAAAGCTCATGCAAAATTTTAATTTTTCATCTAGTGCAACCAAATTAATTTTTTCTTATCTAACTGATAGGAAGCAAGCAGTGCAAGTTGGTGACACCCTGTCAAATTTTTTGCCGAATGCCACTGGTGTACCACAAGGTTCCATACTGGGTCCTCTCTTGTTTTCTGCTTATGTAAATGAACTTCCATCTTCATTAGTTAGTTGCAGCTCTCACTTGTATGCTGATGACGTTCAGCTTTACTTCAGCTGTCCACTTGGCCTTATCGAACATGGAGCTTTCTGCGTCAATGAAGACCTGAAGAGAGTGGCAAATTGGTCTTTGTCAAACGGACTTATGTTGAACCCAAAAAAATCTAAATGTCTTGTAATTAATAGAAAATCTCTTGACCTTTCTTATTTTCCACCGATTGTTCTGAGCAATGCTCCAATCGAATATGTGGTTACTGCAAAGAATCTTGGAGTGACTTTTAATCGTCTTTTGACTTGGGATGATCATATAAATGGACTCGTTGGTAAGGTTTATGGAGTACTTCGTACGTTATGGGTTACACAATCTTTCACTCCATTAAAAACGCGTTTGCTTCTCGCTAAAGCCTTGGTAATTCCTATCCTGGTTTATGGTTGTGAAATCTATTGTAACTGCAGTTTCACGAGCAGGCGAAAACTTAATGTAGCTTTCAACTCAATCGTTCGTTATGTTTTTGGATTGCGTAGATATGATAGGATATCTGATTTTGCCTCGCGCTTACTAGACATGCCTTTCGAAAAATATATAGAACTTCGTAGCTTGATTTTGCTTTCCGACATACTTATCGCACACCAACCACAATATTGTTTTGACAGAGTAAGAACGGCGACCTTAAACAGATCTCATCAGCTAATTATCCCTCCTTACTCATATTTAACATCGGAACGTCAATTTTTTGTAAATTCGGTTAAGCTTTGGAACACTTTACCTCGTAGTATAAAACAAAATCTGAACGCAACAAGCATACAAAGATTGCTTAGATCTCATTTTTCAATATGATAAAATTTTTAATAATCATTGAATTTGTGTATCTTATGATAGTTTTAATAATTAAAATAATTTTTTTTTTCTATTATTATCTTGGCTCAGCCTTTTTTGCAAAATAAGCTTACAGCTACTTTATATGATTTTAAATCTTACTGTTGTTAAGCAATTACGATATTTAAATAAAATAAAATAGAAAATAAAAAATAAAAACGCGTATAGTTTCTTTTTTTGGTGGAGCCGAATTTTTACAAGGCATGAGATACTGTAAATTTGGTTGACAGTTGAGTAGTTTTGCCTGTATGCTCCTTGAAACTCATTCAGAATTTGTTTTTTTTCAATCCAAAGGTTGAGACGCTTTAACAGGATAGATGTAAACAGCTTGTAAATAGTGTCCATAAATGACAAACCACGGTAGTTGATTGACTCGTTGGGGTCTCCTTTTTTTAAAAGGGGGAATATTATAGATTTTTTTTATGATAATGGGATGATTTCTGTGTTAAAGACATGGCGAAAAAGACGGTATACTTCTGTTATCAAATTTTGCGAAGCATTTTTGAAAAATTCAAATGGAATACCATCAGTGGCTTTGTTTTTTCTAGCACACATGATAGCCAATTGAACTTCCTCCATTTCGATTTCATTATCAAGCAACGGAACAAAATTGTTATTGTGACATAAATACTCATAAGATATTTGCGCCTGTGAGGTTGGGGAAAGTAGATTTTGAAAATAGTTGCCAAACTCAGATGCTCTTATATTAGTGTTTGTATCATACTTATTACCGCATATTGTTCTAGCAAGCCTCCTCCAATCTTTAGCTGCTGTAACAAATCCAAGTTGGCGCACGATGTTTTTGTAATAGTCACGTTGCTTCGTAAAACATAGGGCCTTGTATATTTTGCTTGACTTACGATAGCGTTTTCGGCGGACATCGATGTTAAATTTTCTACACAATTTCAGATTTTCCAAAAACTTTTTTCCTAGCGTAGAAATACGCCGAATCAAGCCATGGTTTTTTGGCACAAGGTTTGAACCGGGTCTATTGTTTACACCGTGTGCAGTGTATATGCATTCCTTGATTGCTTTACATTGGTCATCTGAGGTTGCAGTTGAAGAAATTTGTTGTGCTAGCACTTAATCTTAGCAGCGAGCATATGTGGCTTTTCAATCCTTTTCGCCATTTAAGCCTTGGTAAAAATTTTGTTGAGTCATTGCTCGCTGGGACTTCAATCGCGGAAAGTTTAACTATGAGAGGCATGTGATCCGAATACGTTTCACATCCCTTAGCAAAATCTTGAATTCTGTTTACAGCATTGTACTATGGACAGCAGTAGTCGATGACTGAGGACCCTCTACTGCTCAAAAATGTGAATTCACCAGCCTTTTCGTCGTATCCTCTTCCATTTCAAATAAACGCTCCTATCTCTTATGAACTCGATAAACTGATTACAACTACGATCGCAGGTGTTATCTTTTGAGTTTCTTTTCACATTAAGCAGGATTCCGTCCCCAAACTGAATATCAATGCTCCCCTTTGTATCGGATCTCACGTTCATGTCGCCCACCAAAATAAAATTACTCTGATCAGTTTCGTCAAAAAATCCCATTCGTTTGCCGAAGTCACTTCTCCAGTGGTTACCGTTTATATATGTAGGAATCAGGTTAAGAGATGATCCACCGAAATGTCCTCTAAGATAAACAATGTCATTGTGCTTGATAAAATTAAGATGAAATAGTTGTTGTTCAAGGCATTTTTTGTATCCATACAAGCAGCCGCCACTTGCTCTTCCTCGTGTTTGTTGTTGTGCTCTAATGTTATCCAAGCGGTTATCAAAGCGGTTGTTGAATTTTCTCCCATTATGCAAGATTTTTCAAAACTTGATGATATATCGCTTTTTGGTGATGTTTCAACAAGAAGTTGTTTTGGTTTGGGAATTTCCATTCGTTGGCCCACTGTGCAAATAATCGTTTTGTTTTTTGGTTGTTGTATTTGCTACCAAGCTTCAAAGCTCAGCCGCTGTGGTGGGAAACGGAATGGTAGGTTCTTGTCTTCGGAAGCAATGATCGGTAGAGCTTTTTTAATGTGTTTTTTATGAGGTGGAATTTGAGATGGGTTTTCTAAAAGGTGTGGTGAAAAGTAGTTCTACCAGGTTAATGTAGGAGTATTTGGTAAAAGCTTATACTATACTTTTTTAGACTGTGTGGCGTGTACTCGCATTCGTTGCAATCAATAAGCGATGTATTAAGCAGTCGCGGCTTAGACTGCGCTTGTATGTTGCACAATTACAAGGTAAAGTTGCGCTCTCAAACAAAGCAAGCACACTAAAACACTCAAAGGCGATGCAATAAATTTTTTTTTGTTTTTTGTTTCTTTTCGCTTCTTGGGTTTGCAAGCAAATGAAATCTATAAAATGCGTTTAACTTTGCTTCGCTTAAAATTTAAGACTTGCTTAATGGACCAAAAAGAGCACAATCACCACAGAATCACTTCGTATGCTTTCCTTAACTTTTCAATAACTATTTATGAGTTTTAAAGTAATAAAAACAGGAGCCGCACCAGAAAACTTCTTATCGCTAAGATTTTCACCCTATGATTCTAATATGTCATCCAGACATATAGCACAATTGAGACCTGACAAAACCTGTTCTAGTGTATTTTGCTAAATAGTTGGAGCACCCGAAACTCCAAAAGGAAGTCTCTGGTTCACGTAAAGTCCAAGTGGTGTATTTCCTACGGCTGACAATTTGGAATCCTCATTTAACATCTTGCATCTGCAAGATATATTTTCAAAAATCGATGTCCACCCGCAAGCTTATGAAACAATTCATCTAGTTTTGGAATTGGATATTGATCTACTTCTAAATGAGGGTTAATGGTAACCTTGAAGTCACCGCATATACGTAGGCCCTTATTACGTTTAGTAACAACGACAATAGTTGCAGCTCGTTTGCTGAATCTGATCGGTTTCTAGATTCCAGCGTTCTCAAAGCACTTAGCTTCTTCTTTGAATGCATCCAATAAAGCGAATGGAATAGGTCTAGACTTGTGAAACGTAAGCTTTGTGTAAGGCTTAAGATAAAGATGTGCTTTCATAGAACTGGACAATCCTGAGGTCTTAGACGCTACCTCTACATGTTTTGAAAAGAAGATTTGCAGTTCTTGGTCTAAACTTGAGCTTAAATTCAAAATAGTGCTTGTACTTGGACACCTTATCCCGAGACCAAAGGCACTGAACCAATCCAATCCGAATATATTGTGTCTGGACTCTACATCGGCAACTAATAATGATGATTGCTTATGCTGACCACCAAATTCAACAAATAAATCTAGTTCACCTAATACAGGTACAATTGTATTGCCGTATGAGCGAAGAGAACGACTGGTTTTGTTGAGCGGAGGTACGCTTATTTCTTCATAACCAAAAAGACCAATCAAAGAACAGCTTGCTCCCGTGTCGAGCAAACATTTTACCATGTGATTGTTCAAATTAACAAAACCCCCCCACTTTGAATCAGCGCGACTATTTCACCAAATATTAGCACGCTGTCTATGTCTTGTACTTGCTCAGAATCTAGTTTTCTACCAATGGTCTTATTGACTTTACCACTGAGGCATTCTTATGCGATATAACCTATGCGTCCACACTTTCGACATTGCACTTTTGCGAAACTACATGACTCTCTGGAGTGCTTAGTCCAACACCCTGGACCTAATTTTGTCTTATGCCTACTACCATCACAATATTGTTCCTATCCTTCCACCTACTCCTGCTTCTACCTCTAGAGCTCTTCCAACCTTTTTTTTTCATTATCACTTACCATCTTATATGCCAAAAAATATTGTTCAAGTTGCTGCATGTACACGTTCCAGCTGTTTTTTTTTTTTCAGGTGAAAATTGCTGGAACTGTGGCACTAGAAGAAACTCGTTGTAACACGTGCAGGTAATCCTTTTGCAATTTTAGCAATTCTTTAAGAATTTCTTCTAATTTTGCCATTTTGTGGATTTAAAATATTTTATCCATATGAGTAGTACTTCGTGGCATGATGGTTAGTGCGTAGGACTCAGTCGATCTCATACTGTGGAAGTGTGTAGACGTTTTCGGCTTCCCAGTTTATTAAAAGTAATTATCTCGGTGTGACGTAGTCAAGTTCAATTTAAACCAAGCGATTCCCAATAGTGTTAATAGCACAGAGGAAGAGGTGGCAGACCCACAACGTGACGATCACGGGTTCAATTCCCAGTCGGGCAAAAAATATTTAGCTGATTTTTTCCATAATAGAGAAGTCGAAAACTTCATCGAGTGGGAAAAACAGCAAATGGCATCGAACAACACGGCGGGGACATAAAAAGGTATCCCAGCAACAACAATAAAGCCAGCTGTGGCACCGCCAGCAAAAGCCGTAGCAGCAACAACAACAACCAAGCAAGCGATGGCACCACCAGCCATACCATCGTATAGTGCCGCAGCATCAACGGCAAACGCACCAACAGCCGATGCGAAAAATTAGAGAAGGAAGAGGATTAGCTGTGCGCCAAACCTCGTAAAGCGCCGCTCCACCACCGCCTCAGCCCAGCTGCCAGCTGGGGTGAAGGAGACGGCTCGCACAGCCAAAACCACAGCAGCAGCAAAAATACAAGAACAACTGGATACCTCGCCATCCGACGATGACATCGAATATATGTCAGAGGGTGGCGAGGGATTGTATACAACGGGGGATAGCCAGAGCAATCTGCTTGTTGACCTCACATCACCAGAGGCGTCCTCCGAAGAGGAAAATGAGGTGCAAGACGCACTTGAAGAAAAGGCTATCAGCAAAAAAATCGATGAAATTCGAGGGGAGATGGAACGCCTTAATTCCATCGTAACCCCGCTGATCCAAGCTCTTAAGAACAAGCAAGAGGCTCGTCGTGAAAGAAAGAGACAGGAGCGCGAGCAAAAAAAGCGGTACAGGCGCCGCACAAAGCAACGCGACAGCAAGAGCTACCACCTAAAAACAAGCAGCCAGACATTAATGCTCAAGAGCAGCAGCAACAACAATAAATGGCAAAGGAACAACAACAGCAGCAGCCGAAGGAGTAACGACCGAGAAAACAAACACAACAGCAACAGCAGCAAAAACCTTAGGAGCGGAGTCAGCAGCAGCGAGGAGAACACCAGCAGCAGCCACAGCCGCCCAAAAATAAAAAAGAAAAGGTTCCACCAATAAACACTTATAAAATGGAGCTACAGGAAACCATAGACCTGTGTAAGTCGGCCATAGGCCAAAACTTGTTATTAAAAGATTAAGTAAAGACAGACATGCTATCCACTGCTCCACAGTGGAGCAGCACAAAATTATAAAAGAATTGTTGAAAAAATCCACGACTGAGTTCTTCAGTTTTACCCCCAAAGTGGATAAATACCAAACGGTCCTCTTGAAGGGCATAGATTCCTGCACGGAACCACAGGTGCTCTTAAATGAGCTCCGTCAAAAAGCGAGGAGCGATCTCGACTTTATCGGGGTCAAGCCGTTCGCTACAGTCAGAGCCAGACGGGAGAAGCAGTCTTTGCCGTTCTTCTTAGTTCAGCTATCACCCAACAGCAAACTGGATAGGTTGAGGAGTATCTCCGTCCTCAACTACCAGGTTGTTACTTGGGATAAATTAAAGAGACGTGGCGACATGCTTCAATGCATGCACTGCCAAAGATTTGGCCACGCTGCAGCAAACTGCGAAATGCAGTCACGCTGCGTTAAGTGTGGTGAGAACCACATTAAGGGGGAGTGTAAGCTCGGTGAAGAACGGGTTGAAGACATGATCCAGCTTAAATGTGCACTTTGTGGAAAAAAGGGGCACCCTGCTAATTATCGGGGTTGCTCAGCTTTTCAGCAAATAAGAAACAACAAAGCGGCTTAGCAGACAGCGGTAGAGATACGCCCATCAACGCGTGGGAAAAACGGTACAGCCTGCAGCTAAGGCAGCCCAACCGGCCCTAGTGCCAAAGGCACCGGACGCTCAGGCCGAAATAAGAAGCATGTTGCTGGCAATTCAAGGCCAGTTAACAGGACTTCACAACCAGATTAAATAGCAGGCGACTAGGGTAGACTATCTCTACTCTGTTTTGCCTAGCTTAACGCAAATTAGAGGTTAAAGGCGCGCTGTTGGAGAGGCTTCTTAGGATCCTTGCTGTGAATGAAAATTCACTGATTAGGACCGAACGTAGAGATAATCTTTTCCAATTGTTGAAAGACCAAAGTCCAGATGTGTTTATGGCCAGCGAAACTAAGCTGAACCAGAAACATAAGTTGACTAACAACAATTACAATATCGTTAGAAGAGATCGACCCAACTCCAAGGGGGGGGGGGCGTCGCAATCTTCATACGAAAAGGCATTAATCATAAAGTTATATATAATAGTGATCTGCGCAGATTTCGGCTGTTAGAGGCATGCATCGTATGCATTCCTTTCCAACAGGGGAAGCGAATGTATGTGATCGCGGCTTATGCACCGGAATCACCTCATCCAACTGATTTTATGACAGAGCTTGTAAAACTTTTCGAATGTCTACGCTCGAGCTTGGAAGAAAATTACTTTCTCATGGCCGGTGATTTGAATGCCAAACACCAAGATTGGGGAAATCAAATTCAGAATCAAAGAGGTATTCATCTTTTCAATTGGATGAGTCGATACAACACTGAATATGGTGTCGACCTACTGGCTACGGAGCGGCCATCGTTTCCAAGAAGCGGTGCCTACCTGGATCTATTGCTAATAGACGCGAGACTGACAATTACTTACACTGTGGGTCAAAGACCAAGAAACTTTTTACGAACGATCGAGTACGACAGTGAACCCTGCGGACTCGCCGCCGTAATACAGCTTCCAAACGAGCTCGTGGAGTTGGATGAGTATGTACCTGTGCATACTTACAATTACAGTAAGGTGCGCTGGCCACGCTTAACCAACGCCTTATCGAGCGAAATCAGTTCGAATAACATATCCCCACCAAATGACAGGAATTTGACAAATAACGAAATAGACCAATACTTAGAACAAATGGACGAGACAATCAAACGAACAATAAACAGAACAATACCAAAATACAAGCAACGGGACGCAACCGACATGTATCGAAACGCAACCATTGACGCACTACACAGACAAAAAAGTGGACTGCTGACAAGACTCAAACTCTTGTACCGACGGTTTACTGACCCTCACCATCTGGAGATTAGGACACTGAATTCGTCGATGAAGAACATCAACCAACTAATTAAAGAGAACTATCGGCTGTCAATTAATTTGTATTGGGATAGCAAAATTCGGGCCGTTAATGCTAGCGACCCGAGCATGTTTCCCCAAATTAACAAGATATTTAGATATTTATTTTAAGCTTCAGAGAACGACAGACAACAGAGACGTACTTCTGACAGCAGGAATTAATCCAGAGGACGCCGTCTTGGACGATTACCTCTTTATTGTTGAAGATCCGCAGGAGAAAGTGGAGGCTGTGGGGGCTGCTTTCCAGTAAGTGTACAAGGTAAATGCGTGCATTCGCCCCAATCATGACCTGGGAAACAGAGCCTTGCTCCATCACTTCTACCTTCGGAATGACATCACGCAATGGCGATCAGCCTGGTTTCACCAGGTTCAATGAAGATCATTTGGCAAACGCCATAATCGCCGAGCGAAATGGGCCAAGTTCACTGTTAATTACGAAGGTGAAGCTCCAGCTCATCTTCGATTCATTAAAGAAGAAGAAGTCAGCAGGAGTCGATGGCACATCCAACGTTGTACTTCGACATTTACCTCAAGAAGCAGTAGACATTTATACTACTCTGTTTAACAACGCTCTGAATAATGCATATTATCCAGTGTGGTGGAAGACAGCTGTGCTGCATCCTCTCCCGAAAAAGGGAAAGGACAACTCCAATCCGGCGAATCTCCGGTCGATAAGTCTTCTTCCGAGTATCAGCAAGGTATTCGAAAAAGTTATTAATAGAGCTCTGTCTAAGTGGGCAGAGGACAATAATATCATACCGGACAATCAGTTTGGTTTTAAGGCGGGACATGACACCATTCATGCCGCGTCGAAACTCGTTTCTGATATCCAATGGAACAAATCTAAGAAGCAGTGTACGGGTGCCTGTCTGGTTGATTTGGAGAAGGCCAAGGCCTTTGACACCGTATGGTTTGAGGGTCTTTATCTAAAGCTGACCAGACTTGGTATTAGTAAACCACTATTATATATGACCTATGATATGCTCAATGGCAGAAAGTTTATTGTCAAAAGTGGCAATGTAACTTCTGCCACAACCTTTAATATTAAAAATGGTCTTCAGCAGGGAGCGGTCAACTCACCGATTCTATTCAGCATTTACACCAGCGATCTGATAAGTAGTCTAACTCAGGCAACTGCGTATGTCGAGGTCATCAGGATTCTTTTGCAGCGTGACTTCGAGAAGATTCAGCGATATTGCGATGACTGGAAGTTGAAAATCAACTTTCAGAAATCAGAAACTATCTTGTTTAGGACTCCGTTGCTTAGAGCCACAAGGGATACGAGAAAGAACTGGCGCAAGCTGGTGATCGTAGGGCCAGATGGACATCCACTGGCGAGTAAAAGTGTAGTAAAGTACCTTGGCATCTGGATGGATCAGTATTTGTATTTCAACAGACATATAAATGCCGCTCTGGCCAGGGCTAGGGGAGCTTTTGCCCTGACGAAACGGTTGTTTTATAGCAGCCGGCTGGACAGCAGGGTGAAGGTGATTTACTACATGGCCCTTATCCGGCCGATGATTGCCTATGGATGCCCGGTTTGGTTCCACGTTGCCCCATCTCAAATGGAAAAGATTCGGGTGTTTGAGAGGAAGTGTCTTTGACGCTGCCTTGGATTGCACAGAACACCAGATTCAGAGTACAAACACTACTATTCCAACCTGGCTCTATACAACGGGGCCAACATAAACAGGATAGATAATTTCTTGCTGAAGCTTATTCGAGGTCACATTGCAAGAGCGATGTCCTCGACTAACAGCTTAATTTTCGGGGCTTATTACCCCAACAACGAATATTACGAGAGTGTGCATCTAAGCGGCTTTACTCCACCCGATGCATTCCTCCACCTAAACAGTCGAGGGTTGATCCAGGATAGATCGGCGGTTCCGCTAATCTACCACGTTGGCCGTAGAACTGTAGATCGGCGGCTCCTTTACAGTCGAGACGTCCTCGCACAAGACGGAGGTGAGCACCTTCGGTTCAGTAGGACTGTGTCCAAACGGGACCGAAGAGATAGGGTAAAGCAGGAGAACCAGTTCTGGTGGTTAAAAAACGAAGATGAAGTTTCTTCAGACATTTAATAGTTGACCTTGCTATTTTCTTTTGTATGGCCGACTTACATAGGTTTAGGTAGTTAGTTTTAAGTAGGGACAGTCAGGGTGGCACCAAAAAAAAAACAGACACAAAAAATTTTAAAATTAACAAAAATACAAAAAAAAATATAAAACCGGAAAATGCTTACTGTGGCTGTTCTAGTTTGTAAGTAGTCTGTAAGTAGCTTATAAGTAAGTTGTAACTAGTTTATAATTAGTTATAAATAATAAATAATTAGTTTTAAGTAACTTTAAGTAGTTTTAATTAGTTTTAATTAGCTTTAACTTAGTTTTATGTAGTTTGTAAGTTTTATATAAAACCAAAAAAATAAAGACCGAGTTTTTTTTTGTAAATTCTTCTCGGTAAAAAATAAAACCGACCTGAATTTAGTATTAAGATAGTTCTTAGGCCGAAAGGCATTAGCATTAAGTTATTATAGTTTAACTTAGAGCGCCCTACTGGGGCCAGTAAGTTAGTTTTAAGATATTGATAAGTAAGCTAGTTTTTATGAATTTTTGTCTAGCTTTAAGATAGTTTTAAGAAAATTGAAAAATAAAAATGAATTATAAAAAAAAAAAAGTGCGTAGAACTGTCATGCCAAAGGTCTGGGTTTGATTCCCAGCCGCTGCCACCTAAAAACAGAAATGTTTTTTTCACGAGGTACTGCCTCTTGCGAGGAACTGACAAATCCTCCAGGGGTATACTTGTCATGAATAAGTGCTTTCTCATCTAGCCGTTCGGACTCGGCAAAAAATTGTAGGTCCCCTCCATTCCTGCCAAAATTACGCACACAGGAATGGTTGAGAGTTGTAAGTCACTAGGCCTTGGTTCTTCACGAGCTGTTGTGCCACCAAATTTATTATTATTTATATCCATATGACAATAAGCACTTGTAAATCATGTTATATGGTTAGGTTTTTTTCTTACCTCGTCGCCAAAATGTTACGTTTTGCAAAGAATAAACATTTATGTATTTAGTAAAAATATAATTCAAACTTTATTACTTAATAAAATTAATTATAATATATATATAATAAAAATGAGTTAAATACAAGAAGAATAATTAAGGCGGAGATGTGGACACGTTGGCAGCACAAAGAAGAAGGGCAGCTTATAGCCCTTCCGCACTATCCCACTGAGTATTAGTACATGCCAAAAAAGTGGGAAAAAATGTGTATAGTGTGGAAACAAAATATGACAGGTATTAATATAAGATGTGACAGTCCATCTTACACAGCTTGACAGCTCTCCATACATGATTTGACATGTATTAATACTTTACAATTTTTAGGGTTGGTTCTAATTTTAAAATAAATTTCATTTGTGTGTCAAAACAAGTTTGGTATGTATTAATACAAGCCAGTGTGGAAGGAAAATTTGAAAGTCATATTTCCCACAAATTTGACAGTCGCAAGAAATTCTTTCCCATTTTCAATTTGAAATGTACTAATGCTCAGTTGGCTAGTGTGGAAGGGCTTTTAAGATGTTTTTAGTTACTTCGGCTGTCAAATTGTTGGTGATAAGTCCTGTTTATATTTTTGCAGATGATGAGTTCAGATTCAAATCAAGAACATATCAAAGAATAAACATACTCTGTGGGAACTTTCACGTACGGAATAAGAAGTTTGAGATTCTGAAAATTAACCCATTTTATTTTTGGAGTCGCCCCAGAACCACTGTGGATATTATTTTCCGGTTTGAAGTAGGACCTAAGCGAGTGCCTCAACGATGTCCATTTCTTTTGGCATTGTTCAACTTAAAAAAAAAAACAATATTTTTAGAATAAAAAGTGCCTTAAGAATATTTCAACTTACCTATGTACCTGTTTTCCCCAAAATAGTTGAAATATCTTCCCATGCATCCTGTCTTTTTAACATGTTGCTATAGGATGGGTCATCTTTTGCATACAAACAAATATGGATTTTTATTTCTATGACTAATTTTGCTTTAAACTCTTTCACCTCTGCTTTTCTCAACCATCTAACTTCTTGGCTGTTTTCCCTTAAAAAAAAAACAATTTTGTTTGTATTTTGATTTAAACACAATTTATTATTTCAACTCATAATAATAAGGCCCTAATTTTAGCTTTACAATTACAAATATAGCACGAAAATCTATTTCGTTCCCGAATCTGTCACTCGAACAGGAAAAAATGGAACACAAATCATTGGAATGATTTGTTCCATATTGTTTGATATGCTGGCACGAAAAGTGAATTTACATCAGGAAAATACACATATACATTTTTAACAAAATATAATTGTTCAATTTAAAATTGTCATTGATTCGCTTACTATATTTGTATTTATTTATTCTACCGTAATATGGATACAAACACTTTAAATTATGTGAAGATAATGTACTTGTTGGAATGGGGTAGTATTTTCAAATTGATCTTGAATCAAGTGATTTTAGATTTTAGGATATTGTTTTGGTTGGTAAAGGAAAAGGTAAATTTTTTCAATTTGCGGATGATTAGGAAGTGACTACTATAATTTAAAATTGTTTTTATTTTGTGTGTGTTTGGAAGAATTTTTATTTGAGGTGATAGTTCAGTAACCTTGTCGTTTCGTAGGAGGAGGAATTTGCGTCATATCTGGCAGTTCTGGTTTTTTGTAAGGTTCTTTTTAATGTTGGCCTAGTAAATAATCCAAGATTCCGACCATGGTAAAAAATTCAAAAAACCGCGAAATTTTCACGCTTTTTCCAGTCACTTTTGATTTTATACCTAAAGGACTAGCTTTTGATAAATACATTGTCTTACGATTTGAAATAAATTAAAATTGCATCAATTTAAGCCAAAAATCGTCTTTGTGGACCCAAGATTTTTCAAGAGATACCCTTTATGAAGAATTCAGTGTGCTTGACATAAGATGCTTCAAAACTGTAGAGCGTGTAAGTTGGGTCAAAAGAAGAATATGGTTTTCAGAATTTGACTTCAAGTTGAAAATAAATCGTACAGACAAAAATCGCAACAAATCAACATCATCTCATAGTTTTTTGTAAAGCCAGACATTTTGGCACTTTTTCCAGTAATTGTCGATTGTATACTTGAAACAGTTTTTAATAAAAACATTGCTCTACGATTTGAAATTAATTACACTTATAATTTGAGCCCAAAATCGTCTCTGTAGGCCTAAGAGTTTTCAAGTAACAGCCTCTTAAAATGTACTAATACCAGATTTATAGCATCAAGTAATGTAATTATCAATAGTAAGTATAATAATAAATACAGTGTGCTTGGCATAAAATGCTTCAAAACTCAAAAGCGTGTAGGTTGGGTCCAACAAATTTAATGAGAAGGAGATGGATATCTCCCCGTTCAGAGTGGAGGGGCAGTTATCTACAAAAGTGGCTTAAAACAAGAAAACAATTATTGAAAACCAGTGATAATATCTTTCGCTCCTCTTAGGCCTTTAGTCTATTCTTCAATATTATTCTCAAATAAGGTTTTATAAATATATATAGGTTTTGAAAAAAATTATTTTCAAACACAAAATTTTGGTAAAAATAATGTATTTTCTTTTAACATTTTTTTTCATTTTATGTAATCTCGTACTGTTTTTGATTTACCTTTTTAATGAGCGTAACAATTTTAAATCAATTAGCGAAAACCAGATGCCAACAGTTCTTGTTTTTGAGAAAACTGAAAATATATAACTAAATCTACCTCACCTTTTTCAATCCAGTTAATTTGTTATTAAACCTACTGCCTATACTACTACTAGTTACTATTGGTAGTATAAATTTACTATTGTTTTTATTGAAAGGCTGTATTTTGGGGTCCACAGAAATGATTGAAGCGAATTTAGTTGTTTGATTAATCGCTACACGCAATTGTTGCCTTAAGTAATCAATAACTGAAAAAAGTGTGAAAATTTCGCGTGTTTTTTCTTTTTTTACCATGTTGCGTTCGGCGCTTTGGGCCTGATATTATTTATTATAATGCTGCGAGCGGAATGGCCTAAAACTAACTTTTTTTTTTTTTTTTTAAATTTCTTAAAACTATTTTAAAGCTAGACAAAAATTCATAAAAACTAGCCTACTTATCAATATCTTAAAACTAACTTACTGGCCCCAGTAGGGCGCTCTAAGTTAAACTATAATAACTTAATGTTAATGCCTTTCGGCCTAAGAACTATCTTAATACTAAATTCAGGTCAGTTTTATTTTTTACCGAGAAGAATTTACAAAAAAAAAACTCGGTATCATTGTCTTTATTTTTTTTTTGTTTTATATAAAACTTACAAACTACATAAAACCAAATTAAAGCTAAACTAAACTAAACTATACTAATCAAAACTACTTAAAGCTACTTAAAACTAGTTACAACTAATTATAAACTAGTTACAACCTACTTATAAGCTACTTACAGACTACTTACAAACTAGAACAGCCACAGTAAGCATTTTCCGGTTTTATAATTTTTTTGTATTTTTGTGGATTTTATATATTTTTTTTTTTTTTTTTTTTTTGGTGCCACCCTGACTGTCCCTACTTAAAACTAACTACCTAAACCTATGCAAGTCGGCCATACAAAAGAAAATAGCAAGGTCAACTATTAAATGTCGGAAGGAACTTCATCTTCGTTTTTCAACCACCAGAACTGGTTCTCCTGCTTTACCCTATCTCTTCGGTCCCGTTCGGACACAGTCCTACTGAACCGAAGGTGCTCAGCTCCATCTTGTGCGAGGACGTCTCGACTGTAAAGGAGCCGCCGATCTACAGTTCTACGGCCGACGTGGTAGATTAGCGGAACCGCCGCTCTATCCTGGATCAGCCCTCGACTGTCTAGATAGAGGAATGCATCGAGCGGAATAAAGCCGCTTAGACGCACACTCTCGTAGTATTCGTTGTTGGGGTAATAAGCCCCGAAAATTAAGCTGTTAGACGAGGACATCGCTCTTGCAATGTGACCTCGAATAAGTTTCAGCAAGAAATTATCTATCCTGTTTATGTTGGCCCCGTTGTATAGAACCAGGTTGGAATAGTAATGTTTGTACTCCGACTCTGGTGTTCTGTGCAATCCAAGGCAGCGTCGTAGACACTGCCTCTCAAACACCCGAATCTTTTCCATTTGAGATGGGACAACGTTGAACCAAACCGGGCACCCATAGGCAATCATCGGCCAGATAAGGGCCATATTGCAAATCACCTTCACCCTGCTGTCAAGCCGGCTGCTATAAAACAACCGTTTCGTCAGGGAAAAAGCTCCCCTAGCCCTGGACAGAGCAGGATTTATATGTCTGTCGAAATACAAATACTGATCCATCCAGATGCCAAGGTACTTTACTTAACTTTTACTCGCCAGTGGATGTCCATTTGGCCCTACGATCACCAGTTTGCGCCAGTTCTTTCTCGTATCTCTTGTGGCTCTAAGCAACGGAGTCCTAAACAAAATAGTTTCTGAATTCTGAAAGTTGATTTTCAACTTCCAGTCATCGCAATATCGCTGAATCTTCTCGAAGTCACGCTGCAAGAGAATCCTGATGACCTCGACTTTTGGAGCTATTCTGTACGCAATTAGATCGTCGGCATACGCAATTGCCTGAGTAAGACTACTTATCAGATCGCTGAATAGAATCGGCGAGTTGATCACTCCCTGCTGAAGACCATTTTTAATATTAAAGGTTGTGGCAGAAGTTACATTGCCACTTTTGACAACATACTTTCTGCCATTGAGCATATCATAGGTCATATATAATATTGGTTTACTAATGCCAAGTCTGGTCAGCTTTAGATAAAGACCCTCCAACCATACGGTATCGAAGGCCTTCTCCAAATCAACCACATATGCACCCGTACACTGCTTCTTAGATTTGTTCCATTGGACATCAGAAACGAGTTTCGACGTGGCATGAATGGTGTCATGCCCCGCCTTAAAACCGAACTGATTGTCCGGTATGATATTATTGTCCTCTGCCCACTTAAACAGAGCTCTATTAATAACTTTTTCGAATACCTTGCTGATACTCGGAAGAAGACTTATCGACCAGAGATTCGCCGGATCGGAGTTATCCTTTCCCTTTTTCGGGAGAGGATGCTCTCTTCCACCGCACTGGATAATATACATTATTCAGAGCGTTGTTAAACAGAGTAGTATAAATGTCTACTGCTTCTTGAGGTAAATGTCGAAGTACAACGTTGGATATGCCATCGACTCCTGCTGACTTCTTCTTCTTTAGTGAATCGAAGATGAGCTGGAGCTCCACCTTCGTAATTAACAGGGAACTGGGCCCATTTCGCTCGGTGATTATGGCGTTTGCCAAATGATCTTCATTGAACCCTGTGAAACCAAGGTTCTCTGATCGCCATTGCGTGATGTCAGTCCGAAGGTGAAGTTTTTCCAAGTGCTCTCTAAAATCAATTAAATTTGCAAAAAGTAGGAAATAAAAAAGCAGTGAAAATATCTATAACTGTTGAGAAAACATTGTAACTTAAAATCGCGTAAGTTGTATCTCTAAGATTAAATTATAGCTAATCCACGACCTATTCTCTGCGCATGAGTGCTAACCTCAGTACCCCAACATCAAAAAAGCGCAAAGTACTTGAAACTTCACCTGAAGAGCGCAAATCCAAGGTGACAAAACACAAAAAGATGACTCTATCCAACATCTCAGTAGAAGAATTCAATCGAATTCTGGATGACCGCTTTAAGGATCTACCGACGAAACAATACCTTGAGCCGATGCTACACGAAATAACACAACTCCGGACAAGCAATGCAAATCTTCAAATTCAGGTACGAGCTCTTGAGCTAAAATGTGAACAACTCGAGCGGCGATTTGAAGTCTCCGAATTGCAGCAAAGAGATCGAAACATAATATTTCATCTCCCATTAACGAACAATGAAAATCCAGAGGAGCGCCTACAAAACACTTGCTCGAGCATCACAAACACAAAGAAAGCGATTACCTTCGAACACTTTCAAGAGCTAAACACAAAAGCTAGAAATTGCTTAAGCTAAGAGCTAAGGTAGCAAATGGACAGCTGGCACGTGAAATCCTTCGCCAGGGGAAGAAGCTGGCAAACACAGGCATATCCATGCATAAAGGTTTCCCGGCTGGGATGCGCCACAGAAGAAGTGTTTTACTTAAAGTGAGAAGGGAGGTAAAATTGCAGAATCCAGATTTAGGGTAAACTTGTTGGATGAAAAACTACATGTTCAAGATCATTACTTAATGTGGAATGATACAACGGGTTTGATGTGTGGTCAAAACGATGGATTTCAAACTCTTTCGGTAAAATACAATATTAATTGGCAGCGAGAAAATTTCAGAGTAAACAACATTTCAACTCAAAACGTCACACAAGTGTCAGCTTCAAATGGGCTACCGCCACCTAGCAGTCGAAATGCAAATGAACTTGAACTTGAAATGCGAGTCGACAATGTAGTCGACTTAAGGTCAGGTTCGCACTAGGAATCCGAATTCAGCCAGAAAATAAAAAATTTAGTAAGTTTTAAGAAAATAAAAATACTAAGCTACAATATTAATGGATTGTCAAACAAAAAATTATTCTGTGATTTTTTTAACTTTGTAAATACTTTTGATATTATAATGCTGTATGAAACTCATTTATTATACAAAAACCAAAACCAATATGAAGAATACTTTAAAGATTTCAAACTTTGTTGGATAGCAGCGGAAAAAAGGAATGGAGCAACGAGCGGTAGAGCATCTTATGGATCTATATACGGTATCAAAAAAATACTCTCACATGCAGTATGCAGCTTTAAAGAATGGGATAGTTACACCTATGTAGAGATTGTTATGAACAACGAAACTTTAAATGTTGTTCCAGTATACTTAAATAGCTCTAATTAGCAATCCGATTTTACTAAATTATGCGACGCAATGCAGACTTTAGGCGAAAAAAACTGCATACTCGTTGGAGATTTTAATGCTCGCACTAGACAAGAGCAATGTGCAACGTTTGGAAGCCGTAATCTCTTAGCAAGGAAATCAAAAGACCTTGAGAAAGATCCATACTGGAAATGGGAGGTGCCTTCGATTTATCCATAATTAACGGAACGGGAAAAGGAGATTAAGAAGGAAATCTCACTTTTGAACGAAATCCAGGGCAATCTGTAATTGATTATTTATTTATGTCTTTAGTTTGCTACTCACTACTATCAAATTTTTAGGTGGATAGCCAGATATACTCTGACCATATGCCTCTGATCACAACACTGACAACCTCAGAATTGGTTAGCGAGACACAACTTGGCACAATAAACCCCCTTCTACCCAAACTAAGATGGCAAGGAAATCAAGTCGAGGTCTATAAACGGAACTTAAATATCAACATTGCAGCGCAGGTCTCAAATGAATCTGAAGTAACAATAAGGAACTTACAACAAATCATAGAACTGTCAGCAGTCCTGCTTAGGTGCAAAAAAGTAGCAGCAAAATATCATTCACCATGATACGATGGAGAATGCGAATCAAGAAGAAAGAGATCATTCGCTCTTTTGAAGCTTTTCCAAGGTTATACTTCCGAATGTTTAAAAAAAGAGTACTTAGAAGCAAACCGGGCATACATATGCTTATGCAAGCTCAAAAAAGAAAATTTTGCTAAGAAACAGACGGAGAACTTAATCAACTTCAAAAATTCCTCAGACTTTTGGAAAGCTGTTCAAAATATCAAAGGAAAACAAATTACTTTAGATATTCTTTTACCTACATCGTTACTCCGAGAACATTTTGGGAATCTAGTAAATGCAGAAGTCTACGAACAGGAAATGCAGTACGCTAGACCCGCCTTTCAAAACGAAATCTTAGACTGCGATATAACACTTTCTGAGGTAAAGTCAACAATCTCCAAATTAAAAAACAATAAAGCACCTGGATGTTACCGAATCCCCAATGAGTTTTATAAATATGCAACAGAAGGGTTCCTAAAATATCTCTCCGCAGCACAGTGGGGCAGAATGCCTTAAAACGTGGTATTAAATCAACCGTAAGAGCTAGGAAGCTGAAATTTTGCATATATGCTTCTAAGACCCTTACTAGGTCATATCTAAAGCTATAACTGCCACGCCCACTAAAACGCCCACTTAAACTTTGGTTATTTGGGAACTAATAAGAATGTCAGTATTTTTCAGATTGGAAGGTTATTTTAAGGCTCAAGAGATTTAATAATACATTAATTTTTTATCTGACATAACTTTTATCCATGCTCTCTTATATCTTTACCCTAATTGGGGAGAAAATCTGATTAAAAAAAAATCCTTTTTTAATTTAAAGTTATTTATTTTCATCGATTTTTTTAATTTAAATACAAAAAAAAACTAAAACAAAATTAATAGATACGTTTATTCATCACTTTCTTCATCAGATATATTTGTTTCAACAAAAATATTTGCTGCGGGAATGCTTGGAGGTTTCAATAGTGCTAGTGCTTCTGGGGGATAAGACTGCAATTTTTTCGTGTATGGTTTTTGCTTGGAAGTAATGATAGGATCGGAGCTTAGCAGAAAATAATTGAAGATATCCTCATTTGTTTTATCGTGACCTGATTTTCTTGAAAAATGCTCTCGAACGTTCTTAAAATCTTTATTCCGAGCCTCTTGCGCTTCCTCAGAAAGCTGCCCAATTGGCAACAATGCAGATTTTATTATTTCCGGGCCATGAATAAAGTATTTATGTAGAGTTGGGGGCATAAAATACCAAGGATATTTACTGACAAACAGTCTTGCTGTTTCGTGCGCATGTTTTCGGAACTTATCAACATCAATTTCATGTCCACTGGCAACTACAATCATAATTGTGTGCATTTTTTTAATAAGTTCTATTTCTATTTTCGTTATTTCAGCAGAAAGTTCAGGATTCTGGAAAAACCGCCTAGCAGTGTTTCCATCATTACTGTTGCCGAATCCAGGTTTTGGCATATCAACAATTAACCCACATTTTATTCGGAATTCTTTTTGAATTCGTGCCTTATTTTCTGCCACGATTGCCTTGTCATTTTCGCGGACTTGCCATTTTTTAACAGGTAGTTTGTAGGCTACATGTAAAAGACATTCAAACATCCTTATCCAACCATGCAAAACAGACATTCCAAAAGTCAAGTATTCGGTGTTTATTGGTCTTGAAATCATTTCATCAATTTTATTAAATTCCTTGGAGGTTGCACCGCATAAATAACATTTTTGAGTAGATTTTGTTTCAGATAAAGCATTACAAATCTTTCCATCAATCATTGTAAAAATTAATGTATGTTGTACTTCCACTGACTTTGTACCCATCATGAGAACAGTTTTTTGCAGATTTTGAATCTCAGTGCTTACTCGCAGCTTTTCAGCTTTTGAAATATCAGTTGACTCTTTAACATATTCTATTTTTAACGGCCGACAATAATTTGTGGAAGATGGACGAGGGTTTTGCCAAATTATTTTTTCACCACTTTCAAGTCGAATAGGGACTAAACAAGTAAGAAAAACAGCTGAATCGTCTGCGTCTAATCCATGAAACGCTTGTTTATAGGAACTATGTCCTGAGCTGCCATCGAAACCCCATTTTGATATCAAAGTACAATTCCGGAGTGCT
Organism: Dasysyrphus albostriatus; assembly: GCA_946251815.1. Taxonomy (NCBI): domain Eukaryota; kingdom Metazoa; phylum Arthropoda; class Insecta; order Diptera; family Syrphidae; genus Dasysyrphus; species Dasysyrphus albostriatus. The sequence goes on along the minus strand of OX276335.1, from coordinate 122,422,931 downwards.
TCATCCTCCATTATTTCTAAAACACTCTCCTGCAATGATATTAATCTTTTTGAAGTAATGTCAAGCAAAGCTTGAAGACTTACTTCAGCGCAAGTAGCTGTGACTTTCATGTGCTCAGTGCTTGGGAAGCAATTTTTTTTCGCAGCCTGTACAAGTTTATAGGATGGAAACTTTTCAGAAGCACTCATTCGTATGACATTATATTGGTGCCTTGATAGTTTTGCTGCAACTAACACAGCCAACGCATCTTCCCCTGTCATACAATTTTGCTCCGCGGACTTCTGAATCGCTTTTCTGTATATTTCAGCTCTGTCAATGTTTTCAGTAACATCTTTTAGAATTTTTGAGGCCTGAATCTGCCCAGAAGCTCTGAGGCTCATTTGAGTTGCATAACTTAAGGCCGGCATTGAAACGGCTTCTCTCAAGTACTGAGTTTTTAGCCTTTTTGTGCGTTCAGAAGATGTTTCAAAATCCACTTCGGGACGACCACGTTTCTTTGCAGATTCTTCTGCCTTTTTAAAAACAATTGAGGTATTGAGCCAATTGACGTTTGTTGTACTAAATCTTTCTTCGATTCTAGAAGCTTTGACCCACCGCGTTTTGAACTCGGATTTAAAATGCGAAAAAAGTCTATTCAATTCATTAACTTGGCTAATTTCGGTACTTTTTGTTGTATTTAAAAGATGTTTTTTTTAAAAAATCCATCTGATCGTCAATCATAACACTCTCACATCTTTTCATAATGTCTACAAGTTGCCTTCTTGTAAAAAATATTGAATTTGAAGAGATTCCTAAAGCAACGAAAAAATTAAAAAAAAAAAATTAAGGTTCAAGAGTTACGAAAATTCACATATCACAAAAAAGGTGCAAAAGGAGTACGTTTTTTTGACGGAATCACAAAATTAACATCACAAACATTTAAAAAACACATAAAACACAACTCGATCCCACTCGGAACACATTCAAAAGTCAATGGATTTCAGAGAACCTCTAAAATAACACTTTTAAAATACTGATCACTGAACTTCACTAAAATTTTACATATATATTTACATATAACAAAAAAAAATTTGTTTAAATCACTCTTACATACCCGAAGTTGAAGGCTGCATACTTAATTTTTTAATGAATCAACAAAAAAAAGGAAAAACTGTTCTCAAAGATCACGATGAAAAATCGACAATTTTACTTCTGGCTCAGCTGACTTCTAGTTAAGCTTAAACAAAACTGTGTTGTGAAAAAACGGGAAGGTCTAAAAAAAAATGAATAGTATTTTTTTAAAGGATGGATACTACTCTATTAGAAAATATTAAAAAAATTAAGTATATTTGCAATTAAGTTTTTTTAATTATTGCCAGCTTTTGGGTCGATTTGCCCCATTGTGCGCAGCATACAACAATATCTTCAAATCGTCAGAAACACCCGAAGCCTTTAAGAAATCAGTCATTTTTCCAATTTTCAAGATGGGAGACAGGATGGATCCGTCAAACTATCGTAATATTGCTTTTCTCAACTATTGAGATGCCGTATGACGAATTGGATGGAGTCCACTCATCTCCTGAGCGAATTCCAAATCGGATTTAGGAAAGGCAATTCCACCGTCGACCACATCTTCAGTCTGACAAATATTGCAGATACATACCTCCGTAGGCGCAAAAAGCTGTACGTCTTCTTCGTGGACTTCCGAGCAGCTTTCTATTCCATAAACAGAAAGGCTCTTATGTATAAACTATACAGGTATGGAATGTCTTTTAAGTTTGGCAGTGTAATTGAGGGCATTAATAGTCAAACTTTAAACGCGGTCTGGAATGGCAAAAATCTTTCTGATTGGTTCCTTTCTACGGTAGGATTAAAACAAGGATGTAATCTAAGCCCACCAGCTTTTGCTTTATATATTGAAGACCTGCACAAAATCATGCCTTGTGGAATCACATTTGATGGGCTCCTGATCAAGATCCTGATGTATGCTGATGATATGGTTCTTTTGGCAGAGTCTCCTGAGGCATTACAGTTGATGATCAACAGATTGCGTGACTACTGTAGTGAATGGAACTTGATTGTCAACCTAGATAAATCAAAAACGATGGTTTTCCGCAGAGGGACAGGACGCTTAGCTGGAAATGAAAGATGGTTCTATGGAGCAGATCAAATTGAGACTGTAAAGGAGTACCCATTCTTAGGCTTCACGATAACAAGTAACCTGAACTTATAAAAGCACCTGAGCAAGAAATCATCGACTGCCAAAAATGCAATTGGTACAGTTTGGCGAAATGTGTATGGAAACAAGGGTTTGTCTTTGAGTACAAAATATAAAGTGTTTGCAGCCTAATCCGAAGCAATCATGCTTTACGCAGCTCAATCTTGGGGATGGCGTAAGTATGATACCACCGAAAATTACTGCGATTCTACTTATAACGCCAATTCCGACTCCCTGACACAACCCCAAACTACATGCTTCTAATCGAAACAAGCCTATCACCTCTCTATCTCACGTTCTTAAAACTCCACTTCAACTACATTGTTAAACTCATGTATAGCTCAACTGACAAAATTGCTCGAAGAGTCGCTGTTGCAATTATTAATTCAAAAACAGATTGGTTCAAAGAATGGGAAAAGCATAGCTGCAGAGTGCGCACTACCTTTTGATTTATCTCTAGAAAACTTACTTACATGGCAACCATACCTGGAAGAGTTGTTACAAAAGTTACACTCGAAAATAAGGAATGATAGCATTGAACAGACAAAGAGCTCAATATACAGGGAAACGTATTCCAATCTCAAATACAATCTTGGTGAAACTAATTATTTTAATGAATATCAAAATATCAAATATCAATGATTTTTCGAGCCAGAGGAGAATTGCTTCCCCTTAACTTCATACCACACCGAAATGATCTACTACTTAACTGCTCCATGTGCAACACTTATGAAAGAGAAAACGTTTTGCATTTTATTGGAAAATGCCCTATGCTGGTAGAAATACGGCGACAGATATGGCAGACAAACTATTTAGACCAAGCAGACTGTATGGAAATATTGAATGGAAATGATTGGCAAAAACTAATAAAATTTGTAAAGTATTCCTTAATATACAGAAACAAGATAGTGAGAGAAGATTTTTGATTCCAAAGTTAAAACTTGATTAACGTCAAATTACTTGAAATTATTACAAACAAGCTATCATCTGGCTGACGGCTCTTTTTGCCATGCCTATACAGATTTAAGAATATAATTTAAAAATTGAACTTGTAAATAATTTGAACAATAATAAATTAACCCTTTCTATCTATCTATCTATCTATCATTCCGAAGGTAGAAGTAATGGAGCAAGGCTCTGTTTGCCAGGTAATGATTCGGGTGAATGCACGCATTCACCTTGTACACTTGCTGGAAAGCAGCCTCCACAGCCTCCACAGCCTCCACTCTCTCCTGCGGATCTTCGACAGTAAAGAGGTCATCGTCCAAGACAGCGTCCTCTGGATTAATTCCTGCTGTCAGCAGTACGTCTCTGTTGTTTGTCGTTCTCTGAAGCTTAAGACAAGGAAGGTCGTTCTGATCATTCAATCTAAATATTTTGTTAATTTGCGGAAACATACTCGGGTCGCTAGAATTAACGGCCCGAATTTTGTTATCCCAATACAAATTAATGGACAACCGATAGTTTTCCTTTATAAGTTGGTTGATGTTCTTGATCGACGACTTCAGTGTCCCAATCTCCAGATTGTTAGGGTCAGTTAACCGTACGTACAAGAGTTTGAGTCTTGTCAGCAGGCCACTTTTTTGTCTGTGTAATGCGTCAATGGTCACGTTTCGGTACATGTCAGTTGCGTCCCGTTGTTTGTATTTCGGTATTGTTCTGTTCATTATTCGTTTCATTGTCTCGTCCATTTGTTCTAAGTTTTTCTAGTCTATTTCGTTATTTGTCAAATTTCTGTAATTTGGTGGGAATATATTGTTCGTTCTAGTTTCGTTCGTTAAGGCGTTGGTAAAGCGTGGCCAGCGCACCTTACTGTAATTGTAAGTATGCACATGTACATACTCATCCAACTCCACGAGCTAGTTCGGAAGCTGTACTACGGCGGCGAGTCCGCAGTGGTCACTATTGTACTCGATCGTTCGTAAGCAGTTCCGTGGTCTTTGACCCAAAGTGTCAGTAATTGTCAGTCATGCGTCTTATAGCAATAAATCCAGATATGCACCGCTTCTTGGAAACGATGGCCGATCCGTAACCAGCAGTTCTATACGATGTGAAGCGTTATACTGACTCATCCAATTGAAAAGATGAATACCTCTTGGATTTTGTACTTGATTTCCCCAATCTAAGTGTTTGGCATTTAAATCACCGGCCATGAAGAATTAATTTTCTTCCAAGCTCAAGTGTAGACCTTCGAAAAGTTTTTCAAGCTCTGTCAAAAAATCAGTTGGCTGAGGTGATTCCGGTGCATAAGCCGCAATCACATATATTCGCTTCCCCTGTTGGAGAGGAATGCATACGACACACGCCTCTAACAGCCGAAATCTGCGCAGATGACTATTTATATAACTTTATGATTAATGCCTTTTCGTATGAAGATTGCGACGCCCCCCCCCCCCCCCCCCCTTGAGTGGAGTTTGGCCGATCTCTTCTAACGATATTGTAATTGTTGTGAGTCAACTTTCGAGTCCGCAGTGGTCACTATCGTACTCGATCGTTCGTAACCAGTTCTTTGGTCTTTGACCCAAAGCGTCAGTAATTGTCAGTCTTGCGTCTTATAGCAATAAATCCAGATAGGTACCGCTTCTTGGAAACTATGGCCGATCCGTAGCCAGCAGTTCTATACGATATGTAGCGTTATACTGACTCATTCAATTAAAAAGATGAATACCTCTTGGATTCTGTACTTGATTTCCCCAATCTAAGTGTTTGGCATTCAAATCACCGGCCATGAGGAATTAATTTTCGTCCAAGTTCAAGTGTAGACCTTCGAAAAGTTTTTCAAGCTCTGTCAAAAAATCAGTTGGCTGAGGTGATTCCGGTACATAAGCCGCAGTCACATATATTCGCTTCCCCTGTTGGAGAGGAATGCATACGACACACGCCTCTAACAGCCGAAATCTGCGCAGATGACTATTTATATAACTTTATGATTAATGCCTTTTCGTATGAAGATTGCGACGCCCCCCCCCCCCTTGAGTGGAGTTTGGCCGATCTCTTCTAACGATATTGTAATTGTTGTGAGTCAACTTATGTTTCTGGTTCAGCTTAGTTTCGCTGGCCATAAACACATCTGAACTTTCATCTTTCAATAATTGGAAAAGATTTGCTCTACTTTCGGTCCTAATCAGTGAATTTACATTCACAGCAAGGATCCTAAGAGGCCTCTCTGATAGCGCGCCTCTAATTTGAGCCTCTAATTTAAGCTAGGCAAAACCGAGTAGAGATAGTCTACCCTAGTCGCCTGCTCCCTTATCTGTTTTTGAAGTCCTGTCAACTGGGCTTGAATCGCCAGCAACATGCTTCTTATTTCGGCTTGAGCGTCCGGAACCTTAGGTTCATGTGCGGTTTGGGGCTACCTTAGCTGCAGGCTGTACCACACTTTCCCTTCCTGCCGCCATTTGGGTGTAGGAAATTTGGGGATTGACGGGTGTTGCTGTGGGAGCACGCGTTGATTGGCGTATCTCTGTCATTGTCTGCTTGGCTGCTTTGTTGGATCTGATTTGCTGAAAAGCTGAGCAACGCCGATAATTTGCAGGGTGCCCCTCCTTTCCGCAAAGTGCACATCTTAGCTGAGTCATGTCTTTGACCCGTTCTTCACCGAGCTTACACTTCCTTTTAATGTGGTTCTCACCACACTTAACGCAGCGTGACTGCATTTCGCAGCTGCAGTGTGGCCAAACCTTTGACAGTACATGCACTGAAGCATGTCGCCGCGTCTCTTTAATCTATCCCAAGTTACAACTTGGTAAGTTGAGGACGGAGATTTTCCTCAGACTATCCAGTTTGCTGCTGGGCGAAAGTTGAACTAGGAAAAACGGCAAAGACCGCTTCTCCCGTCGGGCCTTGACTGTAGTGAACGGCTTGACCCTTATAAAGACGAGATCGTCATTCGCTTTCTTACGGAGCTCATCTAAGAGCACCTGTGGTTCCGTGCTGGAATTTATGCCCTTCAGGAGGACCGTTTGATATTTATCCACTTTGGGGGTAAAACTGAAGAACTCAGTCGTGGATTCTTTTAATAAATTATTAATAATTTTATGCTCCTCCACTGTGAAGCAGTGAATAGCATGCCTATCTTTACTTAATCTTTTTATAGTAAGGTTTTGGCCTATGGCCGACTTACATAGTTCAATGGTATCCTGTAACTCCATCTTGTACGTATTGATAGGTGGCACCTTTTCTTTCTTGTTTCCCGTAGGCTGTGGCTGATTCTGGTGTTCATTTTGCTGCTTCCTCTTCTGTTGTTGTTGTTACTGCTGCTGTTGGTTCTGCTGCTGCTGCTTATTTTGTTATTCTTGACTTTCTTGTTGATGGTTTTGTTTTTGTTGCATTTTTTTTGGTTGTTGCTGTGGCTGTTCAGTTTGAAGCTTTTGTTGTGGCTGCTTCTGTTGTGGCAGCTGTTCTTGTTGCTGCTGTGCTACAATACAATGTTTTGTATTTCTTGTTCTTGCTGTGCTGCTGGTTGCCGCACTTGATTTTGGGCCCCTTTCAGTGCAGTTTGTCGTGCGTTTTTTTTCTGCTCGCACTCCAGTTGTTCTTTTTTGCGGCGAGCTTCTTGTAAGGATGGCATTCAGGCGTTCCATCTCCCCTTGAATGGCACCGATCTTCTGGCTGATGACTTTCTCTTCGTCATCGTTCTCAATTTGCGCCTCGCAATCTTCTTCTGCAGACGCCTCTGGTGTTGAGAGATCGAGGATATAACTATCACCCGCGGTATACAGTCCCTCTCCCCCTTCGGATATGTACTCTATCTCTTCGTCAGAGCGCGAAGAGTTTAGTTGCAGATCTATGTTAGCTGCTGCTGTTGCCTTGGCTGATGTCGACTCCCCTCCCGCCACAGCTGACAGATCTGCTGGATTGGTGGTAGAGCGCCGCTTTAAGTTCGGTGCACATCTTAATTTCTTTCTTCTGCTGATGTTGCCGTTGCTGATGATGTCGTGTTTGCTGGTGCTATTCCTGTGACATCTTTCGATGTACCCGCTACTGGCACCGCTGGACCTTTAAATCTGGTTGCTGGGTCACCTTTCGGTGCCCCCGCACTTTTCTCCCTCTCCATTAATTCGTTCTCCCAATCAATAAAATTTTCCACTTCCCTGTTGTGAAAAAAGCTTGCAGATTTTGTATGCCCGGCTGGGACTCGAACCCCAGACCCTTAGATTGACAGTCTGCCATCTTTTTTTTTTGTTTCTTTTATAATTCATTTTTATTTTCAATTTTCTTAAAACTTTCTTAAGGCTATACAAAAATTCATAAAAACTAGCCTACTTATCAATATCTTAAAACTAACTTACTGGCCCCAGTCGGGCGCTCTAAGTTAAACTATAATAACTTAATGCTAATGGCTTTCGGCCTAAGAACTATCTTAATACTAAATCCAGGTCGGTTTTATTTTTTACCGAGAAGAATTTACAAAAAACTCGGTATCTCTGTCTTTATTTTTTTTGGTTTCATATAAAACTTACAAACTACATAAAACTAAATTAAAGCTAATTAAAACTAATTAAAACTACTTAAAGCTACTTAAAACTAGTTATAAGCTAATTGCAACCTATTTATAAGCTTTTTACAGACTACTTACAAAGTAGAACAGCCACAGCAAGCATTTTCCGGTTTTATATAATTTTTTTTTTGTGTTTTGGTATGTTTTTTTCTTTTTTTTTGGTGCCACTCTGACTGTCCCTACTTAAAACTAACTACGTAAGCCTATGCAAGTCGGCCATACAAAAGAAAATAGCAAGGTCAACTATTAAATGTCGGAAGGAACTTCATCTTCATTTTTCAACCACCAGAACTGGTTCTCCTGCTTTACCCTATCTCTTCGGTCCCGTTCGGACACAGTCCTACTGAACCGAAGGAGCTCTCCTCCGTATTGTGCGAGGACGTCTCGACTGTAAAGGAGCCGCCGATCTACAGTTCTACGGCCAACGTGGTAGATTAGCGGAACCGCCGATCTATCCTGGATCAGTCCTCGACTGTCTAGATGGAGGAATGCATCGAGCGGAATAAAGCCGCTTAGACGCACACTCTCGTAGTATTCTTATTTATGGTAATAAGTCCCGAAAATTAAGCTGTTAGACGAGGACATCACTCTTGTAATAACCTCGAATAAGTTTCAGCAAGAAATTATCTATCCTATTTATGTTGGCACCGTTGTATAGAACCAGGTTGGAATAGTAATGTTTGTACTCCGACTCTGGTGTTCTGTGCAATCCAAGGCAGCGTCGAAGACACTGCCTCTCAAACACCCGAATCTTTTCCATTTGAGATGGGGCAACGTTGAACCAAACCGGGCATCCATAGGCAATCATCGGCCGGATAAGGGCCATGTAGTAAATCACCTTCACCCTGCTGTCAAGCCGGCTGCTATAAAACAACCGTTTCGTCAGGACAAAAGCTCTCCTAGCCCTTGACAGAGCAGCATTTATATGTGTGTCGAAATACAAATACTGATCCATCCAGATGCCAAGGTACTTTACTACACTTTTACTCGCCAGTGGATGTCCATTTGGCCCTACGATCCCTAGCTTGCGCCAGTTCTTTCTCGTATCCCTTGCGGGGTCCTAAACAAGATAGTTTCTGATTTCTGAAAGTTGATTTTCAACTTCCAGTCATCGCAATATCGCTGAATCTTCTCGAAGTCACGCTGCAAAAGAATCCTGATGACCTCGACTTTTGGAGCTGTTCTGTACGCAAGTAGATCGTCGGCATTCGCCTAAGTTAGACTACTTATCAGATTATTGGGAATAGCTACGTTATACTTTTATTTGACTAGGTCACTCCGATTTATTTAATTTTAATGAGCTGAGGAAGCCGAAAACGTCTAAGCACCTCAGCAGTACGAGATCGACTAACTTTTCGTACCTACCAGTGGTGTGGCGTCCATATAACACGATTCTTTACGTATTCCCCTTTGAAGTTTCCTTCAAACAGCACCAAATTTAAATATAAATGAAAACTATTATTTCACCGCCATTTTAAGACCTTAAACTTAAAGATCCGCACAGTAAAACTCAAGTTATAAGAATTTAGGTGAAACCATATCTTTTCCTGAAACATTTTATTTGAAGAAATTCAACTAAAAGTTCAAATGATTCTTCTTTCTTTTCTTTTCTTTTCTTTTCTTTTCTTTTCTTTTCTTTCCTTTTCTTTTCTTTTCTTTTCTTTTCTTTTCTTTTCTTTTCTTTTCTTTTCTTTTCTTTTCTTTTCTTTTCTTTTCTTTTCTTTTCTTTTCTTTTCTTTTCTTTTCTTTTCTTTTCTTTTCTTTACTTTTCTTTTCTTTTCTTTTCTTTTCTTTTCTTTTCTTTTCCTTTATTTTCTTTTCTTTTCTTTTCTTTTCTTTTCTTTGCTTTTCTTTTCTTTTCTTTTCTTTTCTTTTCTTTTCTTTTCTTTTCTTTTCTTTCTTTTCTCTCATAGGTATTCATTGTCGTTTTGAATAAATTCACTCTAAATAACTCGAAGATGAACTTCTTATTCTGACCCATAGAGGACCTATACTATCTAGAGACCCGCCTCGTACCTTGCCTTAAGCACCCACAAATTTTATTTGAGCACATTAAGAGAAAATTCTCTTAAATTCCCTGTCCGTGAATACGTGTGATAGCTCTAAATGTGACGTTTTCAATTTTTCGATTCAATTTTTTGTTGTTTTCAGTCTGATGAGCCAAAAATCCATTAAGTTATCATTGTATTGGTGAGGTTCCATTTAAAATGCATTGGGCAGCTAACACATACTCAGCTATGTGGAGGAAATACTCATAGTGCAGTTTGTAGGTTGAAAGAGAAAAGGTCCTGAAGTCGGTTCTCTAGATAATATAGGTACTCCATGTTCTATCCAATGCTTAGTATAATGTTGCTACAAAACAATTTTGCTAGAGAAAAAGAAAAGGATGCAAAACAAATAAAATAAGACGTGAACCATCGTCTTAATTTTTTTTTGATGAACATTTGGGTAGAGAGAGAATTTTTTTCGATGACCATGCGTATGTGTATTGACTTGAAGATGCAAATGGAAATGAATACAGAAATATATGTGTATATATTACATGGGTCTTAGGTCATTTGGTAGGATATCTGTGTAATTTGTATGTTTGCATTTATGAAAAAAATAACGCTGTTCTTGTCTTATTTAAAGTGGCTGTGCTCAAAATATCCATGTTGTTCCAGTAGTAAACTCATAACTTGAGTTCTAATGGTCGTATCTTCAAGATCAAGGTCTTAAAATCACGGGAAAATAAAAGGCTGAATTTTTGTATAACATTTCTATAAAAACTATAATACTATGATTTTTTGTAAGAAGTTCTCATCCTAACACACTTCTAAAAAAGGAATTATAAATTCTTATAAGTATGAACTCGATTTACGGAACTCGTCAATTTTCGCAATACTAAATTTATAGCACGCCTTGAATCTATAATATTATATGTGTATCACATATTACTTTTTGAATAAATTTCGAACATTTCGTTTTCGTATTTCATAAAAATATGTATGTTCAAAAAAATATTACCCAGTAAGTGCAACAACCCTGGTTATTGTAACTGCCCCAATTTCTATTAGTTGCGTTAGTCGAGTTTGTACTGTATTAATATTTTGAGATATTTATCATATCTTGTAGGAACTCAAATAACAATCTACAAAATTGCATCTAAAACGGAAAGCGACTGAGAATTTCTACTTCTATAACTTAATGTAGAAAAAAGGCGTACTATCCTGTTGTAAAAACAGTAAGATAAGGTTCTTTAGTTTGCGGATGTTTAACTTTTGCTTCGTTTTCTCTTTTCAAATTATTCACACCACGCCACTGGTACTTACATATAAGCATACATACAAAATGTAGGTAGTACTTATTTTCTTCAATTCCTTATATATTGAACTTATTTATTAATTTAATATTAATGGTTAGTGCGTAGGACTGTCATGCCAAAGGCCTGGGTTCGATTCCCGGCTACTGCCAACTAAAAACAGAAATGTTTTTCTCCGAGGTACTCCCTCTTGCGAGGAACTGACAAATTCTCCAAGAGTATACTTGTCATGAATAAGTGCTTCTCATCTAGCCGTTCGGACTCGGCAAAAAATTGTAGGTCCCCTCCATTCCTGCTAACACAACACGCACACAGGAACGGTTGAGAGTTGTTAGTCACTAGGGCCTGGTTCTCCATGAGCTGTTGCGCCACAAAATTTATTTATTTTATTGATTTAATATTACCATTTTTCTTGCTTCATAAGGTTTTTTTTTTACTATTTACTAGGCAAGAAAAATAATTTAAGAAATGTGTTTTTATTAAACTTTATGAAGCAAGACAAATGGTAATATTAAAACTTTTTTTTTAAATACCTTAACGTGCGGAAAGCGATTATACGAGTAATATCGTGCCTTAGAATTTAAGGGATTCAAAACAATTTTGAACACACCATAATGTTAACAAAAACCAAAGTAAGGAGATTTTTGAAAAATAACTAAAGTTTTTCTGTATAGAGCAGAAAAAAAATGGTACTTATTGTACACACGAAAATTAAAAGCGGGGGTTTGCAGATTCATTTTGATGAAAACTGATAAAGTTCAGGTAAAATAGGATAAATAAAACAAAAAATTAGTACCATCTTGAAACTTGGTGAAATCGTTTCATAAGCCATAAGAATGAAAATCAAGAGTCTATACAAATATTTCATATGGAAGGGTTCTTTTTCAATGGGTAGAGGGGGGTGAAGTTTTGGTGTATGAAACTGAAAAATTAACCCTGTTACAACCTAAGCTTATGACACATGTTTTTAAGGTAATTTTTACTGCTGAATCAAATGACACCAAAACCAAGTTAATACTACCTTCGAGAAAAAATGTATTGTCATTTTTATGCTAGGCTGACTTTATTTTCAGTAAACAGTTAAATATTACCGAAACCCAATTGGAAATAATGGTGAAACTTGGCATCAATGGTTCATCTGTCGTGAACAACAATAGTCAGAAGAATCCACAAAAATAACTGTGGTGAAAAGGTATTTTTTTGCGGAGTGAGGTTAAAGTGGGATTATTACCATAAAACCTACAAAAAACTGGTACCACTATGAAACTTGGTAGAAATGTGTTCTGGACTACCAGAATGAAGAATCAAAAGATTCTATAAAATATCTATACAAAGAGGTTGTTTTTTATGATTGCAGGAAAGTATAATACTTTTTTCAAAAACAAATATTGTTTCCAAGAACAAGTAACACCCTTTACTCAAAAACACAAAAATATCCTTTCTGCCTTAATATTTTTTTAAAATTTCTCTTACTGTTCACTTTAGTAGTAAATGAAACATTATTACCACGTTTCTGGAGGCTAGTAACCTTTTCAAAGAATTTTTAAAAATAACACCACACTTCCCAATTTCTTAAAAAAAAATCACCCTTCCATGTGCGAAATATTTTGAAAGACTCTTTGATTCTTCATTATGTTAGTTCATACAGCATTTTTACCAAGTGTCATTGTGGTGTCATGTTTTTATAGGTTTTATTGTAATAATCCTACTACAATCCCACCCTGCCTAAAAAAAACACCCTTTTAACAAAAATATTTTTTTGTTATTGTTCAGATTAATGTTTTTTTTTGACAAATGAACCATTGATGTCAAGTTTTACCAATAGACCATTATTTCCAAATAGGTTTCGGTAATATTTAACTTTATACTGAAAATACAGTCATCTTAATATAAAAATTAAATTTCGGTAATATTTAACTTTATACTGAAAATACAGTCATCTTAATATAAAAATGACAATAACTACTTTTTTTCTCGGAGGTCGTATTGATTTGGTTTTGGTGTCATTTGATTTAGCATTAAAAACAACCTTAAAAACATGTGCCATTTTCCTAGTTTGTTTTTTTTTTTCAAAGAAAAATCTTAGCCGAAAAATATTTCTTTTATTCTACATATGTGTAATAAAAAAAATAGATAAAACATCTTAAAAGCATTAGCTAACTTCTTGCACAAAATAAACATAGAACCTCCTACCTCGCATCATTTTCATAGCAAGAAAACATTGAAAATAAAATCCTCATATTTTTGCTTGTTCGCGGTCCAAGAACAAGTAACACCCTTTACTCAAAAACACAAAAATATCCTTTCTGCCTTAATATTTTTTTAAAATTTCTCTTACTGTTCACTTTAGTAGTAAATGAAACATTATTGCCACGTTTCTGGAGGCTAGTAACCTTTTCAAAGAATTTTTAAAAATAACACCACACTTCCCAATTTCTTAAAAAAATATCACCCTTCCATGTGCGAAATATTTTGAAAGACTCTTTGATTCTTCATTATGTTAGTTCATACAGCATTTTTACCAAGTGTCATTGTGGTATCATGTTTTTATAGGTTTTATTGTAATAATCCTACTACAATCCCACCCTGCCTAAAAAAAAACACCCTTTTAACAAAAATATTTTTTTTTATTGTTCAGATTAATGTTTTTTTTTGACAAATGAACCATTGATGTCAAGTTTTACCAATAGACCATTATTTCCAAATAGGTTTCGGTAACATTTAACTTTATACTGAAAATACAGTCATCTTAATATAAAAATTAAATTTCGGTAATATTTAACTTTATACTGAAAATACAGTCATCTTAATATAAAAATGACAATAACTACTTTTTTTCTCGGAGGTCGTATTGATTTGGTTTTGGTGTCATTTGATTTAGCATTAAAAACAACCTTAAAAACATGTGCCATTTGCCTAGTTTGTTTTTTTTTTCAAAGAAAAATCTTAGCCGAAAAATATTTCTTTTATTCTACATATGTGTAATAAAAAAAAATAGATAAAACATCTTAAAAGCATTAGCTAACTTCTTGCACAAAATAAACATAGAACCTCCTACCTCGCATCATTTTCATAGCAAGAAAACATTGAAAATAAAATCCTCATATTTTTGCTTGTTCGCGGTCAGAACAATTTTGTCAGTAGTGTGAAATTATAATCTTGATTACGTCAACAAACGACCTTCGCACATAGACAAAAATCAGTTTTATTTGACCTACATATTTTTTTCTTTATTTCATTTTGACATTACCTACCCACAAAATAAGGGGATGTGGCCAGATGATAGATTTTTTGTTAGAAAAAAGACCTTTACAAAATAGGTTATTTCTAACAAAATTTTAGTGAATTTGTTTATTTGAACATTTATGTCATTATGGGAAAGTTTCGGGATATGTTGTTGTTGAAAAACGTATTGACTCCCTCTCCTCTCTATCATCTTATCTTTTCTCACTGCCTCTGGTTCCTTTATCCACTCTTCTCCCTTCACCGTTTCGTCCATTATTTCCCCTATTGATTTTCCTTCATCCCCGCCAGATCTGCATCTTTCTAATACATGCTTCCATGTCTCTTGTTCACCCTCACATATTCTGCACATTCTCTCCTCTTCCCGTTTTCAGTACCATTTTTCCCTCACCTCATTCCCTAGCCTGAGTCTTGCAATTCTCCTTTTTCTTTCTGTCTTCCAATCCGCTTTTAAATATTGTGGAATCCTCTCTGTCATTACTTCTTTATACCACCTGTTGTAACTGGATTCTCTTATTAGTTTCCTTCTTTCCTTCTCTTGCTCTCTCCTGTTCATTCCATTCACACTATCTTCTCTTCGTGACCCTCTTCCCCGTCCATCTCTCTGTCTCTCTTTTATTTTCTCTAAACTTGTTGTAATTAATTACTTTTGAGTGTTCCATTTTTTTAAATCTTATAGAACATCCCTCTAATGTACATCTTATAACACTATTATTATTGTATCCGTATAACAATTACGCTTATACCAAATGTCATTGAATTGTCATAATAAATTTCTCTTTCTTTTCCTTTTTGACCATCAAACGATTCGGATGTCTTATCATTTATTGGGTAACTAATCTGCGCAATCCTTATTAATCAGAAATTTATTTCATCAGGTTATGGGCCCAGTTTAATGAATAAATAATTGTTAAGAAGTCTTCATCTTTATTTTCAAGTGAATTTGGTTTTTTGGTTGCAAATTTTGAGTAGACGTGGTAGACGTCTTGGAGATAAGAGTATCTTAAACAAAAAAAAATTGCAATGGGTAAACCAAAGAAATTAGAAGGGCGAAAGAACTTTGATGAGTGGAAGGTGGAGGCAAAAGCCTATCTTGCCACTAAGGGTCACTGGAAATGCTTTGATGGGACAGATACGGATGCAGATAAGAACTTTCTTGCGATCCAGATGCTGAACTTGCTGCTTTCGTCGTCTCTGTATACGTACACGGAAAAGTGTACCACAGCAAAACAAGCATGGGACTCCATTTGTTCTGCGTTCGAGGATACAGGTATAGGTCGTAGGGTCGATTTACTTAAGCAGTTGGTCGGACTACAGCAATTGGATTGCTCTTCTATGGAGGAATATGTCCACAAAATGGTGCTCATGGCTGCGAAAGTTAAAAAGGCTGGTTTAGAAATTGGTGATGAAGTGGTGGCAGCACTCATGCTGGCAGGTCTGCCAGATGATTTTCGTCCAATGGTAATGGCAATCGAAAATTCAACACCAAAGCTATCAACAGACTTCGTCCAAAATCGCCTTCTTCAAGAAGTAACGTTAAATAATACAGAAAACACAGAGACAGCTTTATACGCCAAGAAACGATTTAACAATCGAAATAAGAAAAAAACAAAATTTAGGTCTCTCAAGCCTGTGACGTGTTACGTATGTGACAAAGAGGGGCATTTCGCAAACAAATGCCCAAATAAAAGAACCAAAGACGAGCGGTTACTATTATGTTCGTTCATGGCTCAGTCAAGATCCTCCCAAGAATGGTACGTCGATTCCGGAGCATCGGCACACATGACGATGAGTGACGTCAATTTAATAGATGTGCGTGAACCTATAAAAAATAAAATAATCGTGGGTAATAACTCGCATCTAGCTGTGGAGTGCGCTGGTGACATCAGAATGTCAATTGGAACAAATGCGCTCCAAGAACACAATGTGACAGTGAAAGACGTATTGCATATTCCTAACATATGTGCAAATCTTATGTCTGTGAGTCAGATGGCTAAACATGGCAATATTATGGTCTTCGACAAAGAAAGTTGCAGAATATATGATTCGAAGAAGTCTTTGATAGCAACTGCACCTCTTGTCAATGATCTCTACAGATTAAATTGTTCGACATATCAATCTCAAGCCACTGCGATGATAGCAACCGACAAAAATATATGGCATCGTCGATTAGGCCATACTTGTGATTCAAATCTAATGAAGATCAAGGCGGCAGTGACTGGTATTGATTTTTTGGAGGGCGAAGATAGAACCAAGTGCGAGATTTGTGTCAAAGGCAAGCAGACACGTTCTTCATTTGAGGCAAGCGACAACCGAGCAACAAGTGTTCTTGAGATTGTTCACAGCGATGTTGCATTTATGCCCACGCGGTCTTTTGGAGGGGCAAAATATTTTGTCACTTTCATTGACGATTATAGCCGCAAGGTGTTCTTGTATCCGATGAAAAATAAAAATGAGGTATTTAGCATTTTTAAAAATTTCGTGAATTTTGTAGAAAATCAACATGGATGCAAAATAAAGACCTTTCGCACTGACAATGGCACTGAATATTGTAATAAACAATTTGATGCATTCACGAAAAGCTGTGGAATCCTACATCAGCGAACAGTGCCACATACTCCGGAGCAGAATGGTGTTGCTGAGCGTATGAACCGAACGATACTGGAGAAAGTTCGGTGCATGCTATTTGATAGCAACTTGAGTGATAATTTTTGGGCTGAAGCAGCGACAACAGCAGCTTATTTGATCAACCGTATTCCGTGTCGTGGTATGACACACGCAACACCAGAGGAGAGGTGGACCAAACGAAAGCCAGACCTGTCAATGTTGAGGATATTTGGGTGCAAGGCATTGGCTCATATACCAAAAGTTCAGCGAAACAAGTTGGCACCGAAGGCGGTTGAGTGTGTTTTTATTGGATACAGCGAGCAAAGCAAAGCTTATCGGCTGTATGACAAACAAACGAGAAAGGTTATCGTGAGCAGAGATGTAACTTTTATCGAATCGAGTGAAAATCAGGTAACTCAATTAAAACTCAATTCTAATCTTTCTGTTTCTCCTCCAAAGGCACCAACCCAGGATGAATCTTGTGAAAGCGATGCTTATGAAAGCGATGCTTATGAAAGCGATTCTAGTGGTGAGAGCGAGTCGGATGACAATTTGAGTGAAGCACATGATGACGATTTGAGTGAGGCAAATGATGACGTTTTCAGTGAGGCTAGATTAAACAACCAAAACTCGTCAAATGTTATTATGAACTATGCATCGGCTGAAGATTCAGTCGTCATTATGGAACCACAAGAGGTCACACTTGTAGAAATCAGCGATAATACCGAGGAAAATTTGTCTCCACATAACGAATTCAGTGAGGCGATAGATAGTGAGAATTCGTCATACACTTCCGTCGCTGAGACAGATTTTGACGTGGCTGCAAGTGAGGTATCAGTATTTCCATGCGCTATGACAACCAATGAGATTGAAAGCCCGAGACAAACTGCCAGAGCCCGTGATGCTCTGAGTTTATATGTGATGTTAGCAGCAGCAACAGAAGATGTCTGTGAACCCAAGTCTTATCAGGAGGCTAGGCAATGCAATGAGAAAGGGGAGTGGAAAGTGGCGATGAAAACCGAATATGACTCTTTGATGGCTAATAATACTTGGGAGCTGTGTGAACTGCCTGCTGGGCGCAAAGCGATTGATAGCAAGTGGGTATATAAAGTCAAGCGCGATGCAACTGGTTCTATCGAACGCTACAAGGCTCGCCTTGTAATTAAAGGTTATAGTCAAATTAAAGGTATAGATTACGATGAGACGTATTCGCCTGTTGCTCGTTACTGCTCAATTCGTTTTTTGCTGGCCATGACAGCCAAGTATAAAATGGTAATTCACCAAATGGATGCAGTGACTGCATTTCTTCAAGGGGACTTGACCGAGGAGATTTATATGCGACAGCCAGAAGGGTTTAACGATAAAACGGCGAATGTTTGTCGTCTAAAGCGAGCGTTGTATGGCTTGAAGCAGTCAAGTCGTGTGTGGAACGGCAAATTGAATGAAGTGTTGGTTCGGATACTTAAATTCAAGCGATCTTCAATAGACCAGTGTATCTATTTTAAGCACTCAAACCAAAATACCATAATACTGGCTGTGTGGGTAGATGACATCATGATTTTTTCGAGCAATGCAACGATGTGTACTAAGTTGAAAAAGGAATTATCAACACACTTTAAAATGAAGGACCTAGGTGAGGCGAAATCGTTGTTGGAGATGAACATAACTCGGGACCCGGATGGCTCTGTTTCGATTGATCAGCGCCACTATATTTCAACTTTCATTAAGCGGTTTAATATGCAAGATTGTCATCCAGTCAACACGCCATTGGATCCAAACCAAAAATTATCTGAGGAGTTATGCCCAAAAACAGATGCGGAGGAACGAGAAATGGCGAAAATTCCTTACCAAGAGGCGATTGGGTGCATCATGTATGCTGCACAAATAAGTCGGCCAGACATTTGCTATGCGGTTAGTCTTCTTAGCAGGTATAATAATAATTATGGTCATGGACACTGGGCTGCTGTGAAGAGGGTGCTTCGGTATTTGAAGGGCACAATCGATTTTAAACTGACTTTTCATCCAAAGCAAAATGACGAATTGATTGGTTACTGTGACGCCGATTGGGCTAGTGACCTAGATAAGCGAAAATCAACAACTGGCTATGTATTTTTAACACAAGGTGCTGCTATTTCTTGGACTACCCGTCGTCAACCAACGATTGCTTTGTCTTCTACCGAGGCAGAGTTCATGTCGATGGTAGCAGCGATTCAGGAGGCATTTTGGCTAAAGCGTTTCGAGACTGAAATTTTTTTAGAGGCATCGAAGACCATTATTTTGTATTGCGACAACCAAGGAGCAATAAGTTTAGCGAAGAATAGAAACTACCATGCGCGCACTAAACACATTGATGTGCGCAAATATTTCATTCAGGACCACTTGTTTCAAGAAAGCGAAGGTGAAATCAAATTGACGCTACAGTACAAGACAACAAATGAAATGGTTGCAGACATTTTGACCAAGGCTGTAAATTATTCTAAGCTAAATAAATTTGTCCCAGATTTTGGACTTGCAAAATAGTATTATATAAATTAATTTATACATTGTATATCTACCTATGTATATATATTATGAATTTGCTTTTTTTTTAAATAATTTTTTGAATTTTTTGTTTATATACATAATGAATTCTTATTTAAACTTTTTTTTTAATGAAACACTAGTGAGGCTGTTGTAATTAATTACTTTTGAGTGTTCCATTTTTTTAAATCTTATAGAACATCCCTCTAATGTACATCTTATAACACTATTATTATTGTATCCGTATAACAATTACGCTTATACCAAATGTCATTGAATTGTCATAATAAATTTCTCTTTCTTTTCCTTTTTGACCATCAAACGATTCGGATGTCTTATCATTTATTGGGTAACTAATCTGCGCAATCCTTATTAATCAGAAATTTATTTCATCAATTTTCTTGCTATTTCGCTTCCTTTTTTCATCTGTTAATCTCTTTTCATAATTCCACGCCCTTTTCCGTGCTCTAATCATTATCTTATATCGTTTTGTTTCCTTTCTTACTATGTACCCTGGAGTTTGCCATTCTATACCTAGCGTCCACTTGAGGTATCTCTCTTGCACCCTTTCCATTTCTTGTGTCCCTCCTCCCATCCACATACTTCCCATCCCCATCACCATCACCGTCCACACCAGAGTGTCGAAAAGCCACATCTTCCTCTCCCAATCCTTCTCGAATTTCCTCTTTCCAATCCCCCATGCTTCCTTCATGGCCACTGCTGCCTTTTTTATTCTGTCCTTTATATGTGCTTCCTGCCCTCCATTCTTTTTGAACACATGTATTTAATTTCTTTTACTTCTTCGATCTTTTTTCCCCTCCATCTCCAGTCTACTGTTGTGTTCCTTCCTTCTTCTTCCTGAGCCTCATCACTTTCGTCTTTCCCAAATTTACTTCCAATCTTTTCCTCTCGAAGTACTTCTCCAGTCTTCTGTTCAGGCTTTGAATCTCTTCTTCATTTTTCGCCATTACCACCACATCGTCTGCGAATGCCAGCGAGCAAATTCGTTTTCCTCTCACTTTCACCCCTCCCCAGCTCCCTTTGCCCAGTTCATTTTCTATATCCGCCGTCAACAAGTTAAACAGTATTGGGCTCATCGGGCACCCCTGTCTTATCCCCTTTCCCGTCCAAAATGTTTCCTCCATCACTCCTGCCGATTTCGCTCTACTCGTTGTTTCTTCGCAGACCTCCCCTACTCTTTCCCTGAGCCATTCTCTCACTCCTCTTTGCTCCAACGCCTCCATCATAATTTTCCAATCTACTGAGTTAAACACAGCTTTAAAATCTATAAACAGTGCCACTAGCTTGCCCCTTTCCTCTGCAACCTCTTTGTTCACCAAATAGTTCAGCACAATTACATTGTCTATCGTTCCTCCTCCTCTTCTGAAACCCGTTTGATTCGGTGGTATAATCCCTTTCTTCTCCGCTTCTTCTTCTAACCTCTTCGAGAAAACCGTCGTATATATTTCTTACAGCAATGGCATTAGCGTTATTCCTCTGTATTACTCTACCTTTGCTCCTACCCCTTTCTTTACTATCGGGGCAATCACTCCCTCTTTTCATCCCTCTGGCCATCCATATCCTCGCCACACCTTCCTGCAGATCCCCATGCTACCTCTATCACTTGTTCTCCTCCATATCTCCACGCCCGATTAAGTATACCGTCTATTCCCATTGCTTTTCCTTCTTTGAGTTTTCTAACCACCTTTCTGATCTCCTCCTTACTAATTTCGGTCTCGTCATCCGCTCTTCTTGTTACCTGTTTTCCCATTGTAACTCTTACTTCCACCCCTCCAATTAGACTCATAAAATATTTGTACATTCCACCTTTTCATCCCTTCCCCCATCGCCTTTCTTTTCTTTCTGTCTCTATTTATTATTTCCCACACTTTGTTTTCGGTATTGGCCTCTGCAATTTCTCCTATCATCTCATCCTGCTCCTCTCTTTTCTTTCTCTCAATCATCGCTTGATATTTTCTTTTTCGGTCCCTGTATTTTTCCTTCGTCCCGATACTCTTCCTCCACCTCCTTAACTCGTTTCGTACTTCTTCTTTTTTCTCCTTACATTCTTCATCCCACCATCCTATCCTATTCTATTTCCTTTTCCTTCCCCCTTCTCGTTCAATCTCTCTCTTAATCCACTCCCCTATCTAATTTTCTGAATCCTCTGCTCCCTCCTCCAAGCTCACTCTTCGCATTGTCCTCTCGAATTCCCGTTTCATCTCCTCCGACCACCTTCACGTGTTTGTTCTTTTTACTTCCTTTGCTTTATCCTTCATTCTCCTTCTGGTGATGATCTGACTCTACTCTATCTGTTACTTCCATCCTTTCTATTCCTCTTCTCGTCCCTTCGTCACCTAATACAAAATCCATTACTGTCTCCCCTCTGCCTTATCTGACCATTTTAAAGTCAAAATGTCAATCTTTCATATGTAATTTAAATTTTAGCAATACATGGTTTAGTGGCTGAGATCCTTGGGAATCCATTTTACCAATTTTTCATATTTCTCAAAAATTCGTCCAGAGGCCTCTTAGTATTGTTGTATCTTCTCAGGTTCGTTAAATTCTCCACTTATTTACTTCACAAAATAAAACATTTTACTTTTTTTACTACTAAACATTTATTGTTCACCACTGAAATTAATTCACTAACTAGGCTTTTATTATAACCAACTTTACTCATTCACGATTAAAAACAAACTGCGTCCCCTGCCGTTCGGATATGTGCTTTTATACTTTTCACGCAAGGTTCCCGAAAAAGCTGGAAGGTTCTAGTATTTGCTTCTAGAGTTTTTCATATTTCTCATAAATTTCCCTTTCTAAGGCTTTCATTTTGACATTAAGTATTTTAAGTTCTAAAGCTTACCAAAGCTCTCCGTAGGTTGGTTGGTGTTTCTTTTATTCGAGAGTAGTTATAGTTCATTCGCGTTTCGAGAGTCGTTATAGTTGATTGTCCGGAGCAAATCAATCACTTCCATCACCATTATAACGCGGTGTAAACGGTCCCTTCTGACGGTGGAGTTTTTAAAACCACACAAGCTCTCCCGCTTGGAATCCATTCGTTGTTGCTTTTGTGACGTATTGTGTTTTCATCTGATCACTTGATAGTTTTCTATTTGCTCTTGTCCTTTTCCAAATGTCGACCAGACTTTCTTTTCTACTTTCCTTATCGCTCAATTTCACGGGGCCAGACTGTTGAATTTGCACTATTTTTCCGTTGTTATCCAAAGTCTTTGGTGGAGTTCTGATTGTTAGGATACCGTTTATTGAAACTAAGACGTTTTTGGCATCAAACCCCTTTGGCAGCTGATACTTCCGCACAAAATGACGACTTATTTCCAACATGCGTTAATGGTACCCGATCTTGTTACAATTCCAACATTCAGGTCTTCTAGGTGGTATCAACACTGGCGTTGGAGATGTCCGGTCTTGTTACAATTCCAGCATCGAGGAGACTCATCTCGCTGATTTCTTTGCAACGCTGTTCTCTGGCATGAACACTCTTCAATTTCTATTTCTCTTACTCGATGGACTCCTTGAAAAGCCTGTTCTGCTGCTTCAATAGTCAGGGCGAACGCTAATGCCTCAGAAAGTGTGCATTTCCCAGCCGTTCGAATTGCTCGCTGAAGGTTGATATCAGATACAGCACGGACAAAGGCTTCTGTTGCAAATTGGTTGATGATTTCATCCCCTGCAGCCGGATATGCCAGATGTGCCAATCGTTCGATGTCTGCTTGGAGCTGTTGCAAATTTTTTCCTCTTTTCTAGACTCTAGTATTGAGTTGAACCCGGAAGACTTCTTGCATATGGCCATCTCCAAAGCGTTTGTCAATGGCTTGCACAAGAGCACTGAAGTTGCCATTCTTATCTGCTGGTATGGTTTGCAGCAGTTCAGCAGCAGTTCCTCTAAGGGCAAGCGTCAGAGCTATATATTTGTCTTCCTCATCCCAGCCATTTGTTGTCGCGGCTGCCTCAAACTGCTTCTTAAAGATTGACCAAGAAGTTTGTACATCGAAGGTTGCTGGATGCACCTCTTTTTTTTTTGGACAGTCGCTAGAACTTTCTCGAACTTTCATTTTCTTTACTTTATCCAATTTCTTTGTAATGCATTCCATTTTATCTTTGACCTTTTTGAAGTTTGCTTCTAATGTCGACAAATGCTTATCGACAGTCAACAATTGTTTATCGACACGCTCGTCAAGGGCGACTTACCATCGAGAAGATTTCGAAAATTCCTTTGTTGTTCTAGAAGATTCTTTTGTTCTTGGCTTTGTTGTTCTAGAAGATTGGCTTTGTTGTTCTAGAAGATTCTTTTGTTCTTGGCTCTGCTGATCAAATCGTTAAAGAAGATTCTTTTGTTTATTGCGTTGTTTTTGACTTTGTTGTTTGAATCGTTCGAGATCATTCTTTTGTTCATTGCGTTGTTATTCAAATTTGGTGAGCAACTGAGACAGTATACTGCTCATGTCCATTGTTCTTGGCCTTGTTGTTCTAGAAAATTCTTTTGTTCTTGGCTTTGTTGATCAAATCGTTCAAGAAGATTCTTTTGTTCATTGCGTTGTTCTTGACTTTGTTGTTCGAATCGTTCGAGCAGATTCTTTTGTTCATTGCGTTGTTCTCCAAATTTGGCGAGCAACTAAGACAGCATACTGCTCATGTCCGATGGTCTTGCTTGTTCTTGCTCTTCTTCCATTTAAATGTCAAATATCAACGTGTCTGGGTTTTCTCCACGTCTTCTTATACCCTCTTGCAGACGAATTATAAGAGCATTCCTTGTTTCAGCAGTAGGAAGACCTCACTTGTTTAGTTCTGCCTTAAGTTCAACTAAATTTAAGTCATTCAAAGTTTTACCCATTGTCTTTTCTTATTTCACTTTCACAGTCACTTTCAGTTTTTGTAATTATTATCTGTTAAAGCACAATTAAATATCTTAATACAAATAAACTAAATTTTATCCCACTTCTGACACCAATGTAATATTTTCTCAGGTTCGTTAATAAAACTTATTCAATTTATTTAAATTCTGCATTTATTTACTTCACAAACTAAAATACTTTACTTTTTCTTACTACCAAACAATTTATTGTTCAACACTAAAATTAATTCACTAACTGGACTTTTATTACTACCAATCCACAAGGTTTTCGAAAAAGCTGGAAGGTCCTAGTATTTGCTTCTAGAGCTTTTCGTAGGGGAAATTTCCCTTTCCAAAGCTTTCATTTTGACGTTTAGTATTGGAAGTTCTAAAGCTCTCCGTAGGTTGGTTTGTGTCATATCTAATCCGGAATTCGGTGTTTCTTTTATTCAAGAAAGGTTATAGTTCATTCGAGTTTCGAAAGTAGTTGTAGTAAGTACAATCGTGAGAGTCGTTACAATATTTTCGTTGAGTTCTTGCATATTGAACGGCTTAAATGTATTTCCTCGAAGTAATCGGCGAATACCATCGCTTTTTCTTTGTCATTTTTAGCCCATTCATTTTGGCTTGTCTTAATCGGGGGCACTGGAAGCTTTGGTTTTTTTTGTTGTTCTTAAAGCTTTCCAAAGGGAGTAGTTGGAATCTTTCCCTGCTGTCAAGCCTTCAAGGCATTCTTCAAACTCAAGGTTTTTGAAATCTGATATAACCGTTTTCAGCATAATTATGTATTGTGGTTTGAGTCTAATTTAAAAAAAAAACACAATTGTTTCTTTTTGTTTTATTATATTTATTTTATTTTATTAAATTCTAAAAGGAAAGCCGCTGTCCTAAGCGTGGCTGCACTTTCCAGTTAGATTGTATGTTTTAGACTGACTTATAATAATTTTATAATTTAACATGAGGCTTATTCTCTATGATATTATTTGCTTACTTTGCAAATAGTAGAATTGAACTTTCCCACGATTTGCTTTATAGGTTTCGGGTTTCGGCGTGTTTTTATATTGTGGGGAATACAAACGGGAAGGGGGTGTGTCCGTTGGGGAACAGTTTTGCTGTATAAGCAAAAATGGCGTGAGAACCTGTTATGATTTTGATATGCCGTTAGGCCAGGGGATTGTGGGAGGTGTCATGGGTGACGGTGACGTCTGGGACGTAACTCCTCCCCCCTTAGGATTCTGCTCCGGAGAATCATTTTTTTGAATATTAATTTTTGAATTAGTTTCATCATTTATTATTTTTTTTCTAAAAATTATAAAAATCACGATCAAAAAGCTCAAAAGCAAAACATTAAAGCTGTAATTTATACTTGTATGTGTTTTATTACTAAATTTTAGTTCATCGATTAATTTGCGGTTTTTGATGTGAATCGCGTGTATTTCTTTCGTGGAAAAATTCAGTTCAATATTTTTTATTTTTACATTGCTTAAATTAGGTATGATAAAGCTTTCATAGAACATATAATTTTCATACTTAATATTATTTATTCTAATTATACAATTTTCAAATTGCATGATATAGTTTCCTTGAATTTCAATTTTAAAATCATTACAGTTATGCTCAATTAATGTTTTTGGCATATTTTTCAAGATTAAAATATTGTTAGTTAATTGCAATTTTTCATTGTTTTCATTTTTTATAAAATTACATGTTGTTTCCTCTTTAAAAATGTTTTGAATACATTCATCGTTTATAATTTTTAGATCTTCTTTCTTTAGTACATTATTATTATCTATAAAATTAGTTTTTCCATCAGTAATTAATTTATTGTAAGTAGAGGAGAGCTCAAGTGACTTTAAATTCGGAATTGCTTCTATAAGAACTCGGTGAAACTTTTTAGTGCTATAATTTGGAATCATTACTATGAAAATTATTTGATTATTGTGAAAAATGGTGGAACTTTTAATATCTTTACATTTTTCGAGTGTTATATTAAAATTTTCAATTTCCTTTTCTGACAACATATTTTTACCTAGAAGACCTAATTGGCTAAGTACAATACTTTCTTTAACTTTTTTTTACTTGATTATTAAGTAATTGTATATCATACTGCATTTGAAACGCATGTTGCATAGTTGTTATTCTAAGGTTTTCTTTGTCTATTGCATTGCTAATGGCTGAGAATTGTTCTTTTATTTCACTTTGTTGCTTGTTAATGTGTTCTGTAACGTTAAAAATATTTTCGTAAAACTTTGTGTTTATCTTAACCTGGTCGTTTAATCCGTTTATTAGATTATTATTATTTTCTTCGTTTAGGCTAATTCTCGACCTAATTTCTTGTTTGTCTTCGTAGTCTATGGTTCCTGCTAAATATTTTAGACTTTTTCCTACAAAGTTAAATAACGCTCTTTTTTGTCTATCTTTGTGAATCAGGCTATTAATTTCGTGTTCCAGTTGATTAAGTCCATGTACAATAGTCGGGTATTCGTTTTTGTCTTCTAATTTGTCAACGTTTTGTTTTATCAATTTGAAACTATCTGTTCATAGTGTTAGATTAATAATGTGCAGAATTTTGCAATAGTTTTCTATTATTTTGATTTCTTCGCCTCTAATCGTTATAAATCCTTTTCCTGTATTTATGTCTTGAGCGTCAATTTTTTGTCCGTTTGTGGATGTAATTATTAAAAGTATTATGAATAGTGTCTGAAAGAAGAAATTTTGTATTTTCATATTTATAATTTCGTTTAACTTGAGTTTTGTAATATTTGCTCCCTTTTTCATCGCTAACATGGTTTTTATCTATAATTTGGGTATCTGTCTTCTTATACATAGGCTTAAGTTTATTACTAACTCTGTTTCGTAAATATGAATGATTTTCTTCTGAAAAATCTATATCGGTTCTATCTTTATTGATTTTGTCTATATATTTTTCTTTATTTCTTTTAACTGACTCTATAATTTGGGGATATTCATCTCTAGTTACTTGTCCGTTTATAAAATCTATCGGTCGTTTTTTAGTCGTAGAATGTATTGTTTTATTATAAATTGTAACCGCTTTTAAGACTTTGTCACGAAGGGTATCTCTATTTGTGTTATCTGCTGAAAATGTTCTAATATGTTCATTGAGGGTGGAATGGAATCTCTCGATGTATTTCGATATTCTTTGACGTTAAGTGAAGAAAATCCTGTTTCTCCATCTGTTACTATTTTATTTGGGGCGCCGAAATTTGAAAATCTACATTTCAAAGCATTTATTAATGATGTCCAAGTTCTATGCCTTATTTCATGTACAGTCACATGTTTGGTAAATTTGTCTATTATTGTTACGTACATTAAATTAATGTGCGCATACCAGATATCAATGTGGATTATTTGGTTCGGTTTTTCAGGTGTCTTTGTGATTTGTAAGGGTATTTTGCATGGTAACCTCTCATATTTCGCTTTATAACAGATCTCACAATTGTTGTACTGTGTTGTCCTTACCCTTGACGTATTCAACGTCAAAATTAAATTCTTTCAATTTCAGTTTCCATCGCTGCAGTTTGGAGTTTTGTTCCTTGAGGGAACTTAGCCAAAGCAATGGTTTGTGGTCAGTGCGAACCGTGAATTTTGTGCCAAAAAGATAAGGTCTGAAGTATTTGACTGCCCAGACTATAGTCAGAAGCTCTTTTTCGATTACTGAATAATTAATTTCATGCTCATTGAGCGTGCGACTTGCGTAACAAATCGGATGTGAATCTTGAGATAACACAGCACCTAAAGCATATTTAGATGCATCTGTTGTGAGCATAAACTTTTTGTCAAAGTTGGGATACTTAAGTATTGGTTCTGAAGTTATTAATGTTTTTAATTCCTCAAAGCTATCGATGTAAACAGAGTTTTTAGTGTCGATTTTTGCATCCTTTTTCAAAAATGTTGTCATAGGTTTAGCGACCTTTGAGTAATCTTTGATGAATTTCCGGTAAAAGCCGGTAATTCCTAAAAAAGCTTTTATTTGTTTGGCTGTTTTTGGAAGCTGGTATTCCTTGATTGCTGATATTTTATTAGGATTGGAATCGAGGGCACTGGAAGCTTTGGTTTTTTTTGTTGTTCTTAAAGCTTTCCAAAGGGAGTAGTTGGAATCTTTCCCTGCTGTCAAGCCTTCAAGGCATTCTTCAAACTCAAGGTTTTTGAAATCTGATATAACCGTTTTCAGCATAATTATGTATTGTGGTTTGAGTCTAATTTAAAAAAAAAACACAATTGTTTCTTTTTGTTTTATTATATTTATTTTATTTTATTAAATTCTAAAAGGAAAGCCGCTGTCCTAAGCGTGGCTGCACTTTCCAGTTAGATTGTATGTTTTAGACTGACTTATAATAATTTTATAATTTAACATGAGGCTTATTCTCTATGATATTATTTGCTTACTTTGCAAATAGTAGAATTGAACTTTCCCACGATTTGCTTTATGGGTTTCGGGTTTCGGCGTGTTTTTATATTGTGGGGAATACAAACGGGAAGGGGGTGTGTCCGTTGGGGAACAGTTTTGCTGTATAAGCAAAAATGGCGTGAGAACCTGTTATGATTTTGATATGCCGTTAGGCCAGGGGATTGTGGGAGGTGTCATGGGTGACGGTGACGTCTGGGACGTAACTCCTCCCCCCTTAGGATTCTGCTCCGGAGAATCATTTTTTTGAATATTAATTTTTGAATTAGTTTCATCATTTATTATTTTTTTTCTAAAAATTATAAAAATCACGATCAAAAAGCTCAAAAGCAAAACATTAAAGCTGTAATTTATACTTGTATGTGTTTTATTACTAAATTTTAGTTCATCGATTA
Source organism: Dasysyrphus albostriatus (assembly GCA_946251815.1). NCBI lineage: Eukaryota > Metazoa > Arthropoda > Insecta > Diptera > Syrphidae > Dasysyrphus > Dasysyrphus albostriatus. Next base: position 122,393,887 of record OX276335.1, on the reverse strand, counting down.
ATTTGCGGTTTTTGATGTGAATCGCGTGTATTTCTTTCGTGGAAAAATTCAGTTCAATATTTTTTATTTTTACATTGCTTAAATTAGGTATGATAAAGCTTTCATAGAACATATAATTTTCATACTTAATATTATTTATTCTAATTATACAATTTTCAAATTGCATGATATAGTTTCCTTGAATTTCAATTTTAAAATCATTACAGTTATGCTCAATTAATGTTTTTGGCATATTTTTCAAGATTAAAATATTGTTAGTTAATTGCAATTTTTCATTGTTTTCATTTTTTATAAAATTACATGTTGTTTCCTCTTTAAAAATGTTTTGAATACATTCATCGTTTATAATTTTTAGATCTTCTTTCTTTAGTACATTATTATTATCTATAAAATTAGTTTTTCCATCAGTAATTAATTTATTGTAAGTAGAGGAGAGCTCAAGTGACTTTAAATTCGGAATTGCTTCTATAAGAACTCGGTGAAACTTTTTAGTGCTATAATTTGGAATCATTACTATGAAAATTATTTGATTATTGTGAAAAATGGTGGAACTTTTAATATCTTTACATTTTTCGAGTGTTATATTAAAATTTTCAATTTCCTTTTCTGACAACATATTTTTACCTAGAAGACCTAATTGGCTAAGTACAATACTTTCTTTAACTTTTTTTTACTTGATTATTAAGTAATTGTATATCTTACTGCATTTGAAACGCATGTTGCATAGTTGTTATTCTAAGGTTTTCTTTGTCTATTGCATTGCTAATGGCTGAGAATTGTTCTTTTATTTCACTTTGTTGCTTGTTAATGTGTTCTGTAACGTTAAAAATATTTTCGTAAAACTTTGTGTTTATCTTAACCTGGTCGTTTAATCCGTTTATTAGATTATTATTATTTTCTTCGTTTAGGCTAATTCTCGACCTAATTTCTTGTTTGTCTTCGTAGTCTATGGTTCCTGCTAAATATTTTAGACTTTTTCCTACAAAGTTAAATAACACTCTTTTTTGTCTATCTTTGTGAATCAGGCTATTAATTTCGTGTTCCAGTTGATTAAGTCCATGTACAATAGTCGGGTATTCGTTTTTGTCTTCTAATTTGTCAACGTTTTGTTTTATCAATTTGAAACTATCTGTTCATAGTGTTAGATTAATAATGTGCAGAATTTTGCAATAGTTTTCTATTATTTTGATTTCTTCGCCTCTAATCGTTATAAATCCTTTTCCTGTATTTATGTCTTGAGCGTCAATTTTTTGTCCGTTTGTGGATGTAATTATTAAAAGTATTATGAATAGTGTCTGAAAGAAGAAATTTTGTATTTTCATATTTATAATTTCGTTTAACTTGAGTTTTGTAATATTTGCTCCCTTTTTCATCGCTAACATGGTTTTTATCTATAATTTGGGTATCTGTCTTCTTATACATAGGCTTAAGTTTATTACTAACTCTGTTTCGTAAATATGAATGATTTTCTTCTGAAAAATCTATATCGGTTCTATCTTTATTGATTTTGTCTATATATTTTTCTTTATTTCTTTTAACTGACTCTATAATTTGGGGATATTCATCTCTAGTTACTTGTCCGTTTATAAAATCTATCGGTCGTTTTTTAGTCGTAGAATGTATTGTTTTATTATAAATTGTAACCGCTTTTAAGACTTTGTCACGAAGGGTATCTCTATTTGTGTTATCTGCTGAAAATGTTCTAATATGTTCATTGAGGGTGGAATGGAATCTCTCGATGTATTTCGATATTCTTTGACGTTAAGTGAAGAAAATCCTGTTTCTCCATCTGTTACTATTTTATTTGGGGCGCCGAAATTTGAAAATCTACATTTCAAAGCATTTATTAATGATGTCCAAGTTCTATGCCTTATTTCATGTACAGTCACATGTTTGGTAAATTTGTCTATTATTGTTACGTACATTAAATTAATGTGCGCATACCAGATATCAATGTGGATTATTTGGTTCGGTTTTTCAGGTGTCTTTGTGATTTGTAAGGGTATTTTGCATGGTAACCTCTCATATTTCGCTTTATAACAGATCTCACAATTGTTGTACTGTGTTGTCCTTACCCTTGACGTATTCAACGTCAAAATTAAATTCTTTCAATTTCAGTTTCCATCGCTGCAGTTTGGAGTTTTGTTCCTTGAGGGAACTTAGCCAAAGCAATGGTTTGTGGTCAGTGCGAACCGTGAATTTTGTGCCAAAAAGATAAGGTCTGAAGTATTTGACTGCCCAGACTATAGTCAGAAGCTCTTTTTCGATTACTGAATAATTAATTTCATGCTCATTGAGCGTGCGACTTGCGTAACAAATCGGATGTGAATCTTGAGATAACACAGCACCTAAAGCATATTTAGATGCATCTGTTGTGAGCATAAACTTTTTGTCAAAGTTGGGATACTTAAGTATTGGTTCTGAAGTTATTAATGTTTTTAATTCCTCAAAGCTATCGATGTAAACAGAGTTTTTAGTGTCGATTTTTGCATCCTTTTTCAAAAATGTTGTCATAGGTTTAGCGACCTTTGAGTAATCTTTGATGAATTTCCGGTAAAAGCCGGTAATTCCTAAAAAAGCTTTTATTTGTTTGGCTGTTTTTGGAAGCTGGTATTCCTTGATTGCTGATATTTTATTAGGATTGGGTTGAATCCCTTCCGTTGAGACTACGTGTCCCAGAAATTCTGTTTCGTGTTTCATGAATTCGCTCTTGTCTAACTGAATTTTTAAATTTGCAGTTTTTAGTGTTTTAAAAATGTTTGTGAGTGAGTCAATATGTTCTTGTAGGCTAGTTGAGAAGACTATTATGTCATCAAGGTATACAAGACATATTTTATTTATATGTTCTGCGAGGATGGAGTTCATAAGCCGCTCAAAGGTAGCCGGAGCGTTTTTTAGGCCGAATGGCATACGTACAAATTCGTAGTGGCCATTGCCGTGGAAAACGCTGTTTTCCGAATATCTTCCTCGGCAATCTCGATTTGGTGAAACCCCTTCGCCAAATCGAGAGTGGTAAAGTATTGCGCTTTACCTAACTTATCAAAAATGTCCTCTATATTAGGGATAGGGAATTTGTCGTTGATTGACACATCGTTTAATTTGCGGTAGTCAACGACAACCCTCCATTTTTGTTTCCCTGAAGCATCCATTTTTTTTGGGACGACCCAAATTGGAGCTGAATAGGGAGATTTGCTAGGGCGGATAATTCCTTGTTCTAGCATTTCATTAACCTGTCTGTGCACCTCTTGCTTATGCACTTCTGGGCATCTATAATTCTTGACATAAATAGGTATGTCATTAGTGGTTTTTATTTCATGCTTAATCGCATGGGTAAACGAAAGATCGCTACCTTCTTGATAAAAAATATTTGAATATTTTGATATAAGCTTTTTAATTTCAGCTTTTTCTTCATCGTTGAGGTGATTGGTCCGTATTTGTTCCATCACTGGGTCCTTATTCGTCTCAGTGTGGTAAATAGATAAAATTGGGATGTTTTCTTCATATGAACTAGCTATTTCATCTAGTTCATTGAAGAAAATTGGGATTTGGGAGTTATTTGTAATGAGAAGCTTCTTTTTATAGTTTATTTCAGCTTCTAGTGGCAAAAGAATATTATTATCAATTAATCCGTCAAATTGGTTATGAAATTTGTATTCTAAAAATTCTGCTGTTTTGTTAGGTTTGAATTCTTCAAACAGGGGAATTCTTACTTTTTTGTTTATTAATATGGCTGTACTAGTCGTTGTAACCCTTATCGGTTTGTCGAGTGGCACTTGCCATTTCGGGTGGCAGATACCGGGATTTAAAATGCTGGTGTCAGCACCGGTATCTATTAATATTCTTAGCTTATATTTGTTATTTTTTGTTCGGCAAATTATATAGGGAAGTCTGTTAGGCTTTCCCTTTGATAAGAGGCAGAGAGTGTATCCATGGGTTCTATGTTCCTATTCGAATTATTATTGCTAGAGGACATTCTGGTTAGACCAGAATTGTTATTGTTGGAATATCTGTTACTATAGTTATTATTGTTGTTATTTGATGGGTTTCTGGTTTGTCCTGAAGTAGTGAAGTTTCTGTATTGTCCAGACCTATTATTATTGTTAGAGGGGTTATAGTTATTGTAATTATTATTGTTATAGGTATCTCTTTGATAATAATTATCATTTCTAACAAAATTGTTTTGGAATTTCAGATTTCCTTGATCCTGACCAATAAATTTGTTTATTATGTCCCTAATTTCGCTTAATTCAAATTTTTCCGAAAGGGCGTAAGCTAATGCCCCTGAGACCATTTCTTTAATTTTCATTGCTAAAACACTAAAAAGGATGTTTGTTACATTTCTACTGTTGTCGCTGAAGGCGGCATGTTCTGTTATATCTTCTACAATAGTTTTTATCTTACTATCTAATTCTCGTATAGACCTTACCCTTAATAGTCCTATTTGTCTGGTGATGGTTAAATCATCTTTTGCCGGTCGAAAGTGTTTCCTCAGTTTGTCTATGCATTTGGTCCAGGTTGATGGTATGTCGATCAGAAGGTAATTTTTTGCTGTTCCGGTGATTTTAGTGTTAAAGATGACTTCGTAAAGTTGTTGTCGTTCTTCTGCACTTGTATAGCCTTCTAATATTTTGTTTACTGATGCTGAGAATGACGGTAAAGTTCCTGGTTTTCCTTCATAGGGTGTAAGGTATCTTATTTCCTTTTCAATTTTCGCTCTGATGGTGACTGGTTGACTGTTGGTCACCAATAATTGTGTGAGCATTGTCACGCATTGTTCAAGATTATTTTGCGACATTCTGTCTCTTCTTTGGAGATCAAATTGGGTATTTCTTTTTTTGTTAATTTTGGAGTAGTTTATTTATAGTCTATTTCACTTGATTTTTATTGAGGTTCTTTTATTTAAAGTTCACTTTCACTTTTTCACTTTTTTTTCTTTTTCTTATTCGGAAGGTGGGTTATTTTTTCACTTTTCCTTGTTCGGCATTAGGTTATTTTTCTTTATTCACTTTTTTTCCTTTTCCTTATTCGGAAGGTGGGTTATTTTTTCACTTTTCCTTGTTCGGAACTAGGTTATTTTTCTTTTATTCACTTTTTTTCCTTTTCCTTATTCGGAAGGTGGGTTATTTTTTCTTTTTCGAACGGTAGGTTACTTTTTCACTTTTCCTTGTTCGGAATTAGGTTATTTTTCTTTTATTCACTTTTTTGCCTTTTCCTTATTCGGAAGGTGGGTTATTTTTCCTTTTTCGGACGGTAGGTTACTTTTTCCTTATTCGGAAACCGACTGCACCAATTATGTATTGTGGTTTGAGTCTAATTTAAAAAAAAAAACACAATTGTTTCTTTTTGTTTTATTATATTTATTTTATTTTATTAAATTCTAAAAGGAAAGCCGCTGTCCTAAGCGTGGTTGCACTTTCCAGTTAGATTGTATGTTTTAGACTGACTTATAATAATTTTATAATTTAACATGAGGCTTATTCTCTATGATATTATTTGCTTACTTTGCAAATAGTAGAATTGAACTTTCCCACGATTTGCTTTATAGTTTTCGGGTTTCGGCGTGTTTTTATATTGTGGGGAATACAAACGGGAAGGGGGTGTGTCCGTTGGGGAACAGTTTTGCTGTATAAGCAAAAATGGCGTGAGAACCTGTTATGATTTTGATATGCCGTTAGGCCAGGGGATTGTGGGAGGTGTCATGGGTAACGGTGACGTCTGGGACGTAACTCCTCCCCCCTTAGGATTCTGCTCCGGAGAATCATTTTTTTGAATATTAATTTTTGAATTAGTTTCATCATTTATTATTTTTTTTCTAAAAATTATAAAAATCGCGATCAAAAAGCTCAAAAGCAAAACATTAAAGCTGTAATTTATACTTGTATGTGTTTTATTACTAAATTTTAGTTCATCGATTAATTTGCGGTTTTTGATGTGAATCGCGTGTATTTCTTTCGTGGAAAAATTCAGTTCAATATTTTTTATTTTTACATTGCTTAAATTAGGTATGATAAAGCTTTCATAGAACATATAATTTTCATACTTAATATTATTTATTCTAATTATACAATTTTCAAATTGTATGATATAGTTTCCTTGAATTTCAATTTTAAAATCATTACAGTTATGCTCAATTAATGTTTTTGGCATATTTTTCAAGATTAAAATATTGTTAGTTAATTGCAATTTTTCATTGTTTTCATTTTTTATAAAATTACATGTTGTTTCCTCTTTAAAAATGTTTTGAATACATTCATCGTTTATAATTTTTAGATCTTCTTTCTTTAGTACATTATTATTATCTATAAAATTAGTTTTTCCATCAGTAATTAATTTATTGTAAGTAGAGGAGAGCTTAAGTGACTTTAAATTCGGAATTGCTTCTATAAGAACTCGGTGAAACTTTTTAGTGCTATAATTTGGAATCATTACTATGAAAATTATTTGATTATTGTGAAAAATGGTGGAACTTTTAATATCTTTACATTTTTCGAGTGTTATATTAAAATTTTCAATTTCCTTTTCTGACAACATATTTTTACCTAGAAGACCTAATTGGCTAAGTACAATACTTTCTTTAACTTTTTTTTACTTGATTATTAAGTAATTGTATATCATACTGCATTTGAAACGCATGTTGCATAGTTGTTATTCTAAGGTTTTCTTTGTCTATTGCATTGCTAATGGCTGAGAATTATTCTTTTATTTCACTTTGTTGCTTGTTAATGTGTTCTGTAACGTTAAAAATATTTTCGTAAAACTTTGTGTTTATCTTAACCTGGTCGTTTAATCCGTTTATTAGATTATTATTATTTTCTTCGTTTAGGCTAATTCTCGACCTAATTTCTTGTTTGTCTTCGTAGTCTATGGTTCCTGCTAAATATTTTAGACTTTTTCCTACAAAGTTAAATAACGCTCTTTTTTGTCTATCTTTGTGAATCAGGCTATTAATTTCGTGTTCCAGTTGATTAAGTCCATGTACAATAGTCGGGTATTCGTTTTTGTCTTCTAATTTGTCAACGTTTTGTTTTATCAATTTGAAACTATCTGTCCATAGTGTTAGATTAATAATGTGCAGAATTTTGCAATAGTTTTCTATTATTTTGATTTCTTCGCCTCTAATCGTTATAAATCCTTTTCCTGTATTTATGTCTTGAGCGTCAATTTTTTGTCCGTTTGTGGATGTAATTATTAAAAGTATTATGAATAGTGTCTGAAAGAAGAAATTATGTATTTTCATATTTATAATTTCGTTTAACTTGAGTTTTGTAATATTTGCTCCCTTTTTCATCGCTAACATGGTTTTTATCTATAATTTGGGTATCTGTCTTCTTATACATAGGCTTAAGTTTATTACTAACTCTGTTTCGTAAATATGAATGATTTTCTTCTGAAAAATCTATATCGGTTCTATCTTTATTGATTTTGTCTATATGTTTTTCTTTATTTCTTTTAACTGACTCTATAATTTGGGGATATTCATCTCTAGTTACTTGTCCGTTTATAAAATCGATCGGTCATTTTTTAGTCGTAGAATGTATTGTTTTATTATAAATTGTAACCGCTTTTAAGACTTTGTCACGAAGGGTATCTCTATTTGTGTTATCTGCTGAAAATGTTCTAATATGTTCATTGAGGGTGGAATGGAATCTCTCGATGTATTTCGATATTCTTTGACGTTAAGTGAAGAAAATCCTGTTTCTCCATCTGTTACTATTTTATTTGGGGCGCCGAAATTTGAAAATCTACATTTCAAAGCATTTATTAATGATGTCCAAGTTCTATGCCTTATTTCATGTACAGTCACATGTTTGGTAAATTTGTCTATTATTGTTACGTACATTAAATTAATGTGCGCATACCAGATATCAATGTGGATTATTTGGTTCGGTTTTTCAGGTGTCTTTGTGATTTGTAAGGGTATTTTGCATGGTAACCTCTCATATTTCGCTTTATAACAGATCTCACAATTGTTGTACTGTGTTGTCCTTACCCTTGACGTATTCAACGTCAAAATTAAATTCTTTCAATTTCAGTTTCCATCGCTGCAGTTTGGAGTTTTGTTCCTTGAGGGAACTTAGCCAAAGCAATGGTTTGTGGTCAGTGCGAACCGTGAATTTTGTGCCAAAAAGATAAGGTCTGAAGTATTTGACTGCCCAGACTATTGTCAGAAGCTCTTTTTCGATTACTGAATAATTAATTTCATGCTCATTGAGCGTGCGACTTGCGTAACAAATCGGATGTGAATCTTGAGATAACACAGCACCTAAAGCATATTTAGATGCATCTGTTGTGAGCATAAACTTTTTGTCAAAGTTGGGATACTTAAGTATTGGTTCTGAAGTTATTAATGTTTTTAATTCCTCAAAGCTATCGATATAAACAGAGTTTTTAGTGTCGATTTTTGCATCCTTTTTCAAAAATGTTGTCATAGGTTTAGCGACCTTTGAGTAATCTTTGATGAATTTCCGGTAAAAGCCGGTAATTCCTAAAAAAGCTTTTATTTGTTTGGCTGTTTTTGGAAGCTGGTATTCCTTGATTGCTGATATTTTATTAGGATTGGGTTTAATCCCTTCCGTTGAGACTACGTGTCCCAGAAATTTGTCTATTATTGTTACGTACATTAAATTAATGTGCGCATACCAGATATCAATGTGGATTATTTGGTTCGGTTTTTCAGGTGTCTTTGTGATTTGTAAGGGTATTTTGCATGGTAACCTCTCATATTTCGCTTTATAACAGATCTCACAATTGTTGTACTGTGTTGTCCTTACCCTTGACGTATTCAACGTCAAAATTAAATTCTTTCAATTTCAGTTTCCATCGCTGCAGTTTGGAGTTTTGTTCCTTGAGGGAACTTAGCCAAAGCAATGGTTTGTGGTCAGTGCGAACCGTGAATTTTGTGCCAAAAAGATAAGGTCTGAAGTATTTGACTGCCCAGACTATTGTCAGAAGCTCTTTTTCGATTACTGAATAATTAATTTCATGCTCATTGAGCGTGCGACTTGCGTAACAAATCGGATGTGAATCTTGAGATAACACAGCACCTAAAGCATATTTAGATGCATCTGTTGTGAGCATAAACTTTTTGTCAAAGTTGGGATACTTAAGTATTGGTTCTGAAGTTATTAATGTTTTTAATTCCTCAAAGCTATCGATATAAACAGAGTTTTTAGTGTCGATTTTTGCATCCTTTTTCAAAAATGTTGTCATAGGTTTAGCGACCTTTGAGTAATCTTTGATGAATTTCCGGTAAAAGCCGGTAATTCCTAAAAAAGCTTTTATTTGTTTGGCTGTTTTTGGAAGCTGGTATTCCTTGATTGCTGATATTTTATTAGGATTGGGTTTAATCCCTTCCGTTGAGACTACGTGTCCCAGAAATTCTGTTTCGTGTTTCATGAATTCGCTCTTGTCTAACTGAATTTTTAAATTAGCAGTTTTTAGTGTTTTAAAAATGTTTGTGAGTGAGTCAATATGTTCTTGTAGGCTAGTTGAGAAGACTATTATGTCATCAAGGTATACAAGACATATTTTATTTATATGTTCTGCGAGGATGGAGTTCATAAGCCGCTCATAGGTAGCCGGAGCGTTTTTTAGGCCGAATGGCATACGTACAAATTCGTAGTGGCCATTGCCGTGGAAAACGCTGTTTTCCGAATATCTTCCTCGGCAATCTCGATTTGGTGAAACCCCTTCGCCAAATCGAGAGTGGTAAAGTATTGCGCTTTACCTAACTTATCAAAAATGTCCTCTATATTAGGGATAGGGAATTTGTCGTTGATTGACACATCGTTTAATTTGCGGTAGTCAACGACAACCCTCCATTTTTGTTTCCCTGAAGCATCCATTTTTTTTGGGACGACCCAAATTGGAGCTGAATAGGGAGATTTGCTAGGGCGGATAATTCCTTGTTCTAGCATTTCATTAACCTGTCTGTGCACCTCTTGCTTATGCACTTCTGGGTATCTATAATTCTTGACATAAATAGGTATGTCATTAGTGGTTTTTATTTCATGCTTAATCGCATGGGTAAACGAAAGATCGCTACCTTCTTGATAAAAAATATTTGAATATTTTGATATAAGCTTTTTAATTTCAGCTTTTTCTTCATCGTTGAGGTGATTGGTCCGTATTTGTTCCATCACTGGGTCCTTATTCGTCTCAGTGTGGTAAATAGATAAAATTGGGATGTTTTCTTCATATGAACTAGCTATTTCATCTAGTTCATTGAAGAAAATTGGGATTTGGGAGTTATTTGTAATGAGAAGCTTCTTTTTATAGTTTATTTCAGCTTCTAGTGGCAAAAGAATATTATTATCAATTAATCCGTCAAATTGGTTATGAAATTTGTATTCTAAAAATTCCGCTGTTTTGTTAGGTTTGAATTCTTCAAACAGGGGAATTTTTACTTTTTTGTTTATTAATATGGCTGTACTAGTCGTTGTAACCTTTATCGGTTTGTCGAGTGGCACTTGCCATTTCGGGTGGCAGATACCGGGGTTTAAAATGCTGGTGTCAGCACCGGTATCTATTAATATTCTTAGCTTATATTTGTTATTTTTTGTTCGGCAAATTATATAGGGAAGTCTGTTAGGCTTTCCCTTTGATAAGAGGCAGAGAGTGTATCCATGGGTTCTATGTTCCTATTCGAATTATTATTGCTAGAGGACATTCTGGTTAGACCAGAATTGTTATTGTTGGAATATCTGTTACTATAGTTATTATTGTTGTTATTTGATGGGTTTCTGGTTTGTCCTGAAGTAGTGAAGTTTCTGTATTGTCCAGACCTATTATTATTGTTAGAGGGGTTATAGTTATTGTAATTATTATTGTTATAGGTATCTCTTTGATAATAATTATCATTTCTAACAAAATTGTTTTGGAATTTCAGATTTCCTTGATCCTGACCAATAAATTTGTTTATTATGTCCCTAATTTCGCTTAATTCAAATTTTTCCGAAAGGGCGTAAGCTAATGCCCCTGAGACCATTTCTTTAATTTTCATTGCTAAGACACTAAAAAGGATGTTTGTTACATTTCTACTGTTGTCGCTGAAGGCGGCATGTTCTGTTATATCTTCTACAATAGTTTTTATCTTACTATCTAATTCTCGTATAGACCTTACCCTTAATAGTCCTATTTGTCTGGTGATGGTTAAATCATCTTTTGCCGGTCGAAAGTGTTTCCTCAGTTTGTCTATGCATTTGGTCCAGGTTGATGGTATGTCGATCAGAAGGTAATTTTTTGCTGTTCCGGTGATTTTAGTGTTAAAGATGACTTCGTAAAGTTGTTGTCGCTCCTCTGCACTTGTATAGCCTTCTAATATTTTGTTTACTGATGCTGAGAATGACGGTAAAGTTCCTGGTTTTCCTTCATAGGGTGTAAGGTATCTTATTTCCTTTTCAATTTTCGCTCTGATGGTGACTGGTTGACTGTTGGTCACCAATAATTGTGTGAGCATTGTCACGCATTGTTCAAGATTATTTTGCGACATTCTGTCTCTTCTTTGGAGATCAAATTGGGTATTTCTTTTTTTGTTAATTTTGGAGTAGTTTATTTATAGTCAATTTCACTTGATTTTTATTGAGGTTCTTTTATTTAAAGTTCACTTTCACTTTTTCACTTTTTTTTCTTTTTCTTATTCGGAAGGTGGGTTATTTTTTCACTTTTCCTTGTTCGGAATTAGGTTATTTTTCTTTATTCACTTTTTTTCCTTTTCCTTATTCGGAAGGTGGGTTATTTTTTCACTTTTCCTTGTTCGGAACTAGGTTATTTTTCTTTTATTCACTTTTTTTCCTTTTCCTTATTCGGAAGGTGGGTTATTTTTTCTTTTTCGAACGGTAGGTTACTTTTTCACTTTTCCTTGTTCGGAATTAGGTTATTTTTCTTTTATTCACTTTTTTGCCTTTTCCTTATTCGGAAGGTGGGTTATTTTTCCTTTTTCGGACGGTAGGTTACTTTTTCCTTATTCGGAAACCGACTGCACCAATTATGTATTGTGGTTTGAGTCTAATTTAAAAAAAAAAAACACAATTGTTTCTTTTTGTTTTATTATATTTATTTTATTTTATTAAATTCTAAAAGGAAAGCCGCTGTCCTAAGCGTGGCTGCACTTTCCAGTTAGATTGTATGTTTTAGACTGACTTATAATAATTTTATAATTTAACATGAGGCTTATTCTCTATGATATTATTTGCTTACTTTGCAAATAGTAGAATTGAACTTTCCCACGATTTGCTTTATAGGTTTCGGGTTTCGGCGTGTTTTTATATTGTGGGGAATACAAACGGGAAGGGGGTGTGTCCGTTGGGGAACAGTTTTGCTGTATAAGCAAAAATGGCGTGAGAACCTGTTATGATTTTGATATGCCGTTAGGCCAGGGGATTGTGGGAGGTGTCATGGGTAACGGTGACGTCTGGGACGTAACTCCTCCCCCCTTAGGATTCTGCTCCGGAGAATCATTTTTTTGAATATTAATTTTTGAATTAGTTTCATCATTTATTATTTTTTTTCTAAAAATTATAAAAATCGCGATCAAAAAGCTCAAAAGCAAAACATTAAAGCTGTAATTTATACTTGTATGTGTTTTATTACTAAATTTTAGTTCATCGATTAATTTGCGGTTTTTGATGTGAATCGCGTGTATTTCTTTCGTGGAAAAATTCAATTCAATATTTTTTATTTTTACATTGCTTAAATTAGGTATGATAAAGCTTTCATAGAACATATAATTTTCATACTTAATATTATTTATTCTAATTATACAATTTTCAAATTGTATGATATAGTTTCCTTGAATTTCAATTTTAAAATCATTACAGTTATGCTCAATTAATGTTTTTGGCATATTTTTCAAGATTAAAATATTGTTAGTTAATTGCAATTTTTCATTGTTTTCATTTTTTATAAAATTACATGTTGTTTCCTCTTTAAAAATGTTTTGAATACATTCATCGTTTATAATTTTTAGATCTTCTTTCTTTAGTACATTATTATTATCTATAAAATTAGTTTTTCCATCAGTAATTAATTTATTGTAAGTAGAGGAGAGCTCAAGTGACTTTAAATTCGGAATTGCTTCTATAAGAACTCGGTGAAACTTTTTAGTGCTATAATTTGGAATCATTACTATGAAAATTATTTGATTATTATGAAAAATGGTGGAACTTTTAATATCTTTAAATTTTTCGAGTGTTATATTAAAATTTTCAATTTCCTTTTCTGACAACATATTTTTACCTAGAAGACCTAATTGGCTTAGTACAATACTTTCTTTAACTTTTTTTTACTTGATTATTAAGTAATTGTATATCATACTGCATTTGAAACGCATGTTGCATAGTTGTTATTCTAAGGTTTTCTTTGTCTATTGCATTGCTAATGGCTGAGAATTGTTCTTTTATTTCACTTTGTTGCTTGTTAATGTGTTCTGTAACGTTAAAAATATTTTCGTAAGACTTTGTGTTTATCTTAACCTGGTCGTTTAATCCGCTTATTAGATTATTATTATTTTCTTCGTTTAGACTAAGTCTCGACCTAATTTCTTGTTCGTCTTCGTAGTCCATGGTTCCTGCTAAATATTTTAGACTTTTTCCTACAAAGTTAAATAACGCTCTTTTTTGTGTATCTTTGTGAATCAGGCTATTAATTTCGTGTTCCAGTTGATTAAGTCCATGTACAATAGTCGGGTATTCGTTTTTGTCTTCTAATTTGTCAACGTTTTGTTTTATCAATTTGAAACTATCTGTCCATAGTGTTAGATTAATAATGTGCAGAATTTTGCAATAGTTTTCTATTATTTTGATTTCTTCGCCTCTAATCGTTATAAATCCTTTTCCTGTATTTATGTCTTGAGCGTCAATTTTTTGTCCGTTTGTGGATGTAATTATTAAAAGTATTATGAATAGTGTCTGAAAGAAGAAATTTTGTATTTTCATATTTATAATTTCGTTTAACTTGAGTTTTGTAATATTTGCTCCCTTTTTCATCGCTAACATGGTTTTTATCTATAATTTGGGTATCTGTCTTCTTATACATAGGCTTAAGTTTATTACTAACTCTGTTTCGTAAATATGAATGATTTTCTTCTGAAAAATCTATATCGGTTCTATCTTTATTGATTTTGTCTATATATTTTTCTTTATTTCTTTTAACTGACTCTATAATTTGGGGATATTCATCTCTAGTTACTTGTCCGTTTATAAAATCTATCGGTCGTTTTTTAGTCGTAGAATGTATTGTTTTATTATAAATTGTAACCGCTTTTAAGACTTTGTCACGAAGGGTATCTCTATTTGTGTTATCTGCTGAAAATGTTCTAATATGTTCATTGAGGGTGGAATGGAATCTCTCGATGTCTGAGTTTCCAGTTTTATTATAGGGAATAGTAATATGGAGTTCTACGTTATTTTCCTTAAGATATTCTTTGACGTTAAGTGAAGAAAATCCTGTTTCTCCATCTGTTACTATTTTATTTGGGGCGCCGAAATTTGAAAATCTACATTTCAAAGCATTTATTAATGATATCCAAGTTCTATGCCTTATTTCATGTACAGTCACATGTTTGGTAAATTTGTCTATTATTGTTACGTACATTATATTAATGTGCGCATACCAGATATCAATGTGGATTATTTGGTTCGGTTTTCAGGTGTCTCTGTGATTTGTAAGGGTATTTTGCATGGTAACCTCTCATATTTCGCTTTATTACAGATCTCACAATTGTTTATAAATTTTTGAATTGACTCTTTAAGTCTTGGGGTGTAGTAAACGTCTTTTATTTCCTCATATGTTTCGTTTATTCCACGATGGTTATATAAGTTATGTGTTTTATAAATTACTTGTAAGACTTTTTCCTCGTCTTCTAAATCGCCTAGGAATTTGGAGCATTTTATTAATCTTAGAAGTTTATTTTTACTAAAATATTTCAAATAACTATCTTGGAATTGGGCGAAAAGATGATCGTTTGAGGAGTATATTCCGACAATGCCCTTGTGTGGGAAAAATGACTTCATTATTTCTAACATGAGTTTTTCATTATAATTATTAAATTCAACAACTATTCTTCTTTTGTTAAATACTTTATAGAGTTTGTGGTTATTTAGGCCTTCTGAATGATGTAATACGATTTGAGTTTTATAGAGATTTACTGGGGAATCAATGATAGGAATATATTCACTACTGTCTTCGCGAGCACTGTGGATTGTTGGAATCATAGAAACATTGTCTATATTGTTAGGGATTTCATTTTCGTGGTGTGTTGTCCTTACCCTTGACGTATTCAACGTCAAAATTGAACTCTTCCAATTTCAGTTTCCATCGCTGCAGTTTGGAGTTTTGTTCCTTGAGGGACTTAGCCAAAGCAATGGTTTGTGGTCAGTGCGAACCGGGAATTTTGTGCCAAAAAGATAAGGTCTGAAGTATTTGACTGCCCAGACTATAGTCAGAAGCTCTTTTTCGATTACTGAATAATTAATTTCATGCTCATTGAGCGTGCGACTTGCGTAACAAATCGGATGTGAATCTTGAGATAACACAGCACCTAAAGCATATTTAGATGCATCTGTTGTGAGCATAAACTTTTTGTCAAAGTTGGGATACTTAAGTATTGGTTCTGAAGTTATTAATGTTCTTAATTCCTCAAAGCTATCGATATAATCAGAGTTTTTAGTGTCGATTTTTGCATCCTTTTTCAAAAATGTTGTCATAGGTTTAGCGACCTTTGAGTAATCTTTGATGAATTTCCGGTAAAAGCCGGTAATTCCTAAAAAAGCTTTTATTTGTTTGGCTGCTTTTGGAAGCTGGTATTCCTTGATTGCTGATATTTTATTAGGATTTGGTTTAATCCCTTCCGTTGAGAGTACGTGTCCCAGAAATTCTGTTTCGTGTTTCATGAATTCGCTCTTGTCTAACTGAATTTTTAAATTTGCAGTTTTTAGTGTTTTAAAAATGTTTGTGAGTGAGTCAATATGTTCTTGTAGGCTAGTTGAGAAGACTATTATGTCATCAAGGTATACAAGACATATTTTATTTATATGTTCTGCTAGGATGGAGTTCATAAGCCGCTGAAAGGTAGCCGGAGCGTTTTTTAGGCCGAATGGCATACGTACAAATTCGTAGTGGCCATTGCCGTGGAAAACGCTGTTTTCCGAATATCTTCCTCGGCAATCTCGATTTGGTGAAACCCCTTCGCCAAATCGAGAGTGGTAAAGTATTGCGCTTTACCTAACTTATCAAAAATGTCCTCTATATTAGGGATAGGGAATTTGTCGTTGATTGACACATCGTTTAATTTGCGGTAGTCAACGACAACCCTCCATTTTTGTTTCCCTGAAGCATCCATTTTTTTTTTGGGACGACCCAAATTGGAGCTGAATAGGGAGATTTGCTAGGGCGGATAATTCCTTGTTCTAGCATTTCATTAACCTGTCTGTGCACCTCTTGCTTATGCACTTCTGGGTATCTATAATTCTTGACATAAATAGGTATGTCATTAGTGGTTTTTATTTCATGCTTAATCGCATGGGTAAACGAAAGATCGCTACCTTCTTGATAAAAAATATTTGAATATTTTGATATAAGCTTTTTAATTTCAGCTTTTTCTTCATCGTTGAGGTGATTGATCCGTATTTGTTCCATCACTGGGTCCTTATTCGTCTCAGTGTGGTAAATAGATAAAATTGGGATGTTTTCTTCATATGAAATAGCTATTTCATCTATTTAGTTCATTGAAGAAAATTGGGATTTGGGAGTTATTTGTAATGAGAAGCTTCTTTTTATAGTTTATTTCAGCTTCTAGTGGCAAAAGAATATTATTACCAATTAATCCGTCAAATTGGTTATGAAATTTGTATTCTAAAAATTCCGCTGTTTTGTTAGGTTTGAATTCTTCAAACAGGGGAATTCTTACTTTTTTGTTTATTAATATGGCTGTACTAGTCGTTGTAACCTTTATCGGTTTGTCGAGTGGCACTTGCCATTTCGGGTGGCAGATACCGGGGTTTAAAATGCTGGTGTCAGCACCGGTATCTATTAATATTCTTAGCTTATATTTGTTATTTTTTGTTCGGCAAATTATATAGGGAAGTCTGTTAGGCTTTCCCTTTGATAAGAGGCAGAGAGTGTATCCATGGGTTCTATGTTCCTATTCGAATTATTATTGCTAGAGGACATTCTGGTTTGACCAGAATTGTTATTGTTGGAATATCTGTTACTATAGTTATTATTGTTGTTATTTGATGGGTTTCTGGTTTGTCCTGAAGTAGTGAAGTTTCTGTATTGTCCAGACCTATTATTATTGTTAGAGGGGTTATAGTTATTGTAATTATTATTGTTATAGGTATCTCTTTGATAATAATTATCATTTCTAACAAAATTGTTTTGGAATTTCAGATTTCCTTGATCCTGACCAATAAATTTGTTTATTATGTCCCTAATTTCGCTTAATTCAAATTTTTCCGAAAGGGCGTAAGCTAATGCCCCTGAGACCATTTCTTTAATTTTCATTGCTAAAACACTAAAAAGGATGTTTGTTACATTTCTACTGTTGTCGCTGAAGGCGGCATGTTCTGTTATATCTTCTACAATAGTTTTTATCTTACTATCTAATTCTCGTATAGACCTTACCCTTAATAGTCCTATTTGTCTGGTGATGGTTAAATCATCTTTTGCCGGTCGAAAGTGTTTCCTCAGTTTGTCTATGCATTTGGTCCAGGTTGATGGTATGTCGATCAGAAGGTAATTTTTTGCTGTTCCGGTGATTTTAGTGTTAAAGATGACTTCGTAAAGTTGTTGTCGCTCCTCTGCACTTGTATAGCCTTCTAATATTTTGTTTACTGATGCTGAGAATGACGGTAAAGTTCCTGGTTTTCCTTCATAGGGTGTAAGGTATCTTATTTCCTTTTCAATTTTCGCTCTGATGGTGACTGGTTGACTGTTGGTCACCAATAATTGTGTGAGCATTGTCACGCATTGTTCAAGATTATTTTGCGACATTCTGTCTCTTCTTTGGAGATCAAATTGGGTATTTCTTTTTTTGTTAATTTTGGAGTAGTTTATTTATAGTCAATTTCACTTGATTTTTATTGAGGTTCTTTTATTTAAAGTTCACTTTCACTTTTTCACTTTTTTTTCTTTTTCTTATTCGGAAGGTGGGTTATTTTTTCACTTTTCCTTGTTCGGCATTAGGTTATTTTTCTTTATTCACTTTTTTTCCTTTTCCTTATTCGGAAGGTGGGTTATTTTTTCACTTTTCCTTGTTCGGAACTAGGTTATTTTTCTTTTATTCACTTTTTTTCCTTTTCCTTATTCGGAAGGTGGGTTATTTTTTCTTTTTCGAACGGTAGGTTACTTTTTCACTTTTCCTTGTTCAGAATTAGGTTATTTTTCTTTTATTCACTTTTTTGCCTTTTCCTTATTCGGAAGGTGGGTTATTTTTCCTTTTTCGGACGGTAGGTTACTTTTTCCTTATTCGGAAACCGACTGCACCAATTATGTATTGTGGTTTGAGTCTAATTTAAAAAAAAAAAACACAATTGTTTCTTTTTGTTTTATTATATTTATTTTATTTTATTAAATTCTAAAAGGAAAGCCGCTGTCCTAAGCGTGGCTGCACTTTCCAGTTAGATTGTATGTTTTAGACTGACTTATAATAATTTTATAATTTAACATGAGGCTTATTCTCTATGATATTATTTGCTTACTTTGC
Source organism: Dasysyrphus albostriatus (assembly GCA_946251815.1). Classification (NCBI taxonomy): domain Eukaryota; kingdom Metazoa; phylum Arthropoda; class Insecta; order Diptera; family Syrphidae; genus Dasysyrphus; species Dasysyrphus albostriatus. Next base: position 122,375,184 of record OX276335.1, on the reverse strand, counting down.
AAATAGTAGAATTGAACTTTCAAACGATTTGCTTTATAGGTTTCGGGTTTCGGCGTGTTTTTATATTGTGGGGAATACAAACGGGAAGGGGGTGTGTCCGTTGGGGAACAGTTTTGCTGTATAAGCAAAAATGGCGTGAGAACCTGTTATGATTTTGATATGCCGTTAGGCCAGGGGATTGTGGGAGGTGTCATGGGTGACGGTGACGTCTGGGACGTAACTCCTCCCCCCTTAGGATTCTGCTCCGGAGAATCATTTTTTTGAATATTAATTTTTGAATTAGTTTCATCATTTATTATTTTTTTTCTAAAAATTATAAAAATCGCGATCAAAAAGCTCAAAAGCAAAACATTAAAGCTGTAATTTATACTTGTATGTGTTTTATTACTAAATTTTAGTTCATCGATTAATTTGCGGTTTTTGATGTGAATCGCGTGTATTTCTTTCGTGGAAAAATTCAGTTCAATATTTTTTATTTTTACATTGCTTAAATTAGGTATGATAAAGCTTTCATAGAACATATAATTTTCATACTTAATATTATTTATTCTAATTATACAATTTTCAAATTGTATGATATAGTTTCCTTGAATTTCAATTTTAAAATCATTACAGTTATGCTCAATTAATGTTTTTGGCATATTTTTCAAGATTAAAATATTGTTAGTTAATTGCAATTTTTCATTGTTTTCATTTTTTATAAAATTACATGTTGTTTCCTCTTTAAAAATGTTTTGAATACATTCATCGTTTATAATTTTTAGATCTTCTTTCTTTAGTACATTATTATTATCTATAAAATTAGTTTTTCCATCAGTAATTAATTTATTGTAAGTAGAGGAGAGCTCAAGTGACTTTAAATTCGGAATTGCTTCTATAAGAACTCGGTGAAACTTTTTAGTGCTATAATTTGGAATCATTACTATGAAAATTATTTGATTATTATGAAAAATGGTGGAACTTTTAATATCTTTACATTTTTCGAGTGTTATATTAAAATTTTCAATTTCCTTTTCTGACAACATATTTTTACCTAGAAGACCTAATTGGCTTAGTACAATACTTTCTTTAACTTTTTTTTACTTGATTATTAAGTAATTGTATATCATACTGCATTTGAAACGCATGTTGCATAGTTGTTATTCTAAGGTTTTCTTTGTCTATTGCATTGCTAATGGCTGAGAATTGTTCTTTTATTTCACTTTGTTGCTTGTTAATGTGTTCTGTAACGTTAAAAATATTTTCGTAAGACTTTGTGTTTATCTTAACCTGGTCGTTTAATCCGCTTATTAGATTATTATTATTTTCTTCGTTTAGACTAAGTCTCGACCTAATTTCTTGTTCGTCTTCGTAGTCCATGGTTCCTGCTAAATATTTTAGACTTTTTCCTACAAAGTTAAATAACGCTCTTTTTTGTCTATCTTTGTGAATCAGGCTATTAATTTCGTGTTCCAGTTGATTAAGTCCATGTACAATAGTCGGGTATTCGTTTTTGTCTTCTAATTTGTCAACGTTTTGTTTTATCAATTTGAAACTATCTGTCCATAGTGTTAGATTAATAATGTGCAGAATTTTGCAATAGTTTTCTATTATTTTGATTTCTTCGCCTCTAATCGTTATAAATCCTTTTCCTGTATTTATGTCTTGAGCGTCAATTTTTTGTCCGTCTGTGGATGTAATTATTAAAAGTATTATGAATAGTGTCTGAAAGAAGAAATTTTGTATTTTCATATCTATAATTTCGTTTAACTTGAGTTTTGTAATATTTGCTCCCTTTTTCATCGCTAACATGGTTTTATCTATAATTTGGGTATCTGTCTTCTTATACATAGGCTTAAGTTTATTACTAACTCTGTTTCGTAAATATGAATGATTTTCTTCTGAAAAATCTATATCGGTTCTATCTTTATTGATTTTGTCTATATATTTTTCTTTATTTCTTTTAACTGACTCTATAATTTGGGGATATTCATCTCTAGTTACCTTTCCGTTTATAAAATCTATCGGTCGTTTTTTAGTCGTAGAATGTATTGTTTTATTATAAATTGTAACCGCTTTTAAGACTTTGTCACGAAGGGTATCTCTATTTGTGTTATCTGCTGAAAATGTTCTAATATGTTCATTGAGGGTGGAATGGAATCTCTCGATGTCTGAGTTTCCAGTTTTATTATAGGGAGTAGTAATATGGAGTTCTACGTTATTTTCCTTAAGATATTCTTTGACGTTAAGTGAAGAAAATCCTGTTTCTCCATCTGTTACTATTTTATTTGGGGCGCCGAAATTTGAAAATCTACATTTCAAAGCATTTATTAATGATATCCAAGTTCTATGCCTTATTTCATGTACAGTCACATGTTTGGTAAATTTGTCTATTATTGTTACGTACATTATATTAATGTGCGCATACCAGATATCAATGTGGATTATTTGGTTCGGTTTTCAGGTGTCTCTGTGATTTGTAAGGGTATTTTGCATGGTAACCTCTCATATTTCGCTTTATTACAGATCTCACAATTGTTTATAAATTTTTGAATTGACTCTTTAAGTCTTGGGGTGTAATAAACGTCTTTTATTTCCTCATATGTTTCGTTTATTCCACGATGGTTATATAAGTTATGTGTTTTATAAATTACTTGTAAGACTTTTTCCTCGTCTTCTAAATCGCCTAGGAATTTGGAGCATTTTATTAATCTTAGAAGTTTATTTTTACTAAAATATTTCAAATAACTATCTTGGAATTGGGCGAAAAGATGATCGTTTGAGGAGTATATTCCGACAATGCCCTTGTGTGGGAAAAATGACTTCATTATTTCTAACATGAGTTTTTCATTATAATTATTAAATTCAACAACTATTCTTCTTTTGTTAAATACTTTATAGAGTTTGTGGTTATTTAGGCCTTCTGAATGATGTAATACGATTTGAGTTTTATAGAGATTTACTGGGGAATCAATGATAGGAATATATTCACTACTGTCTTCGCGAGCACTGTGGATTGTTGGAATCATAGAAACATTGTCTATATTGTTAGGGATTTCATTTTCGTGGTGTGTTGTCCTTACCCTTGACGTATTCAACGTCAAAATTGAACTCTTCCAATTTCAGTTTCCATCGCTGCAGTTTGGAGTTTTGTTCCTTGAGGGAACTTAGCCAAAGCAATGGTTTGTGGTCAGTGCGAACCGGGAATTTTGTGCCAAAAAGATAAGGTCTGAAGTATTTGACTGCCCAGACTATAGTCAGAAGCTCTTTTTCGATTACTGAATAATTAATTTCATGCTCATTGAGCGTGCGACTTGCGTAACAAATCGGATGTGAATCTTGAGATAACACAGCACCTAAAGCATATTTAGATGCATCTGTTGTGAGCATAAACTTTTTGTCAAAGTTGGGATACTTAAGTATTGGTTCTGAAGTTATTAATGTTCTTAATTCCTCAAAGCTATCGATATAATCAGAGTTTTTAGTGTCGATTTTTGCATCCTTTTTCAAAAATGTTGTCATAGGTTTAGCGACCTTTGAGTAATCTTTGATGAATTTCCGGTAAAAGCCGGTAATTCCTAAAAAAGCTTTTATTTGTTTGGCTGCTTTTGGAAGCTGGTATTCCTTGATTGCTGATATTTTATTAGGATTTGGTTTAATCCCTTCCGTTGAGAGTACGTGTCCCAGAAATTCTGTTTCGTGTTTCATGAATTCGCTCTTGTCTAACTGAATTTTTAAATTTGCAGTTTTTAGTGTTTTAAAAATGTTTGTGAGTGAGTCAATATGTTCTTGTAGGCTAGTTGAGAAGACTATTATGTCATCAAGGTATACAAGACATATTTTATTTATATGTTCTGCTAGGATGGAGTTCATAAGCCGCTGAAAGGTAGCCGGAGCGTTTTTTAGGCCGAATGGCATACGTACAAATTCGTAGTGGCCATTGCCATGGAAAACGCTGTTTTCCGAATATCTTCCTCGGCAATCTCGATTTGGTGAAACCCCTTCGCCAAATCGAGAGTGGTAAAGTATTGCGCTTTACCTAACTTATCAAAAATGTCCTCTATATTAGGGATAGGGAATTTGTCGTTGATTGACACATCGTTTAATTTGCGGTAGTCAACGACAACCCTCCATTTTTGTTTCCCTGAAGCATCCATTTTTTTTTTGGGACGACCTAAATTGGAGCTGAATAGGGAGATTTGCTAGGGCGGATAAATCCTTGTTCTAGCATTTCATTAACCTGTCTGTGCACCTCTTGCTTATGCACTTCTGGGTATCTATAATTCTTGACATAAATAGGTATGTCATTAGTGGTTTTTATTTCATGCTTAATCGCATGGGTAAACGAAAGATCGCTACCTTCTTGATAAAAAATATTTGAATATTTTGATATAAGCTTTTTAATTTCAGCTTTTTCTTCATCGTTGAGGTGATTGATCCGTATTTGTTCCATCACTGGGTCCTTATTCGTCTCAGTGTGGTAAATAGATAAAATTGGGATGTTTTCTTCATATGAAATAGCTATTTCATCTATTTAGTTCATTAAAGAAAATTGGGATTTGGGAGTTATTTGTAATGAGAAGCTTCTTTTTATAGTTTATTTCAGCTTCTAGTGGCAAAAGAATATTATTACCAATTAATCCGTCAAATTGGTTATGAAATTTGTATTCTAAAAATTCCGCTGTTTTGTTAGGTTTGAATTCTTCAAACAGGGGAATTCTTACTTTTTTGTTTATTAATATGGCTGTACTAGTCGTTGTAACCTTTATCGGTTTGTCGAGTGGCACTTGCCATTTCGGGTGGCAGATACCGGGGTTTAAAATGCTGGTGTCAGCACCGGTATCTATTAATATTCTTAGCTTATATTTGTTATTTTTTGTTCGTCAAATTATATAGGGAAGTCTGTTAGGCTTTCCCTTTGATAAGAGGCAGAGAGTGTATCCATGGGTTCTATGTTCCTATTCGAATTATTATTGCTAGAGGACATTCTGGTTTGACCAGAATTGTTATTGTTGGAATATCTGTTACTATAGTTATTATTGTTGTTATTTGATGGGTTTCTGGTTTGTCCTGAAGTAGTGAAGTTTCTGTATTGTCCAGACCTATTATTATTGTTAGAGGGGTTATAGTTATTGTAATTATTATTGTTAAAGGTATCTCTTTGATAATAATTATCATTTCTAACAAAATTGTTTTGGAATTTCAGATTTCCTTGATCCTGACCAATAAATTTGTTTATTATGTCCCTAATTTCGCTTAATTCAAATTTTTCCGAAAGGGCGTAAGCTAATGCCCCTGAGACCATTTCTTTAATTTTCATTGCTAAAACACTAAAAAGGATGTTTGTTACATTTCTACTGTTGTCGCTGAAGGCGGCATGTTCTGTTATATCTTCTACAATAGTTTTTATCTTACTATCTAACTCTCGTATAGACCTTACCCTTAATAGTCCTATTTGTCTGGTGATGGTTAAATCATCTTTTGCCGGTCGAAAGTGTTTCCTCAGTTTGTCTATGCATTTGGTCCAGGTTGATGGTATGTCGATCAGAAGGTAATTTTTTGCTGTTCCGGTGATTTTAGTGTTAAAGATGACTTCGTAAAGTTGTTGTCGCTCCTCTGCACTTGTATAGCCTTCTAATATTTTGTTTACTGATGCTGAGAATGACGGTAAAGTTCCTGGTTTTCCTTCATAGGGTGTAAGGTATCTTATTTCCTTTGCAATTTTCGCTCTGATGGTGACTGGTTGACTGTTGGTCACCAATAATTGTGTGAGCATTGTCACGCATTGTTCAAGATTATTTTGCGACATTCTGTCTCTTCTTTGGAGATCAAATTGGGTATTTCTTTTTTTGTTAATTTTGGAGTAGTTTATTTATAGTCAATTTCACTTGATTTTTATTGAGGTTCTTTTATTTAAAGTTCACTTTCACTTTTTCACTTTTCCTTGTTCGGAAGGTGTTTTATTTTTTCTTTTTCGAACGGTAGGTAACTTTTTCACTTTTTTTCCTTTTCCTTATTCGGAAGGTGGGTTATTTTTTCTTTTTCGAACGGTAGGTTACTTTTTCACTTTTCCTTGTTCGGAATTAGGTTATTTTTCTTTTATTCACTTTTTTGCCTTTTCCTTATTCGGAAGGTGGGTTATTTTTCCTTTTTCGGACGGTAGGTTACTTTTTCCTTATTCGGAAACCGACTGCACCAATTATGTATTGTGGTTTGAGTCTAATTTAAAAAAAAAAAACACAATTGTTTCTTTTTGTTTTATTATATTTATTTTATTTTATTAAATTCTAAAAGGAAAGCCGCTGTCCTAAGCGTGGCTGCACTTTCCAGTTAGATTGTATGTTTTAGACTGACTTATAATAATTTTATAATTTAACATGAGGCTTATTCTCTATGATATAGTTACGTCCCAGATGTCACCGTTACCCATGATACCTCCCACAATCCCCTGGCCTAACGGCATATCAAAATCATAACAGGTTCTCACGCCTTTTTTGCTTATACAGCAAAACTGTTCCCCAACGGGAACTACTACTTGCAAAGTAAGCAAATAATATCATAGAGAATAAGCCTCATGTTAAATTATAAAATTATTATAAGTCAGTCTAAAACATACAATCTAACTGGAAAGTGCAGCCACGCTTAGGACAGCGGCTTTCCTTTTAGAATTTAATAAAATAAAATAAATATAATAAAACAAAAAGAAACAATTGTGTTTTTTTTTAAATTAGACTCAAACCACAATACATAATTATATTATTTGCTTACTTTGCAAATAGTAGAATTGAACTTTCCCACGATTTGCTTTATAGGTTTCGGGTTTCGGCGTGTTTTTACATTGTGGGGAATACAAACTGGAAGGGGGTGTGCCCGTTGGGGAACAGTTTTGCTGTATAAGCAAAAATGGCGTGAGAACCTGTTATGATTTTGATATGCCGTTAGGCCAGGGGATTGTGGGAGGTGTCATGGGTAACGGTGACGTCTGGGACGTAACTGCATATTACTCAATCGATGTAGATACGCCTTGTGTTGAGAAGCACGGGTTCGCTGCCATTTTTTTACGAGCTTTTGGTTTCTCGTTTACTAAATCTTTTATCTCCTCAGGATATTTTTTGTTTCTATATCGAGGCATTAGCCATTGTTAAGGTGTGTTATCCCTAGCTTCTTTTTGTGTTGTAATACAATACAAAAAGACCACTATAACTATGTAATTAAAAAGACCAATAAAATTCCGGGATTTATAAAACGGCTCTCTCGCGATTTCCGAGATCTTTTTGTTCTAAAGCGTCTATATGTATCTTTTGTTACGCCAGTACTTGAATACGGATGTATAGTATACGCCCCAAACAACTTTGATGCAGTACTGCCGCCCGGTTTCGAAAGATAAACGGTCCCACCATCTATCCTCGTTTTTGTTTTTGTATTTTTTGACATAAATTATGGACCCACGAGTAGCAAACAAAGGGTGGTCACTCTACACAGTGATTCGTGTATGTAGAGAAGGCAAGCTGATCCGAACAAATGCCAAAAGCCGGATACTCCGTTAACGACTGAGCTAGTATTTAAAATTGGGCCCCAGCCAGACTAATCATCGGCTCGGGTCGTGTTACACTTTAGATTCAGCCCAATAGGAAAATTGGACTTGGTGATGAAGGGAATATGATGAGAAAAGAGTGGCAGACAGCGATTCGCCGTACTATCTTTTTGACTTGGTTTAACATGATTCTTTTGACAGACTTACATGGGTCAACATATTGTACTGACTCTCACATTTGTACTATAACGATTCTCGAATGAACCATAACCACTCTCGAATAAAAGAAACACCGAATTCCCGATTAGACATGACACAAACCAACCTGCAGAGAGGTTTGGTGAGTCTTAGAACTTCCAATATTAAACGTCAAAATGAAAGCTTTACAAGGGGAAATTTAGGGGAAATTTCCCCTATAGAAAGCTCTTGTAGTAAATACTAAACCTTCTAGCTTTTTCGTGAATCTTGTGAAAAGTATAAAGGCACATGTTTGACCGGCAGAGGACGCAGTTCATTTTCAATCGTAAATACGTAAAGTTGGTTGTAATAAAAGTAAAGTGGTGAATTAATTTCAGTAATGAACGATAAATTGTTTTGTGGTTGTAAGAGTAAAGTGTTTTATTTTGTAATGTAAGTAAGTGGAGAATTTAAATAAAGTGAATAAGTTTTATCAACGAACCTGTCAAAAATATTACATTGGTGTCAGAAGTGGGATAAAACTTAATTTATTTGGGCTTAGATAATTAATTGTGCTTTAACAGACAATAATTCCAAAAAGTGAACGTGACTGTGAAAGTGAAAATAAGAAAAGACAATGGGTAAAACTCTAAATGATTTAAATTTAGTGGAACTTCAGGCAGAACTGAACAAGCCAGGTCTTCCTACTGCTGGAACGAAGAATGATCTTATAATTCGTCTGCAAGAAAGTTTAAGAAAACGTGGAGAAAACCAAGACACATTTATATTTGACATTGAAATAGAGGACGAGCAAGAACAAGAAAGGACGCCGGACATAACAACTTTGATGTCACAGCTGCTCGACAGCCAAAAGAATCTTCTCGAATAAAGCCAACAACAATGCAATGAACAAAAGAATCTTCTCGTACAATTCGAACAGCAAAGCCAAGAACAACGCAATGAACAAAAGAATGTTCTTAAACGATTAAACGATTTTACAAAAAAGCCAAAAACAAAAGAATCTTGTAAGGTGCCAGTTATAGCTATCATTGAAACTCATCATTGAAAATTTCAATGATTGATTTTAAGACACTAAGAAAGCAAAATCATTTATTTTTTCGATGAAGAAATAAAGCTTTTGACTAAATTGATATTTATAGTCAAAAAAAAATTGCAAATAGGCCCAACTTTCCACATAAAATGACTTGTCTTTTTTCAATGATTGAACTACCTTACCAATGATCATTGGAATCTTCAAAGTCATTTTATGGGGAAAGTTGGGCCTATTCGAATTTTTTTTTGCACCAGAAATATTAATAAAGTCTCGTGCTTTATATACTCATGAAAATAATAAATGATTTTCCTCTGCATATGTCTCAAAATCAATCATTAAAATGTTCAATGACAAGTTTCAATGATAGCTATAACTGGCACCTAAAACAACAAAGCCAAGAATTACGCAGTGAACAAAAGAATCTTCTTAAACGATTCAAACAACAAAGCTAAAAACAAAAGAATCTTCTAGAACAACAAAGCCAGGAACAAAGGAATCTTCGAAATCTTCTTGAAGGTAAGTTAGAAGCCTACAACAGAATTATCGCCCTTGACGTGCGTGTCGATAAATGATTATCGACAATAGAAGCAAAGTTCAAAGATAAATCAAGAGAGTGGAGAAAAGCTTTCAGGAACTTAAGAAGCGCCTATGCAATAAACCTGTTTTGGCCAATCCGACATCAGGGAAACAAGTCGCAATTTCATGATAGACAAGAGAAGGTCATCGCCTATTACAGCAAGGTACTCTCAAAGCCAGAAAGAAATTATTATGTGACTAGAAGAGAACTTCTAGCTCTAATATCGGCTACAAAACACTTACATAAGTACATCTATGAACAGAAGTTCCTTCTTCGAACAGACTATGGCGCACTTAATTGGCTTTTGAACTTCAAAAATCCAAAAGGTCAAGTGGCAAGGTGGATCGAGAGATTGCAGACATACGACTACCAGATTCAACATCGAAGATGTTGTCTCGGAAACCCTGCAAACCGGACTACAAGCATGCACACGTCAAGAAGAAAATGAGGTAGCTGCCATCCAGCGATTAAGAATCGATCCCATTTACGGTTGGAGTAATGAAAAACTGAGGATCGCCCAACAAGAAGACTCGGATATTGAACCCTTTCTTGCATGGAAAGGAGACTAGGAGAAACCAGAATGGGGTGACATTTCCGATAGAAGTCCAACTCTTAAGGTCTATTGGGCACAATGGGACTCTCTTCATTTACAAGAAGGAGTACTAAGACGTAAGTGGGAGTCCACAGATGGCAAATTATATGTGATGCAGCTAACCGTGCCTCAATCCAAAGTTAATGACGTTCTTCAAGAGATGCATGAGGGCGCTTTCGGAGGACATTTGGCAATCAATAAAACACTGAAGAAGGTAAGGCAGCGATTCTACAGGCTACATGCGAGAAAAGACGTTGAAAAATGGTGCCGAGATGTGATACTTGTGCTGTAAGGGGCCAGGTAGAAAAATCCATTGTAAAATGCAGCACTATAACGTGGGCATGCCTTTTGAGAGGATTGCAATAGACGTTGCGGTACCTTTTGCAGAAACCGAAAGAGGAAAACGATTCATCCTGGTAGTAGTCGACTACTTCAGCAAGTGGCCTGAGGCATTTGCCATTCCAAACCAAGAAACTAAAATAGTCGTGGATGAGATTATTTTTAACTGGGTTAGCAGGTTTGGTGCGCCGATGGAACTTCATTGAGATCAAGGAAGAAACTTCGAGTCTAAAATCTTTCAGGAAGTTTGTGCAATCCTTGGCATTAAAAAAAACGAGGACAACACCGCTTCAACCACAATCTGATGTAATGGTTGAATGATTCAACAGGACCCTTAAGAGGCCTCCGGACAAAAGTTCGAACTCAGATTCGAAGATTTTAATCTTCGAATATAAAACGAAATCAAAAAACTCACCCCCAACAACAATTTAATTTCGAACAAACATCGTTCGAGTGGTATGATAAGCAAAGGCATACAACACAAAAATAAAATGAAAAAAAAAAAATATGCGCATAAGCGCACACAGCCAGCTTGTTATTGTTTTTGTTCCAGTCGATCTCGTACTGTGGAAGTGTTTAGACGTTTTCGGCTTCCCCAATTTATTTAAATTAAATATTTTGGAGTGACAAGTTAAAGTTTAATTACAGTCAAGCTATTTTCAATAGTGCCAATAGCACAGAGGAAGAGGTGGCAGAGTCAGTCGATCTCGATCTGTGAAAGTATACACACGTTTTCGGCTTTCACAGTGTTTACAAATAAAATCGGAGTGTCCAGTACAAGTTAGTACCAAAGCCAAGATTTTTTTAATAGTGCAATAGCACAGAGGAAGAGGTGGCGGACCGTCAGTCTGAGGGTCACGAGTTCGAGTCCCAGTCGGGCATAAAAACATTACAAGCTTTTTTTCACAACAGGGAGGTGGAAAATTTTATTGTCTGGGAAAAACAGCAGATGGAAAGAGAGAAAAGTGCGGGGCACCGAAAGGTGGCCCAGCAACGAAAAGTAAAGCTTCAACGGCACCAGTAGCGGGGACATCGAAAGATGTCATAGCAACGGCACCGATGGCAACAACATCAGCAGCAACGGCGTCATCAGCCGATACCCCCGTAAAGAGGAGAAAAAAAATCCGATGTGCGCCGAACTTGGTGAAGCGGCGCTCTACCATCACTACAGCAGAGCTGCCAGCTGGGGGAAAAGGGGCGTCGCGAGTTACCAAATCTTCAGCAGCAATAAAAATACAACAGCAGCTAAACACTTCGCCCTCTGACGAGAAACAAATTGAATATATGTCCGAAGGAGGTGAAGGGCTTTACGCAACGGGTGATAGCAACATCATCGACATAACATCACCAGAGGCGTCCTCAGACGAAGAAGATGAGGCACACAAAACTAAAGAGGTTGATGATGAACAACCAAAAGACGAACAGCGAATCAGCGAGCAGATTGGTGCCATAGAAGGGGAGATGGTGCGCCTCAATGCCCAACTTGCGACACTGGTGCTAGCTCTAAGGAACAAACAAGAGGCTCGCCGTGAAAAAGAAAGGCTGGAGCGAGAGCTAAAGGTACCACAGGCGCCAAAAAAAGAAGTGCAACAGCCACCACAGCTGCCACCAAAAGAGCAGCTACAAATACGGGAGCAGCCCAAAGAAAACCTGCTTGTACAGTAGCCACAGCAGCAGCCAATGCCTAAGGAGCAAAGGCAACAAAATAAAAAGCAGCAACAGAACCAAAAGCAGCAGACAAAACAGCAGCAGCAAAAACAATAGGAGCGGAGCCGACAGCAGCAGGAAGAACACCAGCAGCAGTCACAGCCGCCCCAAAGCAAAAAAGAGAAGGTGCCGCCCATCAACACCTATAAGATGGAATTAAAAGAGACCATAGACCTATGTAAGTCGGCCATAGGCCAAAACTTTTATATTAAACGACTAAGTAAGGATAGGCATGCTATACACTGCTTCACAGTGGCGGAGCATAAAATTATTAAAAACTTATTAAAAGAATCCACGACTGAGTTCTTCAGTTTTACCCCAAAAGTGGATAAATTTCAGCGCTGCCAAAGGTTTGGCCACGCTGCAGCAAACTGCGAAATGCAGTCACGCTGCGTTAAGTGTGGTGAGAACCACATTAAGGGAGAGTGCAAGCTCGGAGAGGAAATGGTTGAAGACATGACCCAGCTTAAATGTGCACTTTGCGGAAAGGAGGGGCAGCCTGCTAATTATCGGTGTTGCTCAGCTTTTCAGCAGATTCGCAACAATAAAGCGGCTAGGCAGACAGTGGCAGAGATACGCCCATCAGCGCGTGCTCCCACAGCAACGTCCGTTAATCCCCAAATTTCCTATGCCCAAATGGCGGCAGGAAGGGGAAAAACGGTACAGCCTGCAGCTAAGGCAGCCCAACCGGCCCCAGTGCCAAAGGAACCGAACGCTCAGGCCGAAATAAGAAGTATGTTGCTGGCAATTCAAGGCCAGTTAACAGGACTTCAGACCCAGATAAAGGAGCAGGCGACTAGGGTAGACTATCTCTACTCTGTTTTGCCTAGCCTATCGCAACAGAGGTTAAAGGCGCGCTGTCGGAGAGGCCTCTAAGGATCCTTACTGTGAATGTAAATTCACTGATTAGGACCGAACGTAGAGCTAATCTTTTCCAATTGTTGAAAGACCAAAGTCCAGATGTGTTTATGACCAGCAAAACTAAGCTGAACCAGAAACATAAGTTGATTAACAACAATTACAATATCGTTAGAAGAGATCGACCCAACTCCACTCAAGGGGGGGGCGTCGCAATCTTCATACGAAAAGGCATTAATCATAAAGTTATATATAATAGTGATCTGCCCAGATTTCGGCTGTTAGAGGCGTGCATCGTATGCATTCCTCTCCAACAAGGGGAGAGAATGTATGTGATCGCGGCTTATGCACCGGAATCACCTCAGCCAACTGATTTTATGACAGAGCTTGAAAAACTTTTCGAATGTCTACGCTTGAGCTTGGAAGAAAATTACTTTCTCATGGCCGGTGATTTGAATGCCAAACTCCAAGATTGGGGAAATCAAATTCAGAATCAAAGAGGTATTCATCTTTTCAATTGGATGAATCGATACAACACTGAATATGGTGTCGACCTGCTGGCTACGGATCGGCCATCGTTTCCAAGAAGCGGTGCCTACCTGGATCTATTGCTAATAGACGCAAGACTGACAATTACTGACACTGTGGGTCAAAGACCAAGAAACTGTTTACGAACGATCGAGTACGACAGTGATCACTGCGGACTCACCGCCGTAATACAGCTTCCGAATGAGCTCGTGGAGTTGGATGAGTATGTACCTGTGCACACTTACAATTACAGTAAGGTGCACTGGCCACGCTTTACCAACGCCTTATCGAGCGAAATCAGTTCGAATAACATATCCCCACCAAATGACAGGAATTTGACAAATAACGAAATAGACCAATACTTAGAACAAATGGACGAGACAATCAAACGAACAATGAACAGAACAATACCGAAATACAAGTAACGGGACGCAACCGACATGTATCGGAACGCGACCATTGACGCACTATACAGGCAAAAAAGTGGACTGCTGACAAGAATCAAACTGTTGTACCGACGGTTTACTGACCCTCACCATCTGGAGATTAGGACACTGAAGATCAAGAATATCAACCAACTAATTAAAGAAAACTATCGGTTGTCAATTAATTTGTTTTGGGATAACGAAATTCGAGCCGTTAACTCTAGCGACCCGAGCATGTTTCCCCATATTAACAAGATATTTAGAAGGAATGATCAGAACGATCTTCCGTGTCTTAAGCTTCAGAGAACGACGGACAACAGAGACGTACTTCTGACAGCAGGAATTAATCCAGAGGACGCCGTCTTGGACGATGACCTCTTGGCTGTCGAAGATCCGCAGGAGAAAGTGGAGGCTGTGGGGGCTGCTTTCCAGCAAGTGTTCAAGGTAAATGCGTGCATTCGCCCCAATCATGACCTGGAAAACAGAGCCTTGCTCCATCACTTCTACCTTCGGAATGACATCACGCAATGGCGATCAGAGAACCTTGGTTTCACCGGGTTCAATGAAGATGATTTTGCAAACGCCATAATCGCCAAGCAAACTGGGCCCAGTTCTCTGTTAATTACGAAGGTGGAGCTCCAGCTCATCTTCGATTCATTGAAAAAGAAGAAGTCAGCAGGAGTTGATGGCATATCCAACGTTGTACTTCGACATTTACCTCAAGAAGCAGTAGACATTTATACCACTCTGTTCAACAACGCTTTGAATAATGCATATTATCCAGTGCGGTGGAAGACAGCTGTGGTGCATCCTCTCCCGAAAAAGGGAAAGGACAACTCCAATCCGGTGAATCTCCGGTCGATAAGTCTTCTTCCGAGTATCAGCAAGGTATTCGAAAAAGTTATCAACAGAGCTCTGTCTAAGTGGGCAGAGGACAATAATATTATACCGGATAATCAGTTCGGTTTTAAGGCGGGACATGACACCATTCATGCCACGTCGAAACTCGTTTCTGATGTCCAATGGAACAAATCTAAGAAGCAGTGTACGGGTGCCTGTCTGGTTGATTTGGAGAAGGCCTTCGACACCGTATGGTTAGAGGGTCTTTATCTTAAGCTGACCAGACTTGGTATTAGTAAACCACTATTATATATGCCTTATGATATGCTCAATGGCAGAAAGTTTGTTGTCAAAAGTGGCAATGTAACTTCTGCCACAACCTTTAATTTTGAAAATGGTCTTCAGCATGGAGCGGTCAACTCGCCGATTCTATTCAGCATTTACACCAGCGATCTGATAAGTAGTCTAACTCAGGCAATTGCGTATGCCGACGATCTAATTGCGTACAGAATAGCTCCAAAAGTCGAGGTCATCAGGATTCTTTTGCAGCGTGACTTCGAGAAGATTCAGCGATATTGCGATGACTGAAAGTTGAAAATCAACTTTCAGAAATCAGAAACTATCTTGTTTAGGACTCCGTTGCTTAGAGCCACAAGGGATACGAGAAAGAACTGGCGCAAGCTGGTGATCGTAGGACCAAATGGACATCCACTGGCGAGTAAAAGTGTAGTAAAGTACCTTGGCATCTGGATGGATCAGTATTTGTATTTCGACAGACATATAAATGCTGCTCTGGCCAGGGCTAGGGGAGCTTTTGCCCTGACGAAACGGTTGTTTTACAGCAGCCGGCTTGACAGCAGGGTGAAGGTGATTTGCTACATGGCCCTTATCCGGCCGATGATTGCCTATGGATGCCCGGTTTGCCCCATCTCAAATGAAAAAGATTCGGGTGTTTGAGAGGCAGTGTCTTCGACGCTGCCTTGGATTGCACAGAACAGTTGATGATGAACAACCAAAAGACGAACAGCGAATCAGCGAGCAGATTGGTGCCATAGAAGGGGAGATGGTGCGCCTCAATGCCCAACTTGCGACACTGGTGCTAGCTCTAAGGAACAAACAAGAGGCTCGCCGTGAAAAAGAAAGGCTGGAGCGAGAGCTAAAGGTACCACAGGCGCCAAAAAAAGAAGTGCAACAGCCACCACAGCTGCCACCAAAAGAGCAGCTACAAATACGGGAGCAGCCCAAAGAAAACCTGCTTGAACAGTAGCCACAGCAGCAGCCAATGCCTAAGGAGCAAAGGCAACAAAATAAAAAGCAGCAACAGAACCAAAAGCAGCAGACAAAACAGCAGCAGCAAAAACAATAGGAGCGGAGCCGACAGCAGCAGGAAGAACACCAGCAGCAGTCACAGCCGCCCCAAAGCAAAAAAGAGAAGGTGCCGCCCATCAACACCTATAAGATGGAATTAAAAGAGACCATAGACCTATGTAAGTCGGCCATAGGCCAAAACTTTTATATTAAACGACTAAGTAAGGATAGGCATGCTATACACTGCTTCACAGTGGCGGAGCATAAAATTATTAAAAACTTATTAAAAGAATCCACGACTGAGTTCTTCAGTTTTACCCCAAAAGTGGATAAATTTCAGCGCTGCCAAAGGTTTGGCCACGCTGCAGCAAACTGCGAAATGCAGTCACGCTGCGTTAAGTGTGGTGAGAACCACATTAAGGGAGAGTGCAAGCTCGGAGAGGAAATGGTTGAAGACATGACCCAGCTTAAATGTGCACTTTGCGGAAAGGAGGGGCACCCTGCTAATTATCGGTGTTGCTCAGCTTTTCAGCAGATTCGCAACAATAAAGCGGCTAGGCAGACAGTGGCAGAGATACGCCCATCAACGCGTGCTCCCACAGCAACGTCCATTAATCCCCAAATTTCCTATGCCCAAATGGCGGCAGGAAGGGGAAAAACGGTACAGCCTGCAGCTAAGGCAGCCCAACCGGCCCCAGTGCCAAAGGAACCGAACGCTCAGGCCGAAATAAGAAGTATGTTGCTGGCAATTCAAGGCCAGTTAACAGGACTTCAGACCCAGATAAAGGAGCAGGCGACTAGGGTAGACTATCTCTACTCTGTTTTGCCTAGCCTATCGCAACAGAGGTTAAAGGCGCGCTGTCGGAGAGGCCTCTTAGGATCCTTACTGTGAATGTAAATTCACTGATTAGGACCGAAAGTAGAGCTAATCTTTTCCAATTGTTGAAAGACCAAAGTCCAGATGTGCAAAACTAAGCTGAACCAGAAACATAAGTTGATTAACAACAATTACAATATCGTTAGAAGAGATCGACCCAACTCCACTCAAGGGGGGGGGCGTCGCAATCTTCATACGAAAAGGCATTAATCATAAAGTTATATATAATAGTGATCTGCCCAGATTTCGGCTGTTAGAGGCGTGCATCGTATGCATTCCTCTCCAACAGGGGAAGCGAATGTATGTGATCGCGGCTTATGCACCGGAATCACCTCATCCAACTGATTTTATGACAGAGCTTGTAAAACTTTTCGAATGTCTACGCTCGAGCTTGGAAGAAAATTACTTTCTCATGGCCGGTGATTTGAATGCCAAACACCAAGATTGGGGAAATCAAATTCAGAATCAAAGAGGTATTCATCTTTTCAATTGGATGAGTCGATACAACACTGAATATGGTGTCGACCTACTGGCTACGGAGCGGCCATCGTTTCCAAGAAGCGGTGCCTACCTGGATCTATTGCTAATAGACGCGAGACTGACAATTACTGACACTGTGGGTCAAAGACCAAGAAACTTTTTACGAACGATCGAGTACGACAGTGAACACTGCGGACTCGCCGCCGTAATACAGCTTCCAAACGAGCTCGTGGAGTTGGATGAGTATGTACCTGTGCACACTTACAATTACAGTAAGGTGCGCTGGCCACGCTTTACCAACGCCTTATCGAGCGAAATCAGTTCGAATAACATATCCCCACCAAATGACAGGAATTTGACAAATAACGAAATAGACCAATACTTAGAACAAATGGACGAGACAATCAAACGAACAATGAACAGAACAATACCGAAATACAAGTAACGGGACGCAACCGACATGTATCGGAACGCGACCATTGACGCACTATACAGGCAAAAAAGTGGACTGCTGACAAGAATCAAACTGTTGTACCGACGGTTTACTGACCCTCACCATCTGGAGATTAGGACACTGAAGATCAAGAATATCAACCAACTAATTAAAGAAAACTATCGGTTGTCAATTAATTTGTTTTGGGATAACGAAATTCGAGCCGTTAACTCTAGCGACCCGAGCATGTTTCCCCATATTAACAAGATATTTAGAAGGAATGATCAGAACGATCTTCCGTGTCTTAAGCTTCAGAGAACGACGGACAACAGAGACGTACTTCTGACAGCAGGAATTAATCCAGAGGACGCCGTCTTGGACGATGACCTCTTGGCTGTCGAAGATCCGCAGGAGAAAGTGGAGGCTGTGGGGGCTGCTTTCCAGCAAGTGTTCAAGGTAAATGCGTGCATTCGCCCCAATCATGACCTGGAAAACAGAGCCTTGCTCCATCACTTCTACCTTCGGAATGACATCACGCAATGGCGATCAGAGAACCTTGGTTTCACCGGGTTCAATGAAGATGATTTTGCAAACGCCATAATCGCCAAGCAAACTGGGCCCAGTTCTCTGTTAATTACGAAGGTGGAGCTCCAGCTCATCTTCGATTCATTGAAAAAGAAGAAGTCAGCAGGAGTTGATGGCATATCCAACGTTGTACTTCGACATTTACCTCAAGAAGCAGTAGACATTTATACCACTCTGTTCAACAACGCTTTGAATAATGCATATTATCCAGTGCGGTGGAAGACAGCTGTGGTGCATCCTCTCCCGAAAAAGGGAAAGGACAACTCCAATCCGGTGAATCTCCGGTCGATAAGTCTTCTTCCGAGTATCAGCAAGGTATTCGAAAAAGTTATCAACAGAGCTCTGTCTAAGTGGGCAGAGGACAATAATATTATACCGGATAATCAGTTCGGTTTTAAGGCGGGACATGACACCATTCATGCCACGTCGAAACTCGTTTCTGATGTCCAATGGAACAAATCTAAGAAGCAGTGTACGGGTGCCTGTCTGGTTGATTTGGAGAAGGCCTTCGACACCGTATGGTTAGAGGGTCTTTATCTTAAGCTGACCAGACTTGGTATTAGTAAACCACTATTATATATGCCTTATGATATGCTCAATGGCAGAAAGTTTGTTGTCAAAAGTGGCAATGTAACTTCTGCCACAACCTTTAATTTTGAAAATGGTCTTCAGCATGGAGCGGTCAACTCGCCGATTCTATTCAGCATTTACACCAGCGATCTGATAAGTAGTCTAACTCAGGCAATTGCGTATGCCGACGATCTAATTGCGTACAGAATAGCTCCAAAAGTCGAGGTCATCAGGATCCTTTTGCAGCGTGACTTCGAGAAGATTCAGCGATATTACGATGACTGAAAGTTGAAAATCAACTTTCAGAAATCAGAAACTATCTTGTTTAGGACTCCGTTGCTTAGAGCCACAAGGGATACGAGAAAGAACTGGCGCAAGCTGGTGATCGTAGGACCAAATGGACATCCACTGGCGAGTAAAAGTGTAGTAAAGTACCTTGGCATCTGGATGGATCAGTATTTGTATTTCGACAGACATATAAATGCTGCTCTGGCCAGGGCTAGGGGAGCTTTTGCCCTGACGAAACGGTTGTTTTACAGCAGCCGGCTTGACAGCAGGGTGAAAGTGATTTGCTACATGGCCCTTATCCGGCCGATGATTGCCCATGGATGCCCGGTTTGCCCCATCTCAAATGAAAAAGATTCGGGTGTTTGAGAGGCAGTGTCTTCAACGCTGCCTTGGATTGCACAGAACACGAGAGTTGGAGTACAAACATTACTATTCCAACCTGGTCCTATACAACGGTGCCAACATAAACAGGATAGATAATTTCTTGCTGAAACTTATTCGAGGTCACATTGCAAGAGCGATGTCCTCGTCTAACAGCTTAATTTTCGGGGCTTATTACCATAAATAAGAATACTACGAGAGTGTGCGTCTAAGCGGCTTTATTCCGCCCGATGCATTCCTCCACCTAGACAGTCGAGGGCTGATCCAGGATAGAGCGGCGGTTCCGCTAATCTACCACGTCAGCCGTAGAACTGTGGATCGGCGGCACAAGACGGAGCTGACCACATTCGGTTCAGTAGGACTGTGTCCGAACGGGACCGAAGAGATAGGGTAAAGCAGGAGAACCAGTTCTGGTGGTTAAAAAACGATGATGAAGTTCCTTCAGACATTTAATAGTTGACCTTACTATTTTCTTTTGTATGGCCGACTTGCATAGGTTTAGGTAGTTAGTTTTAAGTATTGACAGTCAGGGTGGCACAAAAAAAAATATATATTTAAAATATACAAAAACACAAAAAAAATTATAAAACCCACAAAAATACAAAAAAATTTCAAAACCGGAAAATGCTTGCTGTGGCTTTTCTAGTTTGTAAGTAGCTTACTAGTAGGTTATAACTAGTTTATATTAGTTAGCTTTAATTTAGTTTTATGTAGTTTGTAAGCTTTATATAAAACCAAAAAAATAAAGACATAGATACCGAGTTTTTTTGAAAAATTCTTCTCGGTAAAAAATAAAGCCGACCTGAATTTAGTATTAAGATAGTTCTAAGGCCGAAAGGCATTAGCATTAAGTTATTATAGTTTAACTTAGAGCGCCCGACTAGGGCCAGTAAGTTTCTTTTAAAATATTGATAAGTAGGCTAGTTTTTATGAATTTTTGTCTAGCTTTAAGATAGTTTTAAGAAAATTGAAAAATAAAAATGAATTACAAAAGAAAAAAAAATTATTTTTGTTCCTTGCACTACTTACTTGCTCCAATGTTTTTATTATTTTTTTTATTATAGAGGGTAAGGTGTATGTAGGTAAATGTATTAGTGTGTTTGGAAGGGATATTATTTGAATGTTTACTTTTGGATCGTGGTGCGCGGAGCGCTATTTGTGAAATTGTGTCTTTCTCATTTTTTTTCTCGTTAGGGATTAAAGTTGTTACATACATATTATATATCTTTTTGGCTTTCTTATTTTTTTTTTTGTTTTCCTATTAGGGAGAAAAACGAGTGTTGAAATTTTTTTCTCACGGATGATATTAGATTTACCGTCGTATTTTTGCCTTCCATACACCCAGATAGTCCAGTTACCTTATAGTTTCGTAGGAGGAGGACCTTTGCGTCAGATCTGGCAATTCTGGTTTTTTGTTAGTTGTTTGTGATGTTTGCCTTACTAATAATCTAAGATTCCGACCATGGTAAAACATCTAAGAAAACCGCAAATAAAAATAAAACTATAGAGTGTGTAAGTTGGGTCAAAAGAAGAAAATAATAGTATTTGAAGGCGGGTGTAGGAGATGGCCATATGCAAGAAGTCTTCCGCGTTCAGCTCAATACTAGAGTCCAGAAGAGAGGAGAAACTCTGCAACAGCTCCAAGCAGACATCGAACGGTTGGCACATCTGGCATATCTGGCTGCAGGGGATGAAATCATCAACCAATTTGCAACAGAAGCCTTTGTCCGCGCTGTATCTGATATCAACCTTCCAATACTCCAACTTTACCTGTTTCCCAACCGGAAAACGAGTAAGAACCAACTTCGAGGGGCAGAAGCTGGTTTCTGGTGTCGATGGCCCCAGAACCACTTTTCGGGTCTCGCAGACTAAAGGAAACAATATAAGTCTGACAGTGGAGGCAATGTTAAACGGCAAGAAACAAGTGGCTACAATCGACACCGGTGCTACTGCTTCCATTGTTCGAAGAGACTCGATGAAGAAGACTTGGCTGCATAACACCAACACCTAGCGTCTGAGAACTGCAACAGGAGAGGCAGCCAGAGTGTACGGGGAGGTTCTTCTTACGGTCCGTTTGGCAGAACTGGAGTTTTCACATCTGTTTCTGGTGCCCGTACGGATACTTAACATCAAACCGTACGAAGTCAAGCTTAGAAGAGGGGAAGTTGTTGGAAAGTGTGAATCAGTATCTGCAATAACTAAGATCACAGAAGTAGACACTCAGCAATCTGTGGACCCGAGGAAATTGAACTCTATGAAGGCAAACCTTTTGAAGTCATCTAATTTAAGTGAACCACAGCTTGGTGTTGCTGGAAGCCTCCTTCACGAGTACGCTGATATACTTTCTTCACCCAGTGGACATATGGTCGAACACAACTGGTGCAGCATCGAATCGACACGAGAGACGCGAGACCAATTCGACAACCAGCGAGACGTCTCCCATTATCCAAACAAGCCGAAGTTGAAGAGATGATATCGACGATGAAGAAAGATGGGCTAATCGAAAATTCTAAAAGCCCTTGGGCATCCCCAGTCGTCCTTGTCAAAGAGAAGGATGGAAGTACTCGATTCTGTGTGGACTATCGGAGGCTGAACGATGTGACAAAGAAAGACAGCTATCGGGAACACAATACGACTGCCAAGTGAAACAAAATTTGGATATTATGGTAATGAGCCCCAAGGAATAGACGAATATGTGGAAAACCTGAAAGAAAAGCTTCTTGACATTCACGAAAGGACAAGGGAAATATAAAGCTATCGAATGATCGGATGAAAACACGATACGACACAAAAGCAACAACGAACGGATTCCAAGCGGGAGAACTTGTGTGGTTTTATAATCCCCACCGTCGGAAGGGACTTTCACCGAAACTTTAACAAAATTGGAAAGGCCCGTATATAATGGTTATAATGGTGAAGGATGTGATAGATTTGCTCGGGACGATCAATCTTAAGGAGGGGGCAGTGTAACGACTGTCACATTTGTACTATAACGACTTTGGAATGAACTTTTACCACTCTCGAATAAAAGAAACACCGAATTTTGGATTAGACGGGACACAGACCAACCTACGGAGAACTTTCGAATTTCCAATACTAAACGTCAAATCGAAAGATTTGGAAAGGGAAATTTATGGAAAATTTCTCTATGGAAAGCTCTGGAAGCAAATCCTAGAACCTTCCAGCTTTTTCAGGAACCTTGTGAGAAGTATAAAAGCACATGTCTGACCGGCGCAGGACGCAGTTTATTTTGAATCGTGAATGAGTAAAGTTGGTTGCAATAAAAGTAAAGTGGTGAATTAATTTCAGTGGTGAACAATAAATTGTTTTGTGGTTGTAAGAGTGAAGTGTTTGTTTTGTAAAGTGAATAAGTGGAGAATTTAAATAAAGTGAATAAGTTTTATTTACGAACCTGAGAAAACATTACAATATTATAAAATATTGATATTTAGGTTGGTATATCTTTTTTGCTTTCTTATTTTTTCGTTTTCTTATTATTTAGGAAAACTTGTGTTGACATTTTTTTCTCAAGGACGATTTTATTTTTACCTTCGTATTTTTCGTCATTCATTTCATACACCTAGATATTTATTATATCTTATTTTACCGAAATGCAGATACCTACGAACACTTTAAAGTATGCGAAGGTCATGTAGGAATGGGGTTGTAGGTATTTTCAAATTGATCTTGAACTAAGTGATTTTAGATTTTAGGATATTGTTTTGGTTGGTAAAGGAAAAGGTATATTTTTTCAATCTGCAGAAATTAGGAAGTGATTACTTTAATTAGAGGGTGTTTTTATTTTGTGTGTGTTTGGAAGAGTTTTTCATTTGAGGTGATAGTCCAGTAACTTTGTAGTTTCGTAGGAGGAGGACCTTGCGTCAGATCTGGCAGTTCTTTATTTTTGTAAGGTTGTTTGTGATGTTGGCCTAATAATCCAATATTCCGACCATGGTAAAAAATTTAAAAAACCGCGAAATTTTCCAGTAAATGTCGATTTTATACTAAAAGGACTAGCTTTTGATGAGAAAATTGTTCTACGATTTGAAAATAATTAAACTTGCATCAATTTGAGGCAAAAATCGTCTTTGTGGACAAAAGATTTTTCAATAGGAACCCTTTATGAAAAATTCATTGTGCTTGACATAAGATGCCTTAAGGCTGTAGAGCGTGTACGTTGGGTCAAAAGAAGAAAATGCAGTAGACGTTCGATTTAGTGAATCTCGAAATAATGAACTATCCACAGTAGTCAATTCCAAAATTTTATATAAAAATGGATTTTTTCTTAACAAAAATGTCTGGCAAGCATTTACCATTTGCTTGAGAATATTGAGGAATTGTTTTCTTTTTTTTAACCTGATTGAAAGCTTTGTTAAAATGTTAATAAATATGAAAACATTCACATCGAACAAAATGTGGAGTTCGGATAAAATTCGTCTTTAGAAAGTCTTTTAAAACTCTCATTCAAAAAAGGGAACAATCTCGAAAGAGTGCACAGACCTGGTTTTTATTACTGCACTAAATCGAGCGTCCACTGTAGTAGTATTTGAAGGCGGGTGCATATCTCCACCTTCAGGCGGGAGGCTAATTATCTTAAAACCTGGCTTAAAACAAGTTGTTGTGGGAGAAAATACTCAATAAATGAAAATATGAAAGTTCTGCAAGAAAAAGTGTAAATTCTCAAGAACTGAAAGACTTATAAAAATATGGTTTTCAGAATTTGACTTTAAGTAGAAAAAAAACGAAAAGAAAAAATCGCAGCACATATACAACATCTTGCTATAATTTTTTGAAAAGCCAGACATTTTTGCGCTTTTTCCAGTAATTAAATGGAGAAATATCGTTTAGCTCCACCCTTAGGCCTTAAGTCTATTCTTCAATATTATTTTCTTAAGGTTGTTTAAAAAAAAAATTGGTTTCAAACACAACATTTTGGTAAACATAATGAATTTTTCTTTTAACATTTTTTTTTTTATTTTATGTAATCTCGCACTGTTTTTGATTTAACTTTTTAATGCGCATAACAATTTTAAATCAAATACCGAAAACCAGATGCTAAAAATTCTCCATGTTTTTGAGAAAACTGAATATATATAGCTAAATCTACCTCACCTTTTTCGGTCCAGTTAATTTGTTAATATACCTCCTGTCTGTTACAAGTAGCTTATAGGTATAATAAATTTACTATTGCTTTAATTGAAAGGCTGTATTTTGAAAACTATTGGGGTCTACAGAAATTAATGAAGCCAACTTAGTTGTTTGGTTAATCGTAACACGCAATTGCTGCCTTAAGTAATCAACAACTAAAAAAAGTGTGAAAATTTAGCATGTTTTTTCTTATTTTTTACCATGTTGCGTTCGGCGTTCGGCGCTTGGGGCTTATTTATTATAATTCTGCGAGCGATCAAATGGCCTTAAACTAACTATTCGTACCTAAATATATGCATACATTAAAAAATGTAGGTATTACTTTTTGTATTTAATTCTTTATATTTTAAACTTATTTATTTAATTAATATTACCATATTTCTTGCTACATTAAGTTCAATAAAAACGCATTTTTTTCTTTTTATTAGGCAAGAAAAATAATTTAAAAATGCGTTTTTATTGAACTTTATGAAGCAAGACAAAAGGTAATTTTAAAACAATTTTTTTAAATACCTTAACGGGCGGAAAGCGATGGTAATATCCTGCCTTTGAATTTAAAGGATTCAAAACAATTTTCAAAACACCATAATGTAAACAAAAGATTTTTGAAATATAACTACAGTGTTTCAGTATAGAGTAGAAAAAATGTGGGCACAATACACATGAAAACTAAAAGCGGGGGCTTGCAGATTCATTTTGATAAATTCTGATATAGAACAAGTAAAATAAAAGAAAAAATACAAAAAAAATTAGTACCATCATGAAACTTGGTGAAAAAAATTTCATCCAAATTGTGGGTTTCAGCATAAGTTTTAAATAAAATTATTGCCTAAGCCTTCTCTCAGCTAAAGAAAAAAGCTCTGAAAATATCATCTAAATCATAAGAGCCTTTTCCGAGAAACCAATTACAAAAATTTTGTTTATAATAAATTAATAATAATATTCAAATTATCTGCCAATTCCAAACGATCAAGAGTATCCTTAAATTTCAGTCCAAAAAATGCGGTATCGTTTGGTACCGTCTCGGAGCTGGTATCGTATCGGTATCGTCTTGGTTTCCGATACCGATACAAAACAATACCGAGACTTTTCTGGTATCATGGCCTGGGCTAATAACACTACACTTCCCAATTTATTAAAAACACAGCCTTTCATGCGAAATATTTTTATTGACTTTTTGATTCTTCATTATATTAGTTCATAAAGCATTTTTACCAAGTTTCATTGTGGCACCATTTTTCTATAGGTTTTATTGAAATAATCCCACTACAACACCACCCTCCCCCCCAAAAAAAAAAAAACACCTTTTTACCACAGATATTTTTTTGGATTCTTCTGACTAATGTTTTTTTGTTTGACAGATGAACTATTGATGTCAAGTTTTACCAATGGACCATTATTTCCAAGTGGGTTTCGGTAAAATTTAACTTTATACTGAAAATACAGTCATCTTAACATAAAAATGACAATAATTAATTTGGTGTCATTTGATTAAGCATTAAAAACTACCTTAAAAACATGTGCCATTTACCTGGGTTTTTTTTTCATAAAAAAATGTTAGCTGAAAAATATTTCTTTTATTCTACGTATGTATGTGTATAATAAATAAAATAAATAAAACATCCTGAAAGCATAAGCTTAGCTTCTTGCACACAATAAACATAGTTCCTCCTAACTCACATTATTTGCATAACAAGAAAATAAAATCCTCATATTTTTGCTTGTTCGCGGTCAGAACACTTTTGTCAGTAGTTTGAAATTATAATCTTGATTACGTCAAAAAACGAATTTCCCACACAGAAAAAAATCTGTCTTACTTGACCTACAAATTTTTTCCTTATTTCTTTTTGACGTTACCTACCCACGAAAT
This sequence comes from Dasysyrphus albostriatus, assembly GCA_946251815.1. Classification (NCBI taxonomy): domain Eukaryota; kingdom Metazoa; phylum Arthropoda; class Insecta; order Diptera; family Syrphidae; genus Dasysyrphus; species Dasysyrphus albostriatus. Next base: position 122,348,634 of record OX276335.1, on the reverse strand, counting down.
AAGGGGATGTAGCCAGATGGTAGGGCGATCGCTTAGCATTACCCACACACAAACTTTTTTCATTTCATTTTATCATCTATGTACATCTCCACATTTCTATTCAATAATGCTGCCTATGTGTTTGATTCGACCTCCAACATGACATTTGCAACATTTTCGAAGAAAAGCCATCATATGGCAAATAGATTTACTAAAAATTCGAAATATTTAAAAATAACAATTTTTTGGTAGAAAAAAGACCCTTATGTAATAGGTTATTTCCAACAAAATTTTAGTTATTGTGGTGTTTTTTTAGCGAATTTGTCTATTAGAACATTTATGTCATTATGAGAATGTTTTGGGGTATTTGGTTCATTTCTTTTTACATATTTAAAAACACAATTGAAAAACCGAAAATTAGTCTATTTACAAAAGCAAATATGGATTTATGGTATTATATAATCAAATATGGATTTTGTTTTTTGTTTCATTTAAGAAATATAGTGAGAGGTTTTGAAAAAATCACGTAAGACTGCCAATGAATTCCCTAGGTTTTCGAAACAGGAGAAGATTACATTTATAATATATATTATTTTCACCATATAAATTAGGGCTTGCATATGGCTGAAACGATTCTTAGATTTCATTCTTATTTTTTGAACTATTTGCTTTTGAAAAATAGAAAATTAGTCTATTTCTAATTGTGTTTCGTTATTTTCAAATATTTCGAATTTTTAGTAGATCTATTTGCCACATGATGGCTTTTCTTAGAAAATATTAAAAATGTCATGTTGGAGATCGAATCAAACACGAGTCAAAGGCAGCATTATGAATATGAGGAGATGTACATACATAGATGATAAAATTAAATGAAAAAAGTTTTTGTGTGGGTAATGCTGAACGAGCGCTATACCATCCGGCTACACCCCTTCATTTTGTAGGTAGGTAATGTCAAAAAGAAATAAAGAAAAAAATCTTTATTCAAGTAAAACTGATTTTTGGCTGTGTGCGAAGGTCGTTTGTTGATGTTGTCAAGATTATAATTTCAAACTACTGACAAAATTGTTCTGACCGCGAACAAGCAAAAATATAAGGATTTTATTTTCAATGTTTTCTTGTTATGAAAATGATGTGAGTTAGGAGGTACTATATTTAATTTGTGCAAGAAGCTAAGCTTATGCTTTCAGGATGTTTTATTTAGTTTATTTATTACACATACATAGATATGTAGAATAAAAGAAATATTTTTCGGCTAAAATGTTTTTTATAAAAAAAAAACAACCTAGGCAAATGGCACATGTTTTTATGGTAGTTTTTAATGCTAAATCAAATGACACCAAAACCAAGTCAATACTACCTCGGAGAAAAAAGAAGTTATTGTCATTTTTATGTTAAGATGACTGTATTTTCAGTATAAAGTTAAATATCACCGAAATCCAATTGGAAATAATGGTCCATTGGTAAAACCTGACCGGTTCATTTGTCAAAAGAAAAACGTTACTCAGAAGATTCCAAAAAAATATCTGTGGTAAAAAGGTGTTTTTTTTTGAGAAGGTGGGGTTGTAGTGGGATTATTTCAATAAAACCTATAAGAAAAATGATATTGCAATGAAATTTGGTAAAAATGCTTTATGAACTAACATAGTGAAAAAGCAGAGTCTATAAAAATATTTCGCATGGAAGGGTGTGTTTTAAAGAAATTGAGAAGTGCGGTGATATTTTTCAAAATTATTTGAAAAGGATACTAGCGGTGCTGAACCTGGCACTTTTGCTACCCAAGGAAAATTCAATTTAGGCACCCCAAGCTTTAAAAAAACGAAAATTGTACAAATTAATATTTAAAAGTTTTATTTAATACTTTTTAAGGATTTTCGATAAAATAATTTCACAAAATATTGACATTGAAATGCTGTTCTTCGCGATTTCATTTTTGCAAATCTTGTAGCGATTTCTTCTTCTTCAATACGATTCAGCATTTTTTTTTCAATGGAAAGTGTTGCCAAGGCTGTTAATCGCTCTTCAGTCATAGTTGAGCGCAAATATGATTTTATTACTTTAAGTTTGGAAAAACTAGCTTCCCTTGTAGGAACACTTACAGGGAACTTTAAGAGAATTTTTAACGCAGTTGTTAAATTTGGATACAATTCAAGCAAATGGTTTGAAGCTAAATAATTTGAAATTGACAGCGGTTTGAGATCAGCAAGATTTGACGTTTGAATGAATATATTAATTTCACTCAAGAGATCCCTAGCTATTACATCCTTTTGAACTTCGTCGTCAATTCTTGCCGTTAAAATTGCTTCAAGTTTCTCGCAATCTTTAATTCCCACATTCTTTGAAATATCGCACAGAAAACCGAAGTTTTCGTTCAGATATTGATACTGCCCAAAACGCTCGTCGAGAGAAGATAACGTCACATCGATTACGTGGTAGAAGAAATCAACTTTAAATTTAAATTTTGGATCAATTGAATGAGATTGTTTAGACTGATGACGGTGACTTCTTAAGCTCATCGAATCTGACGCAGTGAATTCTACATGCATATTCATCTTTGTAGCAATATCTATAGCGTTCTTGTATAATGCTTCAAATAAAGATTCCTCAGAACGGTTTGCCTAAAAGTACTGCCGCAGCTTATCTAAATGTTCGAAGCATGTTAAAAAGTCCATGGATTTTGACTGAAGCATTTTTGAAAGGACGTTTATTTTTCCTAAAAACCTTTTCCAAATAATCGTTGACAAAACAAATTTAAATTTGTATATGCGTTTACCAAGTTGAGTTGCTTTGAAACTTGAATTTTCATCAAATTCTGCACTTTCTGCGATTTCGATTAAAGAATCATAAATTTCTGATAAATTTTCTTTAAGACAGTTAGTAGCTTTTGCTCTGTTTGGCCAACGCGTATCCGACAAATTTTTCAAAACAATTTGTTTTGAGTAGTTGGCATGTTTTTGCAGAATAGCCCAGCGCTTGGGTGATTCCGAAAAAAAGTTATACAGGTCTTGAACAGCAGAAAAATAGCATTGGACTTCATAAGAAATTTTCACTGCATCATTTACTAGCATATTGAGTGTATGTGCAGTACAAGGGAGAACAAGTGTTCGAGGAAATTTGTCTAGAATTAGCTTCTGTACACCTTTATTGATTCCAACCATATTTCTGCCGTTGTCATAGGCTTGACCCCTCAAATAATTTAAGTTTAATTTTCTTTTACTAAGCTCATTAATAATCGCTTCACTTAACGTTTTCCCTGTGGTATTTTCAACTTCCACATAAGAAACAAAATGTTCATGGATTTTGAAAGCATGCGATTCTTAATCATAATTTGTTCCTTATGTGATAGATCGGGAGTGGTATCAGCATAACAGAAAAATATAAACTTTTTTCTATCATTTTGATTATTCGATCAATAATTGCTGTTGCCATTATGCTGATAATTTCATTTTGAATGTGGTGAGGCAAATAGTGATCACGACTATCTCTCTTCAAGAATCTTTGAATATGAGCATTCATCAAATCATATTCAATCAATCAATTCAATCAAATTCTGCAAAAGCTTCAATAAGCTTTAAGAAATTCCCATTATTCGCGTCAAACAATTTTTGCGAAGTGCCACGCAAGGCGAGCGACTGGCTTGCGAGAAACTTGATGGCCACAACCAAACGAAAAAAAAACTTTTTTCCAAAAACCTATTTCATTCTGAATTATTTTAGATTGATATGAGTCGATGGTTTTGAAACTTTTATTTCTATTTTTAAGCAATTTCCATGAACTAAATGCGACTGCATTGTTTGGAGTTTTTTCATGTGAATCTAGTGTGCTATGCACATTTTTCCAATCATTAAAGCCACTTCCTGGCATTGAAAAGCACGAATTACTCTTATCAAAAAGAACACAACAAAAACAAAACACAGAATCACTTTGTAAAGAATAAATTAACCACGAACGTTTGATTTTGGTTAGATTGGGTACGACGGAGTAATAAAGTTTTGGGGAGAACCGTCTATCTTTTGAAACAGGAAATGTATGATCTGCACTGTAAAATGGCAAACAATCAAATGAATCAACTATATGTGTTCACGAAGTTCATTTGAAATTTCTTTTGGCCATGTAGATGGATCTTTGACATTAACATTGACCGTATTTCCAAGTATTCTCGACTCGTTGACAGTTTCGTTTTCGCTTGAAATGTGTTGGGGAATATTCAATATCTGACTTGATTCGCTGGTCGAATTATTTTCCGTTCCATCTTGAGATTTGTTTTAACCTAGTTGAGCTTCGTTTGAATCTACTTGTTCTATTATATCTTGTGTTTGATTGTTGTTACATTGAAAATTTTGAGCTAGGTTTGAATCTTTATATTTTCACCATTATTGGTATTTTCATCTTTTCACAATGTTTTTACCTACCTTGTAAATTTTTAAACTTTCGTTGCAATGAACCACTCATAGATTTGTCTTCTTCGACGCGCTTCTTTTTTATCTCTATAAAAATAACCTGGTATCTTTGTACGTTTACTCATGATTTTATAGTTTAATTTGTTTGAAAATGAATATTTATGAAGAACAGAGATTTTGTGAAACAAAATTTAAATTTAATAACTTGATTGGAATAATAATAAATCAAAACAAAGTTCTGAAACGTGTTGAATTGGAAATTTATAGTGTAAACTGTAAAGATGCTCATACTCTCATTACATTTTAAAACTAAAATATAAATTTCTTCAGATATGTTTTTTTTCTTTACGTTCTTACTTACATAAATAAAAAGAACATAAGCAAAAAACAAAAGCAACCGTGATTTGTTTTTTCATCATTTTTACTCATTGAGTTTTGAGGCCTAGGTCTCTATATCTCTTCTCTCCAATATAATTATAAACGAACTAAAATTTAAACTTCTCCATCTCCAGATCTGATTTCGTTTCTTTTCCATTGCCTTACGTTCTTCTGACTTACAAAAGCTATAATTGCAAAAATTCGTTTTTCTTATTTTTTTAATTTTAAAGCTCATGAAAGTAATAAGAACGTAAGGCAATGGAAAAGAAAGAAAATCAGATCTGGAGAAGAAAAAAAATTCAAAGACAATTTTTCCGCTGTTGTCATTGTCAGATTAAAAAAGTCAAATCTCTTGTATGTATGTGTTTTTAATTTTATAGCTCATGAAAGTAATAAGAACGTAAGGCATTGGAAAAGAAAGAAAATCAGATCTGGAGAAGAAAAAAAAAAATTCTAAAACAATTTTTCCGCTGTTGTCATTGTCAGATTAAAAAGTCAAATCTCTTGTATGTATGTGTTTTTGTGTGTTGCGTTGGGATATAGCCTACATGGCCAGCTTCAATGGTTATATTTTGATACTATCTAAACGCTGCACAGTTCGTGCAAGCAACGGTGAACGGCAACAAGCTTCCCAAATGTTAAATACATTTACAGAGAGGTATAAGAAATAAATTTGTGTGTATGCCCTCGTACACCTGGAATGAACAACAAAGAAGAATGAACAAAATACAGTGCAGTAGTTGCTGATATTGTTTTAGATTCAAGGAGACGCATTGGTGTTACCCTTTTTTCAGTTTTGAATTTGTTCCACCAATTTTGCCGCCCTAGCTGAGTGGCGCCCCAGGCAACTGCCTGTTTTGCCTTAAGGCAGGTTTGGCACCGGATACTAGAAATGTTTCATTTATTACTAAAATTAACAGTTAAAAGAATTTACAAAAATATTAAGGCAGAAAGGGTATTTTTGTGGGTTTGAGTAAAGGGTGTTACTTGTTTTTGGAAACAATATTTGCTTTTGAAAAAAGTATTATATCTTCCTGGAATCATAAAAAAACACCCTTTTTGTATAGATATTTTTATTGAATCTTTTAATTCTTCATTCTGGTAGTTCATAACACATTTTTACCAAGTTTCATGATAGGTTTTATGGTAATAATCCCACTATAACCTCACTCCCAAAAAAACACCTTTTCACCACAGATATTTTTTTTGGATTCTTCTGATTATTATTTTTTACGAAAAATTAACCATTGATGCCAAGTTTCACCAGTGGACCATTATTTCCGATGGGATTTCAATAATATTTAACTTTTTTACTAAAAAAACAGTCATCCTAACATAAAAATGACAATAACTTTTTTCTCGGAGGTTGTATTGACTTGGTTTTGGTGTCATTTGATTGAGCATTAAAAACACGTGGAATTAGTTTAGGTTGCAACAGGGTTAATTTTTCAGTTTGACACACCAAAACTCTACAACTGAAAGACTTTTATTATGAATATGGTTTTCAGAATTTGACTTCAAGTTTAAAAGAAAACGTATAGAAAAAAAATCGCAACACATATACAGCCTCATGCTATAGTTTTTGTAAAACATTACTCTTCGATTTGAAATTCATTACACTTATCAATTTGAACCCAAAATTGTCTCTGTAGGCCTAAGAGTTTTCAAGTAACAGCCTTTTAAAATGTATTAATACAAGATTTAAAGCATCAAGTAATGTAATTATCAATAGTAAGTATAATAAAAAATGCAGTGTGCTTGGCATAAAATGCTTCAAAACTCTAAAGCGTGTAGGTTGGGTCAAACAAATTTAATGGGACGGGGATGGATATCTCTAAGTTCAGAGTGGAGGGGCAGTTATCTACAAAAGTGACTTAAAACAAGAAAACAATTATTGAAAACCAGTGATAATATCTGGAAAAAATCCCTTAGCTTTTCCTAGGCCTTAAATCTTTTCTTCAATATTATTTTCTTAAGGTTGTTTAAATTGAAAGGTTTTGAAAAAATTGTTTTCCAACACAAAATTTTGGTAAAAATAATGAATTTTTCTTTTAACATTTTTGTTTTTTCATTTTATGTTTTTGATTTAACTTTTTAAAGCGCATAAACATTTTAAAACAAATACTTAAAACCAGATGCGTCTTCTTCTTTTTGAGGAAACTGAAAGTATATAGCTGAATCGACCTCACCTTTTCCAGTCCAGTTAATTTGTTAATATAGCTACCTAATGTCTGTTACAAGTAACTTATAGGTATTATAAATTTACTATTGCTTTAATTGAAAGGCTGTATTTTGAAAACTATTGGGGTCAACAGAAATGATTGAAGCCAGTTTAGTTGTTCGTAACACGCAATTGCTGCCTTAAGTAATTAATAACTGAAAAAAGTGTGAACATTTTGCGTGTTTTTCATTTTTTACCATGTTGCGTTCGGCGTTTGAGGCTTGATATTATTTATTATAATGCTGCGAGCGGAAATGGCCTAAGACTAACTATTGGTACCTACATATATGGATACATAAAAAAACATAATTCTTTATATTTTGAGCTTATTTATTGATTTAATATAACATTTTTCTTGCTTCATAAAGTTCAATAAAAACGCATTTTTTTACTATTTATGAGGCAAGAATTCTTGAACTTTATGAAGGTGACAAACGGTAATATTAAAACTTTTTTTTTGAATACCTGAACGGGCGGAAAGCGATGGTAACATCGTATCTTAGAATTTAAAGAATTCAAAACAATTTTGAAAACACCATAATATTAACAAAAACCAAAGTAAGAAGATTTTTGAAAAATAACTACAGTGTTTCAGTATAGAGTAGAAAAATTTTGTAGGTACTCATTGTACACATGAAAATTAAAAGCGGGGGTTTGCAGATTCATTTTGATAAAAACTGATATAGAACAGGTAAATAGGATAAATAAAACAAACAAATTAGTACCATCATAAAACTTGATGAAACCGTTTCATGGACCATGAGAATGAAAAATCAAGAGTCTGTATAAATATTTCACATGGAAGCGGTCTTTTTTAACAGGTAGAGGGGGGGGGGGGATAGTTTTGGTGTGTCAAACTGAAAAATTAACCCTGTTGCAACCTAAACTAATTCCACGTGTTTTTAATGCTCAATCAAATGACACCAAAACCAAGTCAATACAACCTCCGAGAAAAAAGTTATTGTCATTTTTATATTAGGATGACTGTTTTTTCAGTAAAAAAGTTAAATATTATTGAAATCCCATCGGAAATAATGGTCCACTGGTGAAACTTGGCATCAATGGTTAATTTTTCGTAAAAAATAATAATCAGAAGAATCCAAAAAAAATATCTGTGGTGAAAAGGTGTTTTTTTGGGAGTGAGGTTATAGTGGGATTATTACCATAAAACCTATCATGAAACTTGGTAAAAATGTGTTATGAACTACCAGAATGAAGAATTAAAAGATTCAATAAAAATATCTATACAAAAAGGGTGTTTTTTTATGATTCCAGGAAGATATAATACTTTTTTCAAAAACAATTATTGTTTCCAAAAACAAGTAACACCCTTTACTCAAACCCACAAAAATACCCTTTCTGCCTTAATATTTTTGTAAATTCTTTTAACTGTTAATTTTAGTAATAAATGAAACATTTCTAGTATCCGGTGCCAAACCTGCCTTAAGGCAAAACAGGCAGTTGCCTGGGGCGCCACTCAGCTAGGGCGGCAAAATTGGTGGAACAAATTCAAAACTGAAAAAAGGGTAACACCAATGCGTCTCCTTGAATCTAAAACAATATCAGCAACTACTGCACTGTATTTTGTTCATTCTTCTTTGTTGTTCATTCCAGGTGTACGAGGGCATACACACAAATTTATTTCTTATACCTCTCTGTAAATGTATTTAACATTTGGGAAGCTTGTTGCCGTTCACCGTTGCTTGCACGAACTGTGCAGCGTTTGGATAGCATCAAAATATAACCATTGAAGCTGGCCATGTAGGCTATATCCCAACGCAACACACAAAAATACATACATACAAGAGATTTGACTTTTTAATCTGACAATGACAACAGCGGAAAAATTGTTTTAGAATTTTTTTTTTCTTCTCCAGATCTGATTTTCTTTCTTTTCCAATGCCTTACGTTCTTATTACTTTCATGAGCTATAAAATTAAAAACACATACATACAAGAGATTTGACTTTTTTAATCTGACAATGACAACAGCGGAAAAATTGTCTTTGAATTTTTTTTTCTTCTCCAGATCTGATTTTCTTTCTTTTCCATTGCCTTACGTTCTTATTACTTTCATGAGCTATAAAATTAAAAAAATAAGAAAAACGAATTTTTGCAATTATAGCTTTTGTAAGTCAGAAGAACGTAAGGCAATGGAAAAGAAACGAAATCAGATCTGGAGATGGAGAAGTTTAAATTTTAGTTCGTTTATAATTATATTGGAGAGAAGAGATATAGAGACCTAGGCCTCAAAACTCAATGAGTAAAAATGATGAAAAAACAAATCACGGTTGCTTTTGTTTTTTGCTTATGTTCTTTTTATTTATGTAAGTAAGAACGTAAAGAAAAAAACCATATCTGAAGAAATTTATATTTTAGTTTTAAAATGTAATGAGAGTATGAGCATCTTTACAGTTTACACTATAAATTTCCAATTCAACACGTTTCAGAACTTTGTTTTGATTTATTATTATTCCAATCAAGTTATTAAATTTAAATTTTGTTTCACAAAATCTCTGTTCTTCATAAATATTCATTTTCAAACAAATTAAACTATAAAATCATGAGTAAACGTACAAAGATACCAGGTTATTTTTATAGAGATAAAAAAGAAGCGCGTCGAAGAAGACAAATCTATGAGTGGTTCATTGCAACGAAAGTTTAAAAATTTACAAGGTAGGTAAAAACATTGTGAAAAGATGAAAATACCAATAATGGTGAAAATATAAAGATTCAAACCTAGCTCAAAATTTTCAATGTAACAACAATCAAACACAAGATATAATAGAACAAGTAGATTCAAACGAAGCTCAACTAGGTTAAAACAAATCTCAAGATGGAACGGAAAATAATTCGACCAGCGAATCAAGTCAGATATTGAATATTCCCCAACACATTTCAAGCGAAAACGAAACTGTCAACGAGTAGAGAATACTTGGAAATACGGTCAATGTTAATGTCAAAGATCCATCTACATGGCCAAAAGAAATTTCAAATGAACTTCGTGAACACATATAGTTGATTCATTTGATTGTTTGCCATTTTACAGTGCAGATCATACATTTCCTGTTTCAAAAGATAGACGGTTCTCCCCAAAACTTTATTACTCCGTCGTACCCAATCTAACCAAAATCAAACGTTCGTGGTTAATTTATTCTTTACAAAGTGATTCTGTGTTTTGTTTTTGTTGTGTTCTTTTTGATAAGAGTAATTCGTGCTTTTCAATGCCAGGAAGTGGCTTTAATGATTGGAAAAATGTGCATAGCACACTAGATTCACATGAAAAAACTCCAAACCATGCAGTCGCATTTAGTTCATGGAAATTGCTTAAAAATAGAATTAAAAGTTTCAAAACCATCGACTCATATCAATCTAAAATAATTCAGAATGAAATAGGTTTTTGGAAAAAAGTTTTTTTTTCGTTTAGTTGTGGCCATCAAGTTTCTCGCAAGCCAGTCGCTCGCCTTGCGTGGCACTTCGCAAAAATTGTTTGACGCGAATAATGGGAATTTCTTAAAGCTTATTGAAGCTTTTGCAGAATTTGATTGAATTGATTGATTGAATATGATTTGATGAATGCTCATATTCAAAGATTCTTGAAGAGAGATAGTCGTGATCACTATTTGCCTCACCACATTCAAAATGAAATTATCAGCATAATGGCAACAGCAATTATTGATCGAATAATCAAAATGATAGAAAAAAGTTTATATTTTTCTGTTATGCTGATACCACTCCCGATCTATCACATAAGGAACAAATTATGATTAAGAATCGCATGCTTTCAAAATCCATGAACATTTTGTTTCTTATGTGGAAGTTGAAAATACCACAGGGAAAACGTTAAGTGAAGCGATTATTAATGAGCTTAGTAAAAGAAAATTAAACTTAAATTATTTGAGGGGTCAAGCCTATGACAACGGCAGAAATATGGTTGGAATCAATAAAGGTGTACAGAAGCTAATTCTAGACAAATTTCCTCGAACACTTGTTCTCCCTTGTACTGCACATACACTCAATATGCTAGTAAATGATGCAGTGAAAATTTCTTATGAAGTCCAATGCTATTTTTCTGCTGTTCAAGACCTGTATAACTTTTTTTCGGAATCACCCAAGCGCTGGGCTATTCTGCAAAAACATGCCAACTACTCAAAACAAATTGTTTTGAAAAATTTGTCGGATACGCGTTGGCCAAACAGAGCAAAAGCTACTAACTGTCTTAAAGAAAATTTATCAGAAATTTATGATTCTTTAATCGAAATCGCAGAAAGTGCAGAATTTGATGAAAATTCAAGTTTCAAAGCAACTCAACTTGGTAAACGCATATACAAATTTAAATTTGTTTTGTCAACGATTATTTGGAAAAGGTTTTTAGGAAAAATAAACGTCCTTTCAAAAATGCTTCAGTCAAAATCCATGGACTTTTTAACATGCTTCGAACATTTAGATAAGCTGCGGCAGTACTTTTAGGCAAACCGTTCTGAGGAATCTTTATTTGAAGCATTATACAAGAACGCTATAGATATTGCTACAAAGATGAATATGCATGTAGAATTCACTGCGTCAGATTCGATGAGCTTAAGAAGTCACCGTCATCAGTCTAAACAATCTCATTCAATTGATCCAAAATTTAAATTTAAAGTTGATTTCTTCTACCACGTAATCGATGTGACGTTATCTTCTCTCGACGAGCGTTTTGGGCAGTATCAATATCTGAACGAAAACTTCGGTTTTCTGTGCGATATTTCAAAGAATGTGGAAATTAAAGATTGCGAGAAACTTGAAGCAATTTTAACGGCAAGAATTGACGACGAAGTTCAAAAGGATGTAATAGCTAGGGATCTCTTGAGTGAAATTAATATATTCATTCAAACGTCAAATCTTGCTGATCTCAAACCGCTGTCAATTTCAAATTATTTAGCTTCAAACCATTTGCTTGAATTGTATCCAAATTTAACAACTGCGTTAAAAATTCTCTTAAAGTTCCCTGTAAGTGTTCCTACAAGGGAAGCTAGTTTTTCCAAACTTAAAGTAATAAAATCATATTTGCGCTCAACTATGACTGAAGAGCGATTAACAGCCTTGGCAACACTTTCCATTGAAAAAAAAATGCTGAATCGTATTGAAGAAGAAGAAATCGCTACAAGATTTGCAAAAATGAAATCGCGAAGAACAGCATTTCAATGTCAATATTTTGTGAAATTATTTTATCGAAAATCCTTAAAAAGTATTAAATAAAACTTTTAAATATTAATTTGTACAATTTTCGTTTTTTTAAAGCTTGGGGTGCCTAAATTGAATTTTCCTTGGGTAGCAAAAGTGCCAGGTTCAGCACCGCTAGTATCCTTTTCAAATAATTTTGAAAAATATCACCGTACTTCTCAATTTCTTTAAAACACACCCTTCCATGCGAAATATTTTTATAGACTCTGCTTTTTCACTATGTTAGTTCATAAAGCATTTTTACCAAATTTCATTGCAATATCATTTTTCTTATAGGTTTTATTGAAATAATCCCACTACAACCCCACCTTCTCAAAAAAAACACCTTTTTACCACAGATATTTTTTTGGAATCTTCTGAGTAACGTTTTTCTTTTGACAAATGAACCGGTCAGGTTTTACCAATGGACCATTATTTCCAATTGGATTTCGGTGATATTTAACTTTATACTGAAAATACAGTCATCTTAACATAAAAATGACAATAACTACTTTTTTCTCCGAGGTAGTATTGACTTGGTTTTGGTGTCATTTGATTTAGCATTAAAAACTACCATAAAAACATGTGCCATTTGCCTAGGTTGTTTTTTTTTTATAAAAAACATTTTAGCCGAAAAATATTTCTTTTATTCTACATATCTATGTATGTGTAATAAATAAACTAAATAAAACATCCTGAAAGCATAAGCTTAGCTTCTTGCACAAATTAAATATAGTACCTCCTAACTCACATCATTTTCATAACAAGAAAACATTGAAAATAAAATCCTTATATTTTTGCTTGTTCGCGGTCAGAACAATTTTGTCAGTAGTTTGAAATTATAATCTTGACAACATCAACAAACGACCTTCGCACACAGCCAAAAATCAGTTTTACTTGACATAAAGATTTTTTTCTTTATTTCTTTTTGACATTACCTACCTACAAAATGAAGGGGTGTAGCCGGATGGTATAGCGCTCGTTCAGCATTACCCACACAAAAACTTTTTTCATTTAATTTTATCATCTATGTATGTACATCTCCTCATATTCATAATGCTGCCTTTGACTCGTGTTTGATTCGATCTCCAACATGACATTTTTAATATTTTCTAAGAAAAGCCATCATGTGGCAAATAGATCTACTAAAAATTCGAAATATTTGAAAATAACGAAACACAATTAGAAATAGACTAATTTTCTATTTTTCAAAAGCAAATAGTTCAAAAAATAAGAATGAAATCTAAGAATCGTTTCAGCCATATGCAAGCCCTAATTTATATGGTGAAAATAATATATATTATAAATGTAATCTTCTCCTGTTTCGAAAACCTAGGGAATTCATTGGCAGTCTTACGTGATTTTTTCAAAACCTCTCACTATATTTCTTAAATGAAACAAAAAACAAAATCCATATTTGCTTTTGTAAATAGACTAATTTTCGGTTTTTCAATTGTGTTTTTAAATATGTAAAAAGAAATGAAATACCCCAAAACATTCTCATAATGACATAAATGTTCTAATAGACAAATTCACTAAAAAAACACCACAATAACTAAAATTTTGTTGGAAATAACCTATTATATAAGGGTCTTTTTTCTACCAAAAAATTGTTATTTTTAAATATTTCGAATTTTTAGTAAATCTATTTGCCATATGATGGCTTTTCTTCGAAAATGTTGCAAATGTCATGTTGGAGGTCGAATCAAACACATAGGCAGCATTATTGAATAGAAATGTGGATATGTACATAGATGATAAAATGAAATGAAAAAAGTTTGTGTGTGGGTAATGCTAAGCGATCGCCCTACCATCTGGCTACATCCCCTTATTTCGTGGGTAGGTAACGTCAAAAAGAAATAAGGAAAAAATTTGTAGGTCAAGTAAGACAGATTTTTTTCTGTGTGGGAAATTCGTTTTTTGACGTAATCAAGATTATAATTTCAAACTACTGACAAAAGTGTTCTGACCGCGAACAAGCAAAAATATGAGGATTTTATTTTCTTGTTATGCAAATAATGTGAGTTAGGAGGAACTATGTTTATTGTGTGCAAGAAGCTAAGCTTATGCTTTCAGGATGTTTTATTTATTTTATTTATTATACGCATACATACGTAGAATAAAAGAAATATTTTTCAGCTAACATTTTTTTATGAAAAAAAAAAACCAGGTAAATGGCACATGTTTTTAAGGTAGTTTTTAATGCTTAATCAAATGACACCAAATTAATTATTGTCATTTTTATGTTAAGATGACTGTATTTTCAGTATAAAGTTAAATTTTACCGAAACCCACTTGGAAATAATGGTCCATTGGTAAAACTTGACATCAATGGTTCATCTGTCAAACAAAAAAACATTAGTCAGAAGAATCCAAAAAAATATCTGTGGTAAAAAGGTGTTTTTTTTTTTTTGGGGGGGGAGGGTGGTGTTGTAGTGGGATTATTTCAATAAAACCTATAGAAAAATGGTGCCACAATGAAACTTGGTAAAAATGCTTTATGAACTAATATAATGAAGAATCAAAAAGTCAATAAAAATATTTCGCATGAAAGGGTGTGTTTTTAATAAATTGGGAAGTGTAGTGTTATTAGCCCAGGCCATGATACCAGAAAAGTCTCGGTATTGTTTTGTATCGGTATCGGAAACCAAGACGATACCGATACGATACCAGCTCCGAGACGGTACCAAACGATACCGCATTTTTTGGACTGAAATTTAAGGATACTCTTGATCGTTTGGAATTGGCAGATAATTTGAATATTATTATTAATTTATTATAAACAAAATTTTTGTAATTGGTTTCTCGGAAAAGGCTCTTATGATTTAGATGATATTTTCAGAGCTTTTTTCTTTAGCTGAGAGAAGGCTTAGGCAATAATTTTATTTAAAACTTATGCTGAGACCCACAATTTGGATGAAATTTTTTTCACCAAGTTTCATGATGGTACTAATTTTTTTTGTATTTTTTCTTTTATTTTACCTGTTCTATATCAGAATTTATCAAAATGAATCTGCAAGCCCCCGCTTTTAGTTTTCATGTGTATTGTGCCCACATTTTTTCTACTCTATACTGAAACACTGTAGTTATATTTCAAAAATCTTTTGTTTACATTATGGTGTTTTGAAAATTGTTTTGAATCCTTTAAATTCAAAGGCAGGATATTACCATCGCTTTCCGCCCGTTAAGGTATTTAAAAAAATTGTTTTAAAATTACCTTTTGTCTTGCTTCATAAAGTTCAATAAAAACGCATTTTTAAATTATTTTTCTTGCCTAATAAAAAGAAAAAAATGCGTTTTTATTGAACTTAATGTAGCAAGATATATGGTAATATTAATTAAATAAATAAGTTTAAAATATAAAGAATTAAATACAAAAAGTAATACCTACATTTTTTAATGTATGCATATATTTAGGTACGAATAGTTAGTTTAAGGCCATTTTCGCTCGCAGAATTATAATAAATAAGCCCCAAGCGCCGAACGCCGAACGCAACATGGTAAAAAATAAGAAAAAACATGCTAAATTTTCACACTTTTTTTAGTTGTTGATTACTTAAGGCAGCAATTGCGTGTTACGATTAACCAAACAACTAAGTTGGCTTCATTAATTTCTGTAGACCCCAATAGTTTTCAAAATACAGCCTTTCAATTAAAGCAATAGTAAATTTATTATACCTATAAGCTACTTGTAACAGACAGGAGGTATATTAACAAATTAACTGGACCGAAAAAGGTGAGGTAGATTTAGCTATATATATTCAGTTTTCTCAAAAACATGGAGAATTTTTAGAATCTGGTTTTCGGTATTTGATTTAAAATTGTTATGCGCATTAAAAAGTTAAATCAAAAACAGTGCGAGATTACATAAAATAAAAAAAAAATGTTAAAAGAAAAATTCATTATGTTTACCAAAATGTTGTGTTTGAAACCAATTTTTTTTTTAAACAACCTTAAGAAAATAATATTGAAGAATAGACTTAAGGCCTAAGGGTGGAGCTAAACGATATTTCTCCATTTAATTACTGGAAAAAGCGCAAAAATGTCTGGCTTTTCAAAAAATTATAGCAAGATGTTGTATATGTGCTGCGATTTTTTCTTTTCGTTTTTTTTCTACTTAAAGTCAAATTCTGAAAACCATATTTTTATAAGTCTTTCAGTTCTTGAGAATTTACACTTTTTCTTGCAGAACTTTCATATTTTCATTTATTGAGTATTTTCTCCCACAGCAACTTGTTTTAAGCCAGGTTTTAAGATAATTAGCCTCCCGCCTGAAGGTAAAGATATGCACCCGCCTTCAAATACTACTACAGTGGACGCTCGATTTAGTGCAGTAATAAAAACCAGGTCTGTGCACTCTTTCGAGATTGTTCCCTTTTTTGAATGAGAGTTTTAAAAGACTTTCTAAAGACGAATTTTATCCGAACTCCACATTTTGTTCGATGTGAATGTTTTCATATTTATTAACATTTTAACAAAGCTTTCAATCAGGTTAAAAAAAAGAAAACAATTCCTCAATATTCTCAAGCAAATGGTAAATGCTTGCCAGACATTTTTGTTAAGAAAAAATCCATTTTTATATAAAATTTTGGAATTGACTACTGTGGATAGTTCATTATTTCGAGATTCACTAAATCGAACGTCTACTGCATTTTCTTCTTTTGACCCAACGTACACGCTCTACAGCCTTAAGGCATCTTATGTCAAGCACAATGAATTTTTCATAAAGGGTTCCTATTGAAAAATCTTTTGTCCACAAAGACGATTTTTGCCTCAAATTGATGCAAGTTTAATTATTTTCAAATCGTAGAACAATTTTCTCATCAAAAGCTAGTCCTTTTAGTATAAAATCGACATTTACTGGAAAATTTCGCGGTTTTTTAAATTTTTTACCATGGTCGGAATATTGGATTATTAGGCCAACATCACAAACAACCTTACAAAAATAAAGAACTGCCAGATCTGACGCAAGGTCCTCCTCCTACGAAACTACAAAGTTACTGGACTATCACCTCAAATGAAAAACTCTTCCAAACACACACAAAATAAAAACACCCTCTAATTAAAGTAATCACTTCCTAATTTCTGCAGATTGAAAAAATATACCTTTTCCTTTACCAACCAAAACAATATCCTAAAATCTAAAATCACTTAGTTCAAGATCAATTTGAAAATACCTACAACCCCATTCCTACAAGTTCATGACCTTCGCATACTTTAAAGTGTTCGTAGGTATCTGCATTTCGGTAAAATAAGATATAATAAATATCTAGGTGTATGAAATGAATGACGAAAAATACGAAGGTAAAAATAAAATCGTCCTTGAGAAAAAAATGTCAACACAAGTTTTCCTAAATAATAAGAAAGCAAAAAAGATATACCAACCTAAATATCAATATTTTATAATATTGTAATGTTTTCTCAGGTTCGTAAATAAAACTTATTCACTTTATTTAAATTCTCCACTTATTCACTTTACAAAACAAACACTTCACTCTTACAACCACAAAACAATTTATTGTTCACCACTGAAATTAATTCACCACTTTACTTTTATTGCAACCAACTTTACTCATTCACGATTCAAAATAAACTGCGTCCTGCGCCGGTCAGACATGTGCTTTTATACTTCTCACAAGGTTCCTGAAAAAGCTGGAAGGTTCTAGGATTTGCTTCCAGAGCTTTCCATAGAGAAATTTTCCATAAATTTCCCTTTCCAAATCTTTCGATTTGACGTTTAGTATTGGAAATTCGAAAGTTCTCCGTAGGTTGGTCTGTGTCCCGTCTAATCCAAAATTCGGTGTTTCTTTTATTCGAGAGTGGTAAAAGTTCATTCCAAAGTCGTTATAGTACAAATGTGACAGTCGTTACACTGCCCCCTCCTTAAGATTGATCGTCCCGAGCAAATCTATCACATCCTTCACCATTATAACGGTGTAAACGGTCACTGTAAACTACTTTCATTTTACCTATAAGTCCTTTTTGAATGCGGTAGACGACATCGTTTATTCGTGTTACAACAGTATACGGGCCTTTCCAATTTTGTTAAAATTTCGGTGAAAGTCCCTTCCGACGGTGGGGATTATAAAACCACACAAGTTCTCCCGCTTGGAATCCGTTCGTTGTTGCTTTTGTGCCGTATCGTGTTTTCATCCGATCACTCGATAGCTTTATATTTGCCCTTGTCCTTTCGTGAATGTCAAGAAGCTTTTCTTTCAGGTTTTCCACGTATTCGTCTATTCCTTGGGGCTCATTACCATAACATCCAAATTTTATTTCACTTGGCAGTCGTATTGTGTTCCCGATAGCTGTCTTTCTTTGTCACATCGTTCAGCCTCCGATAGTCCACACAGAATCGAGTACTTCCATCCTTCTCTTTGACAAGGACGACTGGGGATGCCCAAGGGCTTTTAGAATTTTCGATTAGCCCATCTTTCTTCATCGTCGATATCATCTCTTCAACTTCGGCTTGTTTGGATAATGGGAGACGTCTCGCTGGTTGTCGAATTGGTCTCGCGTCTCTCGTGTCGATTCGATGCTGCACCAGTTGTGTTCGACCATATGTCCACTGGGCGAAGAAAGTATATCAGCGTACTCGTGAAGGAGGCTTCCAGCAACACCAAGCTGTCGTTCACTTAAATTAGATGACTTCAAAAGGTTCGCCTTCATAGAGTTCAATTTCCTCGGGTCCACAGATTGCTGAGTGTCTACTTCTGTGATCTTAGTTATTGCAGATACTGATTCACACTTTCCAACAACTTCTCCTCTTCTAAGCTTGGCTTCGTACGGTTTGATGTTAAGTATCCGTACGGGCACCAGAAACAGATGTGAAAACTCCAGTTCTGCCAAACGGACCGTAAGAAGAACCTCCCCGTACACTCTGGCTGCCTCTCCTGTTGCAGTTCTCAGACGGTAGGTGTTGGTGTTATGCAGCCAAGTCTTCTTCATCGAGTCTCTTCGAACAATGGAAGCAGTAGCACCGGTGTCGATTGTAGCCACTTGTTTCTTGCCGTTTAACATTGCCTCCACTGTCAGATTTATATTGTTTCCTTTAGTCTGCGAGACCCGAAAAGTGGTTCTGGGGCCATCGACACCAGAAACCAGCTTCTGCCCCTCGAAGTTGGTTCTTACTCGTTTTCCGGTTGGGAAACAGGTAAAGTTGGAGTATTGGTGTTATTATTTCCACTTCTGCGTCCACAATGTTGACATGCAGGTCTTCTAGGTGGTAATCTGCACTGACGTTGGAGATGTCCAGTCTTGTTATAATGCCAGCATCGAGCAGGTCCATCTCGCTGGTTCCTTTGCAACACTGCTCTCTGGCATGAACACTCCTCAATTTTTATTTCTCTTACTCGATGGACTACTTGAGAAGCTTATTCTGCTGCTTCCATAGTCTGGGCGAAGGCTAATGTCTCAGGAAGTATGCATTTCCCAGCCGTTCGAATTGCTCGCTGAAGGTTGATATCAGATACAGCACGGACAAAGGCTTCTGTTGCAAATTGGTTGATGATTTCATCCCCTGCAGCCGGATATGCCAGATGTGCCAACCGTTCGATGTCTGCTTGGAGCTGTTGCAGAGTTTCTCCTCTCTTCTGGACTCTAGTATTGAGTTGAACGCGGAAGACTTCTTGCATATGGCCATCTCGTAAGCGTTTGTCAATGGCCTGCACAAGAGCACTGAACTTGCCATTCTTATCTGCTGGTATGGTTTGTAGCAGTTCAGCAGCAGTTCCTCTAAGGGCAAGTGTCAGAGCTATATATTTGTCTTCCTCATCCCAGCCATTCGTTGCTGCGGCTGCCTCAAATTGTGTCTTGTAGATTGACAAAGAAGTTTGTCCATCAAAGGTTGGTGGATGCATTTCCTTTCTTTTTGGATAGTCGTCAGAACTTTCTCGAACATTCATTCTCTTTACTTTAACCAATTCCTTTGTAATGCATTCGATTTTTTCTTCAAACTTTGCTTCTGTTGCCGATAATTGTTTATCGACAGTCGAAAATTGTTAATCGACACGCTCGTCAAGGGCAATAATTCTGTTGTCAAAGGCTTTTAACGTACCTTCGAGAAGATTCCCAAGATTAATTTGTTCTTGGCCTTGTTGTTCTAGAAGATTCTTTTGTTCTTGGCTTTGTTGTACGAATCGTTCAAGACGGTCCTTTTGTTCTTGGCTTTGTTGATCAAATCCGTCAAGAAGATTCTTTTGTTCATTGCGTTGTTCTTGGCCTTGTTGCTTAAATCGTTTGAGAAGATTCTTTTGTTCATTGCGTTGTTCTTGGCTTTGTTCGAGAATATTCTTTTGGCTGACGAGCAGCTGAGACAACAAAGTTGTTATGTCCGGCGTACTAACTTGCTCTTAACCTTCCTCAATTGCAATGTCAAATATAAACGTGTCTGTATTTTCTCCACGTTTTCTTAAACCTTCTTGCAGACGAATTATAAGATCATTCTTTGTTCCAGCTGTAGAAAGACCTCGTTTGTTCAGCTCTGCCTAAAGTTCAACTAAATTTAAATCATTTAGAGTTTTACCCATTGTCTTTTCTTATTTCACTTTCACAGACACTTTCAGTTTTTGCAATTATAGCACAATAAATTATCAAATAAGCTAAGTTTTACTCCACTTCTGACACCAATGTAATGTTTAATCAGGTTCGTTAATAAAACTTATTCACTTTATTTAAATTCTCCACTTATTAACTGCACAAAACAAACAGTTTACTTTTACAACCACAAAACAATGTATTATTTACCACTGAAATTAATTCAACACTTTACTTTTATTACAACTTTACTCATTCGCGATTAAAAATAAACTGCGTCCTCTGCCGGTCAGACATGTGCTTTTATACTTTTCACGAGGTTCCTGAAAAAGCTGGAAGGTTCCAGTATTTGCTTCCAGAGCTTTCCATGGGGGAAATTTCCCATAAATTTCCCTTTCCAAATCTTTCGATTTGACGTTTAGTATTGGAAGTTCGAAAGTTCTCCGTAGGTTGGTTTGTGTCCCGTCTAATCGGGAATTCGGTGTTTCTTTGTTCGAAAGTGGTAAAAGTTCATTCCAGAGTCATTATAGTACAAATGTGACAGTCGTTACAATATGTATGTATAGTTACAACAACTTTATTCCCTTACGAGAAAAAAAAATTATACAGACAAAATTTCACAAATCCCACAAATTTTAGGGAATCTTTCGTGATTTTTACAAAACCTCTCACTATATTCTTAAGCAAAAGAAAATCCAAAATCAAAAATGAAGCCCGAAATAAGTTTTGTGTTCTCACAAAAGACTTTTTAAGAAATATAAATAACTTTATTCAGAAAAAAAAACAATTAGAGAAAAGTAGTGCAAGAAAGTTGACTGTTGAAGTGTGGTTGCTCGGCTCGAGTTTCAGATGGTGATCTTCGTCGCATCGAAGATCGTTAAATCTTTTTTTGTTCCATGTGAAGTGGTGGTTGTTTATTTCGTCGAAGATTATCCAATGTTGATATTTGGCCAGTTTATATTTCTTGAGCGCTCAGTATTTTTCCTCAATATTTTGACAGAGCAGGAGAATAAAATATAAACAACATTCCTCACATAGAAGTCAAAACAACTCTCTTTTTCTTTTCTTCTTATGTAATTTACTGCGACAAAAAATAATTGAGCAAGCGACTCCAAAAAATTTCAGTCTCAGTTTTTAAGGGGAAAAGTGAGGAATTTTTGAGAGGAATCCTGTTTATATTTCTGAGCGCACTGAGTCCTCTGAGATCTCAGAAATATAAACTGGCTAATTATCTCTCAGGAATGTGAGAATGTTTACTTAAACTGATGTCCGAATTTGAGCGTCGTCGTTGTTTCGGTCTCAAGTGGTTTATCGTAATCATCGGCATTGTGTGGTTGATTGGGGTGAGGAGATGTAATTTGAGAAGATGTAACTCCCCCTTCCTTAGGATTGTTGTTTCTCCTGAAACAATTTATTCTATTTCTACATAGGAATATAATTACAGTGCTCAATATCAAAAAAGTTACAATATGCATGGAATATGAAGTTTCTTTATGTGTATTTAATTTTGATATTTTTTCGTGTATTACATCAATATTATTTATACCTTCTAGTTTAAGTTCTTTTTCAATTAAGAGATTAGACATGATTTCATACAATTTTGGATTCTCTAAATATAAAGATTGTTCTTTTATTTCATTGAAATTTTCAAAAGTCTTATTATTCATAGTTATCTTGCATTTTTCAAACTGAATTAAAACATTATTTATGATTTTAATTTTTTTTCTTTTCATTACAATTGGTACTTATTTCTATACAGCTATTTTTTACTAAAAATTTTCCTCTTGTTAATTCTAACACAATATTTTCTCTTTTATTGATTAATTTAGTACAATTTCTTGTTGTTATACAGTTTATGTATTTTTCCAATTTATTTAAATCTTCTTCTTTCAATATGTATTCTACATTTTTGTTTTCAATAATATATTGATCATTCATTTTGTATTCTTCTTTATTATTAATAGGTAAGCTAGTTACGAAATATTTATTAATATTATTATGAATATAATTTCTTGATCATGTAACCCTGTAGTTACTTTTATGTTCTTTAATTTATCAAACGTTACATTATAGATATGTGATTATTTCGTGAATACTGAGCATTGAATTTACCATTATGTTTAATTTACTTGATAACACATTGTTTTGAATTTTTTAATAATATTTCTAATTTTATAAATTTTTTCGAGAACTTCTAAAGTTATAATTCTCTGAGTAATTGATGCACTTCCTACTTTGAGGTTGAGAAAATCTTTACTTTTGTACATATTGTTAAATTCTGATTGTATAGTATCTATTTGCTTTTTTAATTTATTATTAATGTCAATTTGTTTGTTAAATGTTATAATTAGTTCATGGTTGTTATATTTGTTTATATTTAATTGTTCTTCAATATTTTTTCGGTCATTTTCGTCCAATGTACCAAACAAAAACTTAAGTATACTAACACCAAGATTATTTAAGCTTCTCCTATTTCTATGCAGTAGTAAGCTACTGATTTCAGCTTTGATAATGCGGATTTCTCGATATAATTGATCGGGAAATTTAATACTTTTTAGTTTGTAAATGTCACTGTCAATGTTATTCAAAACTTCTTCGATTTGGATAATATTGATTTTGTGAACTACATGCTTATAATCACTAACTAGTTTTACTTTGTTTAGTTTTATTTTAGTGTAACCTTCTTGATTATATATATTTTCAATTGTAATATCACTAAGTACTAGTTTTATCAACAGAATGTTAATTAAAGTTTTCATTATAACTTTTATCTATGCGAACAACTTGCGATTGGAAGTGGATCTCTTCCCAACGGAATCTTTTGTGCAACTAACTCTTTCTTTGATGCTATTTTTGTATTTGACTTAGTACGCTTAGGTCTTCCAGGTTTATTTTTAAGAATAATGTCATTTTTGTTTTTGATTTTTGTCTTCCTATTACGTTGTATATTAACTGGATGTGTGTGATCAGTTTGTTTATAAAAGAATCGCGGAGTAGTTTTATCGTATTTTCTGTGATGATTTACTATAAAAGCTTTGCTACGAGTTTCTATGTAGTCTTCTCGAGTCTTATTGGTTTTCTCTATTCTTTTTTCTTTATTAGTTTGATACATATTATAAAATCTTTCTTTGTCTACATGACCTGATTGGATATTAAAAGGTTTCTTTTTACTTAATACTTGTATGGAGTTGTTATAGTAGAAAACTACTTTGTATATTGTATCAATTCTATCGATTATTCCTAGTCCTTTGCCATTGGATAAACATCTATACTTTTCTAAGATGGTGCTATGTACACGTTCAATTGGACTATTTCCTGTATGTGAGTTTGGGGTGGTAAAATGTATTTCTATATTCAGGTCCTGTAACATTTTTTTTATACTCAATTGATTAAATTCATTATCCATTACAATTTTCAATGGCTTGTTATGTTGAGAAATAAATTGCATTATTGTTTCTTTAATTGTTTCACCATCACTATCTTTTATATATGTCATTGTTAATTTTTTACTGAATTTGTCAATAGTAGAAAGAAATTTCAAATTTTTATGTAAAACATATCGATGTGAATTATTTGATTGATATCTGTTGGAGTCTCGGTCAATTTGAATTTTGGCTTGATCGGATGCCTATCGTATTTGTTTTGTTTGCAGATGTTACAACTATTAACAAAGTCGACTACTAATTTTCTCAAATTAGGATAATAAATATATGGTTGTATTCCCAAATAATTCTCTTCGATACCTGCATGAGCCGTTTCTAATTCGTGATAAGATTTTATTTTTTCTATAACTTTATTTTCATCTTCTAATTCCTGTGCCAGTTAGCTGCATTTATAAAATTTTACAATAGTCTTATCAAATAATTTGATTAATTTCTGTTGTAATTGATTGAAAAGATGGTAGTCATCACAATATATTCCTGTTTGTTTAATTTCTAAAACTTCCATAATTTGTTCTTCAAATGTTTCAGAATCGATTATTGTAGGAGCCAATTCAATTAACTTTCTATTACCTACTAAAGTCTTCGTTCTTATCTTTCCTCCAATAAATTCGTTGTTAACCACCACTATCTGTTGTTTAAACTTGTTAACTGGTTTTTCTATAATAGGAAAATGATCTAATTGTTCTTCATCTTTTGAGTGAAGAGTTTCTTCTAAGCTCGAATCATCTAAGTGATTTATTTCATCAGTATCTTTTATTTCCCTACTGAGATAATCTGCTACTGTATTTTGACATCCTTTTAAGTACTCTATATCGAAGTTATATTCACCTAGTGATAGAATCCATCGTTGTAACCTTCGCGATATGTCTTTACATATACTCTTGGTTTTCAACCATTTTAAAGGTTGGTGATCGGATTTTAACTGAAATTTTCTCCCATAGAGATACGGTCTTAAATATTTGATTGACCAAACTATTGCTAATAGTTCTTTCTCTGTAGTAGAGTAGTTTCTCTCGTGGTCGTTTAGAGTTCTACTTATGAATGTAACAGGGTGTTTATCTTGAGCTAGGACTGCTCCTATGGCATAATTAGATGCATCAGTTGTTAGCTCGAAAGTTTTATTGAAACCTGGATAAGCCAGGACTGGAGGTGAAACAATCAATTTTTTTAATGTTTCAAATGATTTTATGTACTCGATATTTTTAGTATCGACTTTGGTTCCTTTTTTTAAATATTTAATCATAGGTTGTGCTACCTTAGCATAATCTTTTATGAATTTCCTATAGTAACTCGTGAGACCAAGAAATGATTTTATTTCTTTAACGGTTGTCGGAACGTTAATCTTTTGTATGGCTAGAATTTTATCCTGATTGGGTAAAACTCCTTTGTCAGTAATTGTATGTCCAAGAAACTTTGTTTCTTTCACAAGAAAATAGCATTTGTCTATTTGAATTTTTAAGTTGAATTCTCTTAGCTTTTGGAATATTTTATTCAAGTTTGTTATGTGCTCTATCAGGGAAGTTGAGAAAATCAATATGTCATCCATGTAAAAGACACAGATTTTATTAATGAGATCTCCGAGTATCTCATTTATCATACATTGAAAACTAGAGGGAGCATTTTTTAAACCAAAAGGCATTCTAAGAAATTCGAAATGTCCTTGTGGAACACTAAATGCGGTTTTTTCTATATCTTTTTCATTGACTCGAATCTGGTGAAATCCTTTTGCCAGATCTAGTGTCGTAAAATATTGTGATCTCCCTAATTTATCTAAGACATCGTCAATGTTTGGTAGTGGATACTTATATTCGATAGTTTCCTCATTTAACTTACGGTAATCAATTACCATACGCCATTTCATAATTCCCGAGTTGTCTATTTTTTTCGGAACTATCCAAACAGGTGAATTATAAGGGCTTCTACTTTTTTGTATAATTCCGTTACTGAGCATTTCTTTAATTTGTTTGGCTATCTCTTGTTCGTGGACTTTTGGATAACGATAAATTTTCGTGAAAATAGGATTATCTGACTTTGTCCTTATGGAATGAACCGTTTGAGTTGTGGAACTTAATAATTCTCCATCTTTGTAGAATAAATCCCTATTTTTATTTAAAAATTCTCTCAGTATTTTCCTTTCTTCTTCATTCAAACCTTCATGTAAAAGTTTGCTCATTACCGTTGAGTTATCTTCTAACACATGAATTTCGTCATATTGAAAACGGCACTGATCATGTTCATTGATATGTTCCTTTTCTTTGACTGGGGGAGAAACAAAAGGAATTCTATTCCGGTTTATTTCCAAATATTTGTCTTTCATATTAACTATGCCTCCTATGGCATTTAAAAAATTCGATCCTATGATCGCATCAAAATGTTTGTTTTCAAAATTCATTAAATTCCAATCCATTGTGGCGTCTTCCAAAAATTCTTCAGGTATTTTTGTTTTTATTTGTTCTGTTATAAAAATATGTGAATTTACGGTATTTACTCTAATTTCTTTTTCTAATCTCATTCTTGTACAGGATTTAAGTTTTTTTGTATCGAGGAGGGTCATAGTAGATCCTGTGTCTACTAGGACTTTTATATTTTCTTTTGGAACAGTAAGTATTACGATGGGAAGTGTCGAGGCCCTACTGCTATAAAATTTACCTCTTCGATTAACTTCCATCGGTTGTTCTCGATTATTATTAAATCTCCTAACTTGGCTTGAACTTGGCTGATTACTATTTTGTCCCTGCCAATTATTATTATTGTAATTTTGCCTTTGATAATTTTGATTAAAACCAAACCTATGACCTTGATTAGGGTTTAAATTCCCAAATATTCTGTTGTTGTTGTGTCTAACCTGCTCAGATGTTATTCTATTCTGTTGTCTAAAATTATTATTATTTTGATTTGATTTAAAATGGTTATAATTTTGATGTCCTTGATTTTGTCTAGGAGAATGACTCTGATGGTATTTCATACTATAGCCCTTGTTTGGTTCACTTTGGTTTCTTACGCGAATCTTATCATTAGCTTCTAAAATTTCGTAAGCTTCAACCATATTTTTACAATTATAGGCAATAACTATAGCTTTTTGTGAAGGATTTAAATTATGTTTAAACGCTTCAAAAACCAGAAACTCATTATTTGCCTGAGTGTAAATTAAATTTGATCTAATTGCGTTTTGGTTTGCAATTTTTGCAATAAAAGGTCTAATTTTTTATATAATTCAAAAGTGTTATGTTCTACAATACAACCGATTTCTTGAGATAATTTAATATATGTTTCTTTTATTGAAAATAATCTTATTAAGTTTACCTTAATGTCCTTCCACGACGATAGATGTGGTAGACTGTTGGTTGCAATTACCGCTTCTCCTTGAATTTTTGAATGGATTATTAGTGTAGCTTTTGTATTATTGTCCTGCAGCACGATCTGGTTTAAGAAATATTCCACTGTAGATATGAACAGTGCCAGATTGTCGTATTTTAATCCTTTGAACGGATTTATTTTCTCCATTTCACGAAGAAGGTAGCGTTGTTCCTCCTTCTTAGCATCGTTCAATACGGGGGCTGCTTCCATCATTATTGTTATTTTTTGTTCGTCTAGGTCACTTTCACTTTCGGTATCACTGTCGTGTTGTCTATTTAAATTTCTGTTTAACCTGTCTCTGTTTAATTGTTTTTCTTCACAGTTCATTTGTTAAATATTCTCTCTACGAGATTTCGCAACATACATTTATATGGAAATGTGAGATGCTATATTTTTCACAAATGATTTTTTTTTGTTTCAAACTGTATTTAAAATTAATGTTCGTTTAATTTTATTTGAAAATGTTTGAAAATGTTAACAATCGCGAATTGCTTTCGTATCACTGGATCTCATATGTCACTATAATATACGTTTATAGATCTCATTGAGTATCCTACCGACTGCGCCAAATAAGTTTTGTGTTCCCACAAAAGACTTTTTAAAAAATATAAATAACTTTATTCAGAAAAAAAAACAATTAGAGAAAAGTAGTGCAAGAAAGTTGACTGTACACGCTGGTTTTAAGAATGAAAGTGAAGTGTGGTTGCTCGGCTCGAGTTTCAGATGGTGATCTTCGTCGCATCGAAGATCGTTAAATCTTTTGTTGTTCCATGTGAAGTGGTGGTTGTTTATTTCGTCGAAGATTATCCAATGTTGATATTATCTCTCAGGAATGTGAGAATGTTTACTTAAACTGATGTCCGAATTTGAGCGTCGTCGTTGTTTCGGTCTCAAGTGGTTTGTCGTAATCATCTGCATTGTGTGGTTGATTGGGGTGAGGAGATGTAATTTGAGAAGATGTAACTCCCGCCCGTTTTGAATCAAAATATCAATCTTTCATATGTAATTTGAATTTTGGCAATACATGGTTTCGTGGCTGAGATCCTTGGGAATCCATTTTAGCTGCCCAATGGATTTCCTAGGATTTCAAAATAGGATAAGAGTGCATATATAATATATATATATTATTTTAACGATAATGATTAGGGCTTCCATATGGCTGAAACGATTCTTAGATTTCATTCTTATTTAGAAATACTTGCTTTTGGAAATAGACTTATTTTCTATTTTTCAATTGTGTTTTTATATAAAAAGAAATAAACCAAATACCCCAAAACTTTCTTATAATGACATAAGTGTTCTAATAAACAAATTTACGAAAAAAAAACAGCACAAAAACTAAAATTTTGTTGGAAATAACCAATTTTATAAAGGTCTCTTTTCCAACAAAAAATCGTTATTTTCAAATATTTCGAATTTTTAGTAAATCTATTTGCCACATGATGGCTTTTCTTCGAAAATGTTGGAAATGTCATGTTGGAGATCGAATCAAACACGATTCATAGGCAGCATTACTGAATGGAAATGTGGAGAGGTACCTACATAGATGATAAAATGAAATGAAAAAAGTTTGTGTGTGGGTAATTCTAAGCGACCCAGCAGCGGGAGAAATTAAAAAATTCATTGAGGAAAAATCTGCTTTTTCCTTGAGGAATGGAAGCTGAATCAGCTACTTCTCAGCTTATTCCTTTGATGAATTTAAAATGGGCGTGTCATTGGCGGGAAGCACATGCCACTTCTTTGCTGTGAATTCATCAACGAAATCAGTACTTCGTTGGAAGACGTTTATTCACCGAACCAGGTGATGAAAAACTTGGTGATTGCATAATTTGTGAATTCACTGAATAAATGTTCAATATTTTTGATGAAAAATGTAATGAATATTCAATTGCGAAATCACGAGATTTTCAATAGTTGCTTATTCAGCACCTAGTTGTTCAAGAAGTTTTGTTTTCAACGAACCAAAAAGTAGCTCTTATTTGAAAATTTCCAAAGTTTTACCAATTAGCGTTTTGGAATACGCAATTTAAGTTATATTTGGTTCATGTTTCATTGATTTATTTACAGAAAGCCACTGTGAACTATATCCAACAAGATGAGAATTTATAGTCACAAACAAATCACAAAATATGAACTGATGAACTTGTACATTCCTTTTTAACAGTTTTTTCATCGCATAATTTTCCATATTACAGTAGCGATTTGTTATTCGGCGAAAGAAAAGGGTTGTTTCTTAAGCACAAAGCAGAAAGTGGGGATAAATCTATGAACTGAGAAATCTTTGCATTACTCCTCATTTAATTAATCATTGCATGTCGCTCCTTGTATGATTTGGCAAGTGAATCAATTGATGATTTCTGCTATAAGAATCATTGAGGACGATATTTCCCGCTGGGGAGCGCTCTACCATCTGGCTACATCCCCTTATTTTGTGGATAGGTAAAGACAAAAAGAAATAAAGAAAAAAATCTGTAGGCCAAGTAAAACTGATTTTTGTCTGTGTGCAAAGGTCGTTTGTTGAAGTTATCAACAACGGCGTATACAAGAGGGGGTCACGGGGTCATGAACCCTCCCCCCCCCCAGGAACTCAAAAGATATACGCAAAAAATAACAAGAAAAGCTAAAATATTTGCAATCTGAAAATATAATTTCAAAAAAATTATTTTTGTATAGCTTTGGAATAGGCTACCTACTCATTATTGGTAAAGTTTATTTACCTTCTCCTATCAACGTTTACAAGCCATTGCCCGAATAATACCATTGGGGTTTTATTGTCGAAATTAAACATTTTTTTTTGGTTAAGATCTATCAAATAGACGATTTTAACCACTTGCATTCAGAAAATTTAAGCATTGATGTATTTTTTGATTCAAAATCAATTTGGTAGATCTAAGTTTTTGGCAGATATACGCTCTTTAATTCTCAAAATATTTTCAATATTGTTTTTGATCGGTTTAACTTACTTATTTTGTGAGAATTTTGTTCTAAATATCAAGGAAATCATCTTCGATAAAAAAAAAAAATAAATGAATGAATGGATAAAAAAAACTAACAGACGATATTATACGAATAAATAAAATAAATAAATTTGGTGACACAACAGCTCGTGAAGAACCAAGGCCTAGTGACTTACAACTCTCAACCATTCCTGTGTGCGTATTTTTGGCAGGAATGGAGAGGACCTACACTATTTTGCCGAGTCCGAATGGCTAGATGAGAAAGCACTTCGACTTTTATCGAATTTTCGATATTTCTTCCCAATATTTAGTACATAGAAAAAAAATTGATATAAATTGATTTTTTAACCTGTCGAAATTTTTATTTTTAGTTCGATATTTTTTCTATCGTTAATTTCATTCCAACGCAACGTAACTTAAAATAAATCGCTCTGCTTGGAATGTTTGAATGAAATCAACAAAAACTCTAATCATACATTCTTGTCTGACTTTTAAACACGAATTTAACAGTTACTATTAATTTTGGATTGTGTTTAAAATATATTTTCTTTTGATCGTATATTCGATTGATGACAATCCAACGCAAGTTAAGCGTGCTTTTAAACATTATTCCCTTAACTATGAATTGATCACAATATTGGTCAATCAAAGTCAATTTGTTCGTGACATGATCGTCGTTTTTTTGACGCAGAAAGCGTCATGACAAATAATATATAACCGTCCTGTTTGTTGAAAATTTGTTTTCATCAACGCCAGTCAATTTACTTGCTAAAGCTTTTGACGTTTACAAACATGCTCTCTGCCTTTTCAATAATCATCAACTCGATTTTTGTACTGCTCAGTTGCACCGTAGATGATGTATTCAAATTCGTGACTTTAGCGAACTTGACTATTGAACACAATACTAACGCAGTAAAATTTGTATTTGCATTTTTTAAGAGAAGACTTTTGCAGTTTGCGTTAACGAATATTCCGCAAACATATTTCATGGCACCATTCATGGAACGTGGCGAGCCATTCGCAGAACGGCATGGCCCCTTTCATAGGAAGGCACCTGGGGCATTTGCTCCAGTGCCCCACCCTTAGACACAGCCCTGTCATACACCCTAAAAGCATTTTTTGATTGAGATCTAAATTTATTAAAGGATTTTTGGCTTATCTACGAATTAACTTTTAGGGGTTCCAAAAATTTTATCAATTTATTTGTACTCGTATGCAGATTTCTAAAAATAGTCAATCAATGCATCAATTTTATTCAAATAAATATTAATACATATACATACATTGGTAGGTAATGGTTTTCCAGAATTATTTTGTATGTTTCAATTATAATGAGAAAACCCATTGAGAAGGTAATTTTAAATTAACACATGTCTTAAACATTTTTGAAAGTTCGAAGACCATATGAGTCTGCATTCAATTTTTTGATCTGCGGCCAATACTTCACATGTTCATTTTCAGGCTTAAATAAAAACAAATTGTGGAAGCTAAGAATTTTTGTCTTCAATAAAAGAGTGGTTCTAACTACCACAATTTTTGATTGATTAATGAGAAAATTATCCCCTCATTATTATCCCCTTATCAGATTAAAAAAACAAAATTAATGCAAACTGTCGCTTAAGACTGTCTTCAAACGTAAGATATTAAGAAAAATATTAAAAAATATTAATATTAAGTAAAATATTAAGATTAACATCTCAAAAACCTACATATTTTTTAGCGTGCACAAAAAATCCATACGAAATATTTTTGGTACACAACCTCAAGATCATATTAAAATTTGGGAGTGGATCAAAATTTGGTTTCCAAAACTCAACTTTACAAAATTTGTGTTTTACCCAGAAAATAATAAGGGTATTCATGGAAACGTCGTAAGTTTACAAATTGTGTAAAAAATTTGCATGAACGACCTTTGTTATACATTTGATTAAATGCTAGGTAATTCAATCAGATTAGGAGTCACAATGACGTTTGGATAAGTTTAACCAGTTTGGTTAATTTTACGAACAAAATCCCTTGATAACTTTAACAAAATTGTGTGAATCATTTCCCATACAAAATTTGACAGTTCATTAACCAAAAGATAAATTTAACAAATTTGTAAACTTATCTACTTATTTTGTCAAAATAATGTAAACGGAATTTGGAGAATATTGAGAAACAAAATTTCGAAAGAAAAGTTTTGCAAAACGAATTTTGACCTTGCTAAAATTTTGACCCAAACTCTTTACAATTAAAAAAAAAATGGTAACATTTGTGGGACCAGCAGAAAGTAATTCCAAAAAAAGTACAAAAAGCGAAAAAAATGGAAACCGTGGGTCAGTCTTTTAATTAATAAATTTATAAGAACTGAATTGATTTTTTGTTTTGGTATGAGCAACCCCCCCCCTCCCCCCCCAAGAAATGGAGCTGTATACGCCGCTGGTTATCAAGAATATAATTTCAAACTACTGACAAAATTTTCTGACCGCGAACAAGCAAAAATATGAGGATTTTATTTTCAATGTTTTCTTGTTATGAAAATTATGTAAGGCAGGAGGCACTATGTTTATTTTGTACAAGAAGCTAAGCTTATGCATACAGGATGTTTTCTTTATTTTATTTATTACACATATGTAGAAGAAAAGAAATATTTTTTGACTAAGATTTGTTTTTTTTTTTTTTACAACCTAAGCAAAAGGCACATGTTTTTATGGCAGTTTTTAATTCTAAATCAAGTGACACCAAAACCAAGTCAATACGACCTCCGAGAAAAAAGTAGTTATTATCATTTTTATATTAAGATGACTGTATTTTCAGTTTAAAGTTATATTATACCGAAACCAAATTGGAAATAGTCCATTGGTAAAACTTGACATCAATGGTTCATTTGTCAAAAAAAACTTTAATCAGAATTAATCAAAATAAAAAAAAATATCTGTGGTATAGAGTCGTTTTTTTTTGTACCACAATGAAAAATAAAAATGCTTTATGAACTATCATAATGAAGAATCAAAGAGTCTATAAAAATATGTTTTTATGAAATTGGGAAGTGTGTTGTTATTTTTCAAAATTCTTTGAAAAGGATACTAGCCTCAAGGAACGCGGTTAAAATGTTTCATTTACTACTAAAATTAATAGCAAAAGAAATTTACAAAAATATTAAGGCAGAAAGGGTATTTTTGTGGGTTTGAGTAAAGGGTGTTACTTGTTTTTGGAAACAACAATTGGTTTGCAACATGGTTAAATTTTCAGTTTGATACACGAAACCCCCCCCCCTCTACTCATTAAAAAAGAACCCTTCCATGTGAAATATTTATATAGACTCTTATGATTTTTCATTCTCATGGTTCCTGAAAAGTTTTCACCAAGTTTCATGATGGTACTAATTTTTTTGTTTTATTTATCCTATTTTATCTGTAATATTATCAGTTTTAATCAAAATGAATCTGCAAACCCCCGCTTTTAATTTTCATGTGTACAATAAGAACTTTTTTTGTTCTGCTCTATACTGAAACACTGTAGTTATTTTTCAAAAATTTAAACATTATGGTGTTTTAAAATTGTCTTGTATCCTTTAAATTTTAAGGCACGATGGCTTTTCGTCCGTTAAGGTATTTTAAAAAAATGTTTTGATATTACCTTTTATCTGGCTTCATAAAGTTCAATAAAAACGCATTTTTTAAATTATCTTCTTGCAATTTTTCTTGCTTCATAAAATTCAACAAAAACGCATTTTTTTTACTATTTATTGGATAGCAAAAAATCCGTTTTTATTGAACTTTATATGAAGCAAAAAAATGGTATATTAAATCAATAAATAAGTTCAAAATATAATAAATTAAATATAAAAAGTAATACCTACATTTTTTATGTATGCATATGTATGTACGAATTGTTAGTTTTAGGCCATTTCCGCTGGCAGGATTATAATAAATAATATCAAGCCCCAAACACCGAACGCAACATGGTAAAAATAAGAAAAAACACGCGAAATTTCCAGACTTTTTCAGTTATTGATTACTTTAGGCAGCAATTCCGTGTTACGATTAATCAAACAACTTAATTGGCTTCAATCATATCTTTAAACCCCAATAGCTTTCAAAATACAGCCTTTCAATAAAAGCAGAAATTTAAAATACGTATTAATAACTAGTAACAGACAGTAGGTATAATAACAAATTAACTGGACTGGAAAAGGTGAGGTAGATTCAGCTATATATTTTCAGTTTTCTCAAAAAGAAGAATTTTTAGCATCTGGTTTTCGGTATTTGATTTAAAATTGCTATGCGCATTAAAAAGTTAAATCAAAAACAGTGCGAGACTACATAAAATGAAAAAAAAAAGTATTTTTACGAAAATTTTGTGTTTGAAAACAATTTTTTCAAAACCTATCAATTTAAACAACCTTAGGAATGTAATATTGAAGAAAAGACTTAAGGCCTTAGAGGAGCTAAAAGATTTTTCTCCAGATTTTTGTTTTGTATTTATTTTCTGGTATGGGTAGGTGCAAAACATGTATATCAGGCTCTATGAGGACCGAAAAACGCGTGCTCATAGAAGAGTGAGATTCTTACTACACTAAAACCACCTCCACTTCCCGATCGCAACTAAGTTGAAACTTATCTAGCAATTTATATTTAACGAAGTTAGGTAACGTGTTGCAGGTTACTTTTTGGTGAAAGTGCCTGCTTAATCCTCGATTTTAAAGCGGTTTTCTGTTCACTGCACCAAGTCAGAAGGTTTTGTTCTTCGCAGACGGCGTACTAAATTCGAATGTCAATAATCGTTGAATTAGCGTGTTCTAATAGTCGATTTATATTTTTTTGGCGCGAAACATTTTATTTCGTCCCGGACCGTAGGAATCCCGAGATCCCTGTGAAGATCTTCGTTTCTTATATACCACGGAGCATTTATAAACGACCTAAGCAATTTATTTTCAAACGTTTGTAAGTTATTTTAGTTTGTATCGCAGGTACTACCCCAAATATGTATACCATAAGTCCAAACAGGTTTAAGAACCTGTCGGTATAAAATCAATTTATTTTCAATACTAATCTTTGAATATTTACCGAGTAACCAGTTCATAACTCTTAATTTACTTTTTAGTATTTCGCATTTCTTTTTCACGTGCGCCTTCCATTTTAATTTCGCGTCCAGAGTCATTCCCAGATACTTTGCCTCATTTGAAATGGAACACGAGCGGTATTAAGAAAGACGGGTAATCTATTTATTTTTTTATACGTTAAGTCCACGTGGACTGACTTTTGTTCATTGAGCGCTATTCGCCATGTTTTCGTCCACTCATTAACATTATTATTTGTAATTTAATTGTAGCTTCGCTAATCGTTTCGCCTACTGCTAGTATTGCAGTATCATCAGCAAACGTGGCTACAATAGTATCTGCAGTTTGAGGTATATCGCGTGTAAATAAAAGGTACAGAACTGGACCTGATACACTTCCTTGAGGTACCCCAGCCACTATTTCTTTGAAATCAGAATAGTCATTTCCGTGTCTCACACGAAAAAGTCTTTCATTTAGATTTCCGTTTAGAATGTTGTAAAGTTCTTCAGGCAATTTGTCTTAATTTGAATTTGAGACTTTCGTGTCATACCTTGTCAAACGCCTGCGACACGTCCAAGAAGACAGTCGAACAGATTTTCTTTTCTTCGAGAGCTCTCTCAATTACGTCAGTAATTCTATGCACTTGATCAATTGTCGAATGCTTGCTTCTAAATCCGAACTGATGTTCAGGTATTAATTGTTTCTCTTCTATTATCGGTTGCAGGCGCAGGAGTAGTATTCTTTCAAAAACTTTCGATATTATTGGAAGAAGCGAAATCGACCTGTAAGACTTCTTTTCGTGAGATGGTTTGCCAGGTCTCAAAACCATTATGACTTCCGCAACTTTCCACTAGCTCGGAACATATTCTAACCTTAGTGCGGCATACATAATAAAAAGGAGGTTAATAAACCCTTTACGAGGGAGCATTTTTAAGATTTCTGCCGTAAATAAGTCATGTCCTGGAACTTTTTTGGACCTAAGCTTCCTTATTTATCTTTTTAATTCGGCAAATGTAGCATTTCTCGTTATATAGCTTTCATTTGAGGTAAGTTCATATAAATATTTTCGTTGAGTTCTTGCCCATCAAACGACTTAAATGTTTCCTCTAAGTAATCGGCGAATACCGTCGCTTTTTGCTTGTCACTTTTAGCCCATTCATTTTAGCTTTTCTTAATCGGGGGCACTAAAAGTTTTGGTTTTTTCGTTGTTTTTT
This sequence comes from Dasysyrphus albostriatus, assembly GCA_946251815.1. Classification (NCBI taxonomy): domain Eukaryota; kingdom Metazoa; phylum Arthropoda; class Insecta; order Diptera; family Syrphidae; genus Dasysyrphus; species Dasysyrphus albostriatus. Next base: position 122,311,908 of record OX276335.1, on the reverse strand, counting down.
TAGCTTTACAAAGTGAGTAGTTGGATTATCTCCCCGCTGTCAAGCCTTCAAGGTAGTTTTCAACTTAAAGGTTTTTGAAATCTGATATCGCCGTTTTCAGCATATTACTCAAGCGATTAAAATAAGCTTTGTGTTGAGGAGCACGGGTTCGCTGCCATTTCTTACGAACTTTCCGTTTCTCTTTCACTAAATTTTTTATTTCCTCCGGATATTTTATGTCTTTATAGCGAGGCATTAGCCTTTGATAAGGTGTGTTATCCCAAGCTGTTTTTTGTATTATATCAACAAAGGTATCTTGCGTCTTCAAGCTCAAGAGGCGTTTGTAATGATACCCTTAACTCAACGTTGTCCTCGATATCTTTTTTAAATCCATCCCAGTTGGTTTTACTGTTTGTTAACCTGGGTGGTTTTTCAATTTTAACAAGGCTTTCATGCAAAAAGAGTACGACGGCAGAATGATCTGAGAAGAGGTCATAGCCCTCTGAAATTTCTATTCGATTAGAGTGTAGTCCTTTTACCATGAATAAATTGATTAGGTCAGGTTTTTTCGACGGATCAGTTGGCCAGTAAGTTGGCTTGCCAGTCGAATGAAAGTCACAATTATTTCCCTTTCCTGCTTCATAAAGCATGCGTCCCTTTTGTGATATGCATCGTGAGGCCCAGAAGGTGTGCTTTGCATTAAAGTCACCACCAACAATCAAATTTGGGCTTAGTTACTTTATCAATGTCGTAAATTCACTCTTATCAATTTTGCAACGCGGAGGGCAATATATGAAGGAAACATTGAGAGGAATATTTTTAGTTTTAACCTGTACACTACTCAATTGCATTGATTCCACCTCTATTTTCAGGCCTATCGAGTGTTCAGTGCATTCTTTTATATACAATGATGATCCACCTCTTGCTTTGTTTGACGTCATGATATCAAACATATGTCAATATCATTTTCTCGCATATACATCTCCAATTCTCCAAGTTCTAGCCATAATCCGTTGGCATTCCACGTAAGAATTTTAAGCTTTTACATCATATATTTTTTGAAAGAGGTTTAGGTCGAAAACAATTTTCGAGCTTACTTAACATATTAAAGAGAAGTTTATTTGTTTCACATTTGTTACGTGGGAAGCTTACCTGAGCATAAGGGTGTTGAGCAATCACTGCACTGCGGATTCCAGACTCAGGGCAACATTAATAAGCCAATAGGATCCATGGGGAAACATATGATTGAATCCTGAAAGGAATAAAAGAACAAAAATTAATTTAGACACTACGTCTGTTTTTGTAAAACTCCAGATGTTGAATCTGAATTTTTACAACACAAATAATACACTACATAAATACATATGCTATTTACCTCGAAAGTATTGCAAAATATTCAGAATAATCTGAAAAGAAATTAGAAACAATAAAAATATAATTAAAATCACTTTTCTAACACAAATTTTCCAAAAATAAAACTTCCCCATACAATTTTGCTCCGCAGCAAAGCCATGATATTGTTTTGTTTTTTTTTTGACATTTCACGAAGTTCAATTCTTCAAGTATCCTGTCGTTTTCTTCTGCGCATGCAATAGTAGCTTGGTCTCTTTTCACAAGCGAAAAGGGGGCAGAATAACTATTTTTAGTGCATGCGCAGAAAACTTTCGCTAAGTTTTATGCAATGATGAAATGAACTCTAATGAATTTTTAAGGTGTCTTTTTAGGATAAGTGTTAATACATGTAAAGGAAATTTTAATAGTTTAGACAATTTATTTGACTTAATAGATGGATAATAAAATTAGATTGATTTGATTAGGAGAAATAATAGGATTATGTTAGAACTATGTGATATTAGATTAGTGGAAGAGAATGAAGACTGAGACATGAAGGACATGAGCGGTGGATATCTGTGTGTGCGTAGAGTTTTGGAGATGGATAAAGGGGGGAAATTATTAGTGATAGGGATAGAAGATAATAATCCAACTATAATTAAGCCAAAGGGTTGAAAATAGTTATCTCAGTCAGATATAGTGGTAACTATTTACTTAGGTATTAAGATAGAGGTCAGGATTTTATGGTCATTGTTTCTTGCGATAAGGTAAAGCGAAGAAGTAATTTTTGAAAGTTTAACTGCCGGTTAATTTTGAGCCAGAGTTCAAAGTTGAAGCTTTGTAAAAATTAAAGCTTAACACGTATTATTTTGTTAACAAAACAAAAGTGTGTTCTTTTTAAAAAAAGATAAAATTGATTTCAGGTGGAGTTCAATTTAAACTGAAGGTAAATTCAAAAGTAAAATAGTGATTCTTCTAGAGAGAATAACGTCTTGAAGACGAATTTAAGGGCAATATTGTGAGGAGTTGCGCTTTTCCAAATTTTAATCAGAGATTTTATAATAGAAATCTTAAGCTCAGGCTTTCTAACGAGTGTTTCTGTTAATTTAGGTTTAGGTTTGCTTTGTGCTAACGTAAAATCCACTACAGGGACCTAGGCCTCTACCATTTTTTTTTCTTTTGACCTTCATTAAGGACATTTTTTGAAAGAGTTCCTTTGTCCAAAGTTACAAAGGTCAAATCTTTTGAGGACACAAAGACCTAAGTCTACAGGAGGATTCTATACATATAGAAATTATATATATAGCTATCAACAGAGGAGACGTTACCGAGAGGGATTTGTGGAAGAGGGAGGTGTTTTTAAGTCAAAAAGGGTAGATCAGGAGAAGGAAAAAAAAGTGAAGACTAAAGAACAAACTGAAAAAAAGGAAAAAGTGCTTAAAGAGAAAAGAAAAGATACATACTTTCCATAAATTCAAAGTTTAGAGTAACGTAAATTACCAAGTGTGTAAAATTTGGTTCTCCAAATCGTTTTTTTTATTATTGATTTTTTTTTATTTTTAAATTTTTAAATTTTTGAGATATAACAATTTGTTGGAAAGTGGTAGTTAAAGTGTCTACTCCTGATCTCCAGTGTGCTGCTGGCAGAACAACGAGGGAACACGGTAAAAACAGTGAGTAATTACTAAAATTTGTTGAATGAAAAGATCCCTGTATCTGTAGAATCTTTAAGGTCAAATTTTTCCTTTCCTTTATTATATATGTGGTTTTTAGTTTTGAATTTTATTTGAATTTGTATACATCAAGGAAAAGAAACGAGTGGGATAGCTCGAATTACTTTTGTTTGTTTTTGATTTAATTAATCACATATATAAAATTGTTATTTATAGTGTTAAACTAAACAAACTATGGTGTGCTAATTTCATAGCTAACGGTGTGTGGAGGCTTGGTAAGGCCGTCCTGATGGATTTTGGTTAAGGACGTGACAGACAGACTTTTCACTATGGACTAATTCGTAACTGGTTGGGTCAACATAGGGGCTATTTCCAAGAACACTTGGGTATGGAAATAGCGAAGGAAGTGTCTGTGCGATACTTGGGTGGGTTGGCCAGACCTTCGTCAATAACATCAGACGAAAGTTTGGAATTCGGTGTGACGATATCTAAGGGTGATAAAATGATGTGCTTTAGAAATAGGATTTAGGTTTTTATTAGGGTTTAGTTCCTTTTTTTATCTTTAACTTTTATTTTTGTTTTTATTTTTTTTTTTTTTTTTGGGTGAAGGGTTGGTAAATGGGTATATTTAGTTAGTTTAGTTAGGTTAGTTTTTTTTTATATATTTATCTTTATTTTTTATTTTTTTTTTTATTAAAATTCGAAGCACCAAACTTAACGTTTCTCTTGGATATTGTCAAAGTCCCTAGATTTGTGTCAAATTTAACATATTGTTACCTTAGGCACGAGTAAAAATTAATGTTTAGTCGAGCAGGAGGTACCTTGAGAAACGGCAAGAACCACCCCATGCGACGAGCTGAGCCGTGAAACTACACGCGTACCGTAGCCACTTCTTGGGTACCGAAGAACTCCCCTGTGGAATTCCAGCTCCTAACACGTTGTTCTTCAAGTTTTGACAAAATTATTGAAAAGACTTTTTCAGTGTCGTTATTTACGGGTATATATTTTGCCACTATTTGGGCGTATGTTTCTGCATTTCCTTGCTTCGATATTTCTCCTGATATTATCACTGGTTTCCAATAATTGTTTTCTTGTTTAAAGTCATACTTTAGAGTTTTGAAGCATTTTATGCCAAGCACACTGTATTTGTTATTTTACTTACTATTGCTAATTACATAACTTGATGCTTTAAATCTTGTATTGATGCATTTTAAAAGGCTGTCACTTGAAAACTCTTAGGCCTACAGAGACGATTTTGGGCTCAAATTGATATGTGTAATTGATTTCAAATCGTAGAGCAATGTTTTCGTTAAAAACTGTTTCAAGTATGCAATCGACAATTACTGGAAAAAACGCAAAAATGTCTGGCTTTACAAAAAACAATGTTTGTTATTTTTTCTGTACGTTTTCTTTTCAACTTAAGGTCAAATTTGAAAACCATACTCTTAAAAGTCTTTCAGTTTTTGGGAATTTTCACTTTTTCTTGCAGAACTTTCATATTTTCACTTATTGAGTATTTTCTCCCTCAAGGACTTATTAAAGACTGCAATTACGTATTACACTTAATTTAACTAGACTGGCTTTAATTTGAGCCTAAAATGGTTTATTTAGACCCAATGGTTTTGTAAATACAGCCGTTCAAAAGAAAGAAATAGTAAGATTTATAATAACAAATAGTATAGTAACAACAGTATAATATCAAAGATAATATAACAAGTAAAGATGTCGCACGTAGAACAAAAATCTGTGCCAGAAAATTTCAATCACCATATGTCCACCAACATGTATCTAAGATTTAATAGCCATAAGCAACATTCAAAGGTTGCTGCCAGCTGTTTTCTCACATTGTCTCTCTGCATTTTCATGCTTTTTTGATGCTGGACCTATGCACTGATCTCTATATACACTAGATAGTGTATTCCATATAATGTATAACAGTTTTTTTGCTTCCATTTGAAGATGACAATAAGGTGGTCGGCAGTGGTCGGCAGTTTCCAAAATTTCAATCTGAAGAAAGAGAAACAGACCAATGATATGAAAGGGAAAAACTTCGTGGGAGTTTATTTTATAATTTTTTTTTTTTTATTAAGTTATTCATTGTGTACATTTTTTTTTATTTTTATTTGAATTATATCAATAGAAAGGTGTTTAAATAGGTAATAGTAAATATGTAGATGGGATATGGGAACCATCGACTTCGTTCATTATTTCAGTTTGCAAACAAGTTGAACAAAACAGCTGATAAGTGTGATGAGGAGAGAATGCGATTACATAGTCTGTGTTTTTTTACGATTTTACCTCTTTGTCACACTCCTTACATTTGTAATTCCGTTTCATTTAACCAATTGTGAATGAAATAAAATTACAAACACAACAATGTTAGCAAAAAGATTTGGGGGGGGGGGGGGTAGCAACGAACGGAAATTTGACGTCTTCATATTTTGTACAAGTTGTTATACAGTCATATTGTTATACAAAAAAGTGGCAACTTCATAATATAACAATTCTTCAAATGGAAGCAACGCTATCCAGTGTATTATAGAGATCAGTGGAACTCACTGATCTCTAAATACACTGGATAGCGTATCGACATAAGAAAGTTGCTTCCATTTGAAGAATTGTTATATTATGAAGCTGACCACTTTTTTGTATAACAATATGACTGTATAACAATTTATACAAAATAATCCACTATGAAGACGTCAAATTTCCGTTCGTTGCTGACCCCCCCCCCCCCCCCCAAATCTCTTTGCTAACAATGTTGTTTGTAATTTTATTTCATTCACAAATGGTTAAATGAAACGGAATTACAAATGTAAGGAGTGTGACAAGGACACACAGACACACAGACTATGTAATCGCACTCTCCTCATCACACTTATCAGCTGTTATGTTCAACTTATTTGCAAACTGAAATAATGAACGAAGTCGATGGTTCCCATATCCCATCAACATATTTACTATTACCTATTTAAACACCTTTCTATTGATATAATTCTAGTGCCATTGGAAAATAATAGAACAAACAAAATGTACACAATGAATAACTTAATGAAAAAAAAAAAAATATAAAATAAAGTCGCACAAAGTTTTTCCCTTTCATATCATTGATCTGTTTCTCTTTCTTGGAAACATTTTGGAAACATGTTTTTTTTGTGTTAATCTAGACCTAATTGTCATCTTCAAATGGAAGCAAAAAACTGTTATACATTAAAAGGAATACACTATCCAGTGTATATAGAGATCAGTGGTGGACCTATGCCTACCAAAGGAAGAAAAATTCATTTGATGTTGAGAGTTTCACTTCTGTCAGTCCGTAGGAAGGAAAGAGAGTTTTTTCTTGTTTGCTCATCATTTTTTCTTTCCTACTACAGGCAGATCGAAATGAAAACGTGGCAATAGAATGAACAGCCTTTGTTTTGTTTGTGTTTGAATTTTTGCAGTCGAGGGATTTTGATTTTTTTCTTGGTTGATTTCTTCGTCCTTGTGCCTTGTTCCTTACAAGTGCATTAGGAAAAAAAGGCATTGAAATATCCGTATACCTACCTACTTACATAAATTTAATTTTATTTTCTGTATTCTACAATTTCGTCGATCAGAATCAAATCGAAAGAAAATTAAGTTGAAAAAAGAGGTACCGACTGTTTCAACTATTTTTCATGTAAATTTTAGATTTCTTGTAAAGGGTGATTTTTTAGCTGGTTTGGTTTTGGCAACACTGGTTTTGACAGCTGACGTGTGTTTAGTACCTTGTGTCACTGTCAAACAGCTTCAGTTTGGTTTGCAATTTAACCATGGATCGTCTTACAAATGAACAACGCTTGCAAATTATTGAATTTTACTATCAAAATTCGTGCTCGGTTCGAAATGTTCATCGCGCGCTGCTTGTTGTTCAGCGATGAGGCTCATTTTTGGTTGAATGGGTACGTAAATAAGCATAATTGCCGCATTTGGAGTGAAGATCAGCCAGAAGCAATGCAACAGCTACCAATGCATCCCGAAAAAGCCACTGTTTGGTGCGGTTTATGGGCCGGCGGCATTATTGGGCCATATTTCTTCAAAGATGATGCGAATCGCAGCGTTACTGTCAATGGTGAACGCTACCGAGCGATGATAACAAACTTTTTTTTGCCCGAAATGGAAGTTCTTGACTTGCATGATATGTGGTTTCAACAAGACGGTGCCACATGCCACACAGCACGCGAAATAATGGCGGAATTGCGATGCGAGTTTGGTGAACAGTTAATTTCACGTTTCGGGCCGGTCAATTGGCCGCCTAGATCATGCGATTTGACACCATTAGATTATTTTATGTGGGGGTATGTCAAAGCTAATGTCTATAGGGACAAGCCCGCTTCGATTGACGCACTGGAAGCCAACATCCATGCATTCATTCGTGAGATACCGGCCGATATGTGTGAAAGAGTATGCCAAAATTGGACTCAGCGGATGGGCTACCTGAGACGCAGCCGCGGTCAACATTTGCATAAAATTATCTTTAAACATTAAATTGCAAGGTTCAAACTATCGATTCAAATAAATATTTCATTCATTTTTTCGAATTTTTTGTGTTTTTTTTTTTTAAAGTTCTAAACCTCTTAAAAAATCACCCGTTAATTTCGTTGTTTTAATCAAAACTATCGTTACGATGATCATACAAATTATTTTATGAATGAATTATTGAATTTTATTTTATCATTAAATAAGGGTTACAATAAATTTGTTAAAAAAAAATTATAAAATAGAATTCAATCATTCATTCATATAAATTAATTTCTCTAGGTAGGTAGGTACATCGTCCTTCTGTCTGTGAGGTGTGTTTGTGTTTGTTAAGAAACTCTGGGGCCTTTTGCAGAAGTTATGCAGATATTTTAATAAACGATAGTGGTAGGTAGGGATGTATGTATGTACATATGTATTTATTGTACCTTAGGTAGTATGTTTGTATGTTTAGGTAGTTATCCCATAATGGGCTTTTGGCCCACTTGGGTGGGTTACAAGTGGGTGTTTGTTTCTGTGTATGCAAAGTTTCTTTTGCATTTTTTTGACTAAAGTATGGACTTTTGACCAACTTTCTGAAAAGCTTTAGTGAGTTATCAGTTCATAATACATTTATGCACTCAAAACCCACCCAAGGGAGCCAAAAGCCCATTATGGACTTTGGGCTTATGCGCCGGTTGATAAATGTATTTAAATACATATATGTACATATCCTAAATTTTGGCATACCAAAACTTTTTTTAATGTTGCCAATGTATAAAACCAATATGTTTATATATGTATATGTAGTTTTTTAAGAAAACCCCTAAAAAGATTAAGTTTTTTCAATGCAATCAAATGGCATACTTGTTTTTGAGGTCTAAGCTATTTTACTATAGTCGTTTATATTGTTAAAAGAACGATTTAAATGCAGTTTTTAATATTTTTAAAATAAATTTTTTCTATGAAAACTGTCTTATTCTAATAGTTCTTTACTGCTTCTGTATTGGTGTTTTTCTAAAAATGCCAAAGTATATTTAACTGTCAGTTAATTTGGAAGGTAGGTAGTACACATATTTACCTGCTAGCGCTAGGTAACTTTTCTGCCTTGTTGGAAGGAACAAATTATCTGACTTTTTAGCTGTTTTGAGTAAGGGTCATTTTTGGCAGAGTTGAGAACGCTTACGAAATATGACGTAGGTATGTACAATACAAATAAACCTGGCTATTCTTAAAATAAATTAATGCTATATTTCCACCAAAGGTTTCATACAGTTCAGATTTAAATAATCTATTGATTTATTTTGATCTCTTAATTTTTTCTCATAAAGTGAAAGTGAGATAAATGCTTCATTTGTGCCCTAGAAAGATTTAACATACAAAATAATTTTGAAAAACCGTAGCTACCAATGAATTTATTTTTTGCTTTTAAAAAAATTGATGCATTGATTAATACTTTTAAAATTAATTAAATTTTTGGGACCAGTAAACATTTATTTAAAGAATCCCTTGCCAAATTCAGATTTAATTTAAAAATTTTTTTTTTTAGTAATGGAATATGATTTGAACTTGAATTTTGGCTTGTCATTATATTCATATAATTTTGTCTGTAATTTTTTTGTTGATCCACTTCTAGTGGAAAGATATGAGCAGTGGAATATAAAAATAAAAAAATAAATTTTGTGGCGCAACAGCTCATGGAGAACCAGGGCCTAGTGACTTACAACTCTCAACCATTCCTGTGTGCGTGTTGTTGGCAGGAATGGAGGGGACCTACAATTTTTTGCCGAGTCCGAACGGCTAGATGAGAGGCACTTATTCATGACAAGTATACTCTTGAAGGTATTGTCAGTCCCTCGCAAGAGGCAGTAATTCGGAAAAAAACATTTCTGTTTTTAGGGATCGAACCCAGACCTTTGGCATGACAGTCCTACGCACTAACCATTATGCCACGAGGTACTGTGGAATATACCGAATCATTTTAAACTTATTCTTTTTTATGGGAGACGTTTTTCCTTCATATTTGTAACAAAATTCTCACTATCGAAATAAGTTAAACCAATCAAAACTAATATTGGAATTTTTTGGCACTAGAGAAGGTCAAAAAAGTGTAGACCTACCAAATTTATTTTGAATCAATTCTTTTCCCAATAGAATGCCAAAATGGTCAAAATCGTCTTTTTGATAGAGCTTAAAAAAATGTATTAATTTAACTAATAAAACCCCAACACTACTGTATGATAATCATGCGTCATGCGGCGCGCTACAAAATGCCATGAAATAGGTAACGATAGTTTTTCAATCGTTAAAATACGTCATGAATTGGTATCAAATAAATAATATTATTCGATATATGGCTAGTAAATGTTGGCTATAGTAGGTAGGTGCTCTATTAAAATAATAAAGAGTCGATTCCAAACCTACAATGTAAACAGAAAAATTTTGAAATAATATACATATGTATATTAAAATTGCACATACGTGACCCCCCTTGTATACGACGTTATTAGATATTATAATAGAAATCAAATGTTCTTAAAAAAGGTCTCAGCCAATAATTAGATGGAAATTACTGCTTAGAAGCTTGGTCTGTATTCCACTTACCTTCGCAGTTTTGTAAAAATATTGTAATATTTTCTTAGGTTCGTTAATAAAACTTATTCACTTTATTTATAATTTTTCCACTTATTTACTTTCCAAAATAAAACACTTTACTTTTACAACCACAAAACAATTTATTGTTAACCACTGAAATTGATTCGCCACTTTACTTTTATTACTACCAACTTTACTCATTCACGATTAAAAATAAACTGCGTCCTCTGCCGGTTAGACATGTGCTTTTATTTTTCTCACAAGGTTCCTGAAAAAGCTGGAAGGTTCTAGGATTTGCTTCCAGAGCTTTACATATTCCAAAGCTTTAAATTTGGCGTTTAGCATTGGAAGTTGAAAGCTCACCAAAACTCTACACAGGTTGGTTTGTATCATGTCTAATCCGGGATGCGGTCTTTCTCTTATTCGAGAGTGGTTATAGTTCAAGTTTGTTGTTGCTTTTGTGTCGTGTCGCGTTTTCATTCGATCAGTTGCTAGTTTTCTATTTGCTCTAGTACTTTTCCGAATGTCGCCCAGCCTTTCTTCTCTACTTTCGCTATCGCTCAATTTCACGTTGCCAGTCTGTTGAATCTGCACTATTCTTTCGTTGTTCTCCAAAGCCTTTGGTGGAGTTTTGATTGTTAGAATACCGTCAATTGAACCTGCTGAGGTGACGTATTTGGCATCATACCCCTTTGGCAGCTGATACTTCCGCACAAACTGACGACTTATGTAACCATGATCATCTTAACGTTCGTCGTGTTTTCCTTTCACCACCACGCTGTATCCGACAGTTTAAACCGTCAACTCATCTGGTCGGAAATGGCTGACATCCATGGACACTTGAAACCCGTACCTTTCAACTGGGTAGCTTTCTTTGGAATGTCGCTTGTCATCCTTTCCCTGATTTGTATAGAATGGATAAAATCCAGATCTGGAGTCATCTTGTTGGGCAATTATTACTTCCTCTTTACTCCAATCGCCAGTGGAATCCGCTCTTAATCTCTGGATGGCAATAACCTCCTTTTCTTCTTCACGAGTGCAATGCTTGTAGTCGGATTTCCATTGTCTTCTTGGTGGCAATCTGCACTGGCGTTGGAGATGTCCAGTCTTATTGCAAATCCAACATGCAGGTCTTCTAGGTGGCAGTCTGCACTGGCGTTGAAGGTGCCCGATCTTTTTACAATTCCAACATCGAGCAGGTCCATCTCGCTGGTTTCTTTGCAACGCTGTTCTCTGGCATGGACACTCCTCAATTTCTATTTCTTTTACTCGATGGACTCCTTGAGAAGCATGTTCTGCTGCTTCCATAGTCTGGGCGAATGCTAATGCCACAGGAAGTGTGCGTTTTCCAGCAGTTCGAATCGCTCGCTAATGGTTGATATCAGATACAGCACGGACAAAGGCTTCTGTTGCGAATTGGTTGATGTTTTCATTCCCTGCAGCCGGATATGCCAGATGTGCCAACCGTTCGATGTCTGCTTGGAGCTGTTGCAGAGTTTCTCCTCTGTTCTGGACTATAGTATTGAGTTGAACGCGGGAGACTTCTTGCATATGGCCATCTCCAAGGCGTTTTTCAATAGCCTGAACAAGAGCACTGAAGTTGCCATTCTTATCTGCTGGTATGGTTTGCAGCAGTTCAGCAGCAGTTCGTATAAGGGCAAGCGTTGGAGCTACATATTTTTCTTCCTCGTCCCAGCCATTCGTTGCTGCGGCTGCATCAAACTGTTTCTTGTAAATTGACCAAGAAGTTTGTCCAACGAAGATTGGTGGATGTATCTCCTTTTCCCTAGGACAGTCCCCAGCACTTTCTCGAATCTTTATTCTCTTTACTTTATCCAATTCCCTTATAATGCATTCGATTTTATCTTTGACCTTTTTGAACTTTGCTTCTATTGTCGATAATTGTTTACTGACAGTTGAAAATTGTTTATCAACAGTCAAAAATTGTCTATTAACACGGTCGTCAAGGGCAATAATTTTGCTGTCAAAGGCTTCTAACTTACCTTCGAGAAGATTTCGAAGATTCTTTTGCTCTTGGCTTTGTTATTGTAGAAGAATTTTTTGTTCTTGGCTTTGTTGTTCTAGAAGATTCTTTTGGTCTTCAAATTTGACGAGCAGCTGAGACAGCATACTGCCTGCCTGTCCTTGTTCTGGCTCTTCTTGCATTTCAATGTCAAATATTAACGTGTCTGGGTTTTTTCCATGTCTTCTTATACCCTCTTGTAGCCGAATTATAAAATTATTTTTTGTTTTTTTGTTCCAGCAGTTGGAGGATCTCGCTTGTTCAGTTCTGCCTTAAGTTCAACTAAATTTAAAACATTAAGAGTTTTACCCATTGTCTTTTCTTATTTTCACATTCACAAACACGTTCACTTTTTGTAATTATTGTCTGTTGAAGCACAATAAATTATCTAAACACAGATAAATTAAGTTTTATTCCACTTTTAACACCAACGTAGTATTTTCTTAGGTTCGTTAATAAATCTTATTCACTTTATTTATAATTTTTCCACTTATTTACTTTACAAAATAAAACACTTTACTTTTACAACCACAAAATAATTTATTGTTCACCACTGAAATTAATTCACCACTTTACTTTTATTACTACCAACTTTACTCATTCACAATTAAAAATAAACTGCGTCCTCTGCCGGTCAGACATGTGCTTTTATACTTTTCACAAGGTTCCCGAAAAAGCTGGAAGGTTCTAGTTTTTGCTTCCAGAGCTCTCCATTGGCGAAATTTCCCATAAATGTCCCTTTCCAAAGCTTTCAATTTGACGTTTAGTATTGGAAATTCGAAAGCTCACCAAAACTCTCCACAGGTTGGTTTGTGTCATGTCTAATCCGGGATTCGTTGTTTCAAATCAATTTTTATTCCAATACGAAACTATACGAATATAATGACAAAACAGAATTCAAGTTGAGATAAAATTTTAGTATGAAATCTGAATTAACGAAAGGATATTTGTCTTGCCTTGGAATACATTTTTTTTACATTTATAAAATGTGTTAAAATTATCATGAGAAAAACTACTTGTCTCTGCATAATTACTCAGAAAAATATTAAAATTAATATTTATTTTATGAGTTTCTTCTCAAATAGACATGAAAACAAAAAATGTTAAGAAATAATATTGATGTTTTAATAATTGAATATGTTCTCAAAGAATTTGAACTCATTTATTTTTTGACCAATTAAACTTTTGATGGTTATACCTTTAAGAAGAATGTTACTCCCCTTCCAAAATATTTATTTTGAAGACAGCTAAAATGTTGAAACATTTGCTTTTCAAAAATAGGAGTTTTTACTAAAAATTGTCTTTCATTAATAAATAAATAAATAAAATTATTTTCTTTCTGTTTTTCTCTTATTTATAAAAGAAAAATTGAAAACGGAAGTAAAAAGCACGACAGAATTATGTAAACAGAATTTCGAAAATAGAATTTTGTCAAACGAGTTTTAACCTTGCAAAAGAATTAACTTAAGCCATTTAATAAATAGGTAGGTATTTATCTAAAAAAAAGGTAATATTTATGGGACCAGCGGAACTTAATTCCAAGAAAAGCCTAAGATTGAAACAAATGAAATCGTGGACCAGTCTTTTATTTAATAAGTTAATTATTTCCAACTGATTTGTGTAAATTTATGTCCGTAGGATCACCTAAGGATAGAAGCTGATGTATACACTGCTGCTCAAAGCAGAAAAAAAGTGAGATAAGTTTTTTCTTCTTAACACGGCAGTATAGTTACCTAGACGTGTTCAAATAAATACATATGTACCTACCTATATATATACCTACTATAGGTACATATTAATAAATATATACAAACATACCTACCATTATTATTTATTAAAATATCTGCTTATCTTCTGTAAAAGTCCCCAGAGTTTTTTAACAAATACAAACACACCCCACCCCACAGACTGATGGACGATGTATCTACCTAACTAAAATAATTAGTATGAATGAATGAAGGATTGAATTTCAACATTAAATAAAGCTTACAATAAATGTTGTTCTTACAAATTTATTGTAGGTAAGCCTTATTCAATGATAAAATAAAACTCAATCATTCATTCATTAAATAATGTGATAATTTTGATCAAAACAACGAAATTACAAGATATCTAAAATCTACATGGAAAAGAGTTGAAATACTCGCTACACTTTTTCAACTTAAATTTCTTTGGATTTGATTCTGATCGACAAAATTGTAGAATCCAGAAAATAAAATAAAATCTATGTAAGTAGGTAGGTATATAGATATTTCAATGCCTTTTTTTCTTAATGCACTTGTAAAGCACAAGATAAAACAACAAGATACAAGGACGAAGAAAAAACCAAGAAAAATCAAAATCCCTCGACAGCAAAATCACAAACAAAACAAAACACAAGCAGTTCATTCTTTCGCCATATTTTCATTTCGATTTGCCTTTAGTAGGAAAAAAAAAATGATGAACAAACTAAAAAACCTCTCTTTCCTTCCTACTAACTGACAGAAGCGAAATTCTCAACATCAAATGAATTTTCTTCCTTTGAAAGGTATAGGTCCAGCAACAAAATAGCAAGATAATGCAGAGACAGTGTGAGAAAACAGCTGGCAGCAACTTTTGAATGTTGCTTATGGCTTTTAAATCTTAGATACATGTTGGTGATTGAAATTTTCTGGCACAGATTTTTGTTCTACGAACGACATCCTTACATCGTATATTATCTTTGCTAATACATTTACCTACTTACACCTTACTCTCTTTACCTCATAAAAAATAATAAAAATCATACACATTGGTTTGTCGTGCATTGGTTCTTCTTGAAAGGAACAAAAACAAAACAAGCTGGCGATGTGCACTTATGCGCATATTTTTTTCATTTTATTTTTGTGTTGTATGCCTTTGCTTATTATACCCCTCAAACTATGTTTGTTCGAAGTTAAAACATGTTGGTAGGGGTGATTTTTTTTAATTTCTTTTTATATTCGAAGATTAAAATCTTCTGAGTTCTGAGTTCGAACTTTTTTCCGGAGGCCTCTTAAAAAACACCTTTCCAAAGTTGTTACCGCCAACCGACAAGACTGGGATCGACATATTCCAAGAAATAGATGACTACGTGGAAAACCTGAAAGAAAAGCTTCTTGACATTCACGAAAGGACAAGGGCAAATATGAAGCTATCAAGTGATCGGCTGAAAACACGATACGACACAAAAGCAACAATAAACGGATTCCAAGCCGGAGAGCTTGTGTGGTTATATAATCCCCACCGGATTATAGTTTCATTGAAACTTCAACAAAATTGGGAAGGCCCGTATACTGTTGTAACACGAATACACGATGTCGTCTACCGCATTCAGAGAGGACATAGAGGCAAAATGAAAGAAGCTCACAGTGACTGTTTAGACCGCTATAATGGTGAAGGATGTAATGGATTTGCTCGGGACGATCAATCCTTAAGAGACCTCCGGACAATAGTTTGAACTCAAATTCTAAGGTTTTAATCTTCGAATATAAAACAAAATTAAAAAAACCTTACCCCTAACAACATGTTTTAACTTCGAACAAACATCGTTCGAGTGGTATGATACAACTCAAAAATAAAATGAAAAAAAAATATGCCCATAAGCCTCACAGCCAGCTTGTTTTTTCTTTTGTTCCTTGCACTAATTACTTGCTCCAATGTGTACGATTTTTATTATTTGTTATTGTTTCGCTTAGGTATAGAGAGAACGGTCTATGTAGGTAAATGTATTAGTGTGTTTGGGAGGGATATTATTTGAGTGTTTGCTTTTGTATTGCGGTGCGCGAAGCGCTAATTGGGAAATTTTGTCTGCCTAATTTGTTTTCTCGTAATATTTTCTTAGGTTCGTTAATAAAACTTTTCACTTTATTTAAATTCTTCACTTATTGACTTTACAAAATAAAATACTTTGCTTATCTTACAACAAAACAATTTATTGTTCACCACTGAAATTAAATCACGTCTTTCCAAAGCTTTCAATTTGACGTTTAGTATTGGAAGCTCGAAAGCTCACCAAAGCTCTCCTTAGGTTGGTTTGTGTCCTGTCTAAGTCAAAATTCGGTGTTTCTTTTATCCGAGGGTGGTTATAGTTCATTCGAGAGTCGTTATAGTACAAATGTGACAGTCGTAACACTGCTCCTCCTTAAAATTGATCGTCCCGAGCAAATCTATCACATCCTCTACTATTATAACGGTGTAAACGGTCACTGTGAACTACTTTCATTTTACCTCTAAATCCTCTTTTTTTTAAATTCATTTTTATTTTTCAATTTTCTTAAAACTATCTTCAAGCTAGACAAAAATTCATAAGAACTAGCCTATTTATCAATATCTTAAAACTAAATTACTGGCCCCAGTCGGGCGCTCTAAGTTAAACTATAATAACTTAATGCTAATGCCTTTCGGCCTAAGAACTATCTTAACACTAAATCCAGGTCGGTTTTATTTTTTACCGAGAAGAATTTACAAAAAACTCGGTATCATTGTCTTTATTTGTTTTTTGGTTTTATATATAACTTACAAACTACATAAAACTAAATTAAAGCTAATTAGAACTAATTAAAACTAATTAAAACAATTAAAAATACTTAAAGCTACTTAAAACTATTTACAACTAATTATAAACTAGTTACAACCTACTTATAAGCTACTTACAGACTAGAACAGCCACAGCAAGCATTTTCCGGTTTTATGTTTTTTTTTGTATTTTTGTGGATTTTATAATTTTCTTGTGTTTTTTTTTTTTTCGTGCCATCCTGAGACTATCCTTACTTAACACAAAGTACCTAAACCTGTGCAAGTCGGCCATACAAAAGAAAATAGCACGCAAGAAAAAAGCAAGCAACTTCATCTTCGTTTTTCAACCACCAGAACTGATTCTCCTGCCTTACCCTATCTCTTCGGGACGTCCCGACTGTAAAGGAGCCGCCGATCCACAGTTCTACGGCCGACGTGGTAGATTAGCGAAACCGCCGCTCTATCCTGGATCAGCCCTCGACTGTCTAGGTGGAGGAATGCATTGGGCGGAATAAACCCGCTTAGACGCACACTCTCGTACTATTCGTTGTTAGGGTAATAAGCCCCGAAAATGAAGCTGTTAGACGAGGACATCGCTCTTGCAATGTGACCTCGAATAAGCTTCAGCAAGAAATTATCTATCCTGTTTATGTTGGCCCCGTTGTATAGAGCCAGGTTGGAATAGTAGTGTTTGTACTCCGACTCTGGTGTTCTGTACAATCCAAGGCAGCGTCGAAGACACTGCCTCTCAAACACCCGAATCTTTTCCATTTGAGATGGAGCAACGTTGAACCAAACCGGGCATCCATAGGCAATCATCGGCCGGATAAGACTATCAAGCATGCTGCTATAAAAAAACCGTTTCGTCAGGGCAAAAGCTCCCCTAGCCCTACCCAGAGCAGCATTTATATGTCTGTCGAAATACAAATACTGGTCCATCCAGATGCCAAGGCACTTTGCTACACTTTTACTCGCCAGTGGATGTCCATTTGGCCCTACGATCACCAGCTTGCGCCAGTTCTTTCTCGTATCCCTTGTGGCTCTAAGCAACGGAGTCCTAAACAAGATAGTTTCTGATATCTGAAAGTTCAACTTCCAGTCATCGCAATATCGCTGAATCTTCTCGAAGTCACGCTGCAAGAGAATCCTAATAACCCCGACTTTTGGAGCTGTTCTGTACGCAATTAGATCGTCGGCATACGCAATTGCCTGAGTTAGACTACTTATCAGATCGCTGGTGTAAATGCTGAATAGAATCGGCGAGTTGACCGCTCCCTGCTGAAGAGCAGGTTGTGGCAGAAGTTACATTGCCACTTTTGACAACAAACTTTCTGCCATTGAGCATATCATAAAGCATATATAACAATGGTTTACTAATGCCAAGTCTGGTCAGCTTTAGATAAAGACCCTCTAACCATACGGTGTCGAAGGCCTTCTCCAAATCAACCAGACAGGCACCCGTACACTGCTTCTTAGATTTGTTCCATTGGACATCAGAAACGAGTTTCAACGCGACATGAATGGTCTCATGTCCCGCCTTTAAACCGAACTGATTGTCCGGTATGATATTATTGTCCTCTGCCCACTTAGACAGAGCTCTATTGATAACTTTTTCGAATATCTTGCTGATACTCGGAAGAAGACTTATCGACCGGAGATTCGCCGGATTGGAGTTGTCCTTTCCCTTTTTCGGGAGAGGATGCACCACAGCTGGATAATATGCATTATTCAGAGCGTTTTTAAACAGAGTGGTATAAATGTCTACTGCTTCTTGAGGTAAATGTCAAAGTACAACGTTGGAAATGCCATCGACTCCTGCTGACTTCTTCTTCTTTAATGAATCGAAGTTGAGCTAGAGCTCCACCTTCGTAATTAACAGGGAGCTTGGCCCATGTCACTCGGCGATTATGGCGTTTGCCAAATGATCTTTATTGAACATGGTAAAACCGAGGTTCTCTGATCACCATTGCGTAATGTCATTCCGAAGGTATTATGGCGAATGCACGCATTCACCTTGAACACTTGCTGGAAAGCAGCCCTTACAGCCTCCACTTTCTCCTGCGGATCTTCGACAGTAAAGAGGTAATCGTCCAAGACGGCGCGGCGTCCACTGGATTCCTGCTGTCAGAAGTACGTCTCTGTTGTCTGTCGTTCTCTGGAGCTTAAGACAAGGAAGGTCGTTCTGATCATTCCTTCTAAATATCTTCTTAATTTGGGGAAACATGCTCGAGTCACTAGAGTTAATGGCCCGAATTTTGTTATCCCAATACAAATTAATTGACAACCGATAGTTCTCTTTAATTAGTTGGTTGATGTTCTTGATCGACGACTTCAGTGTCCTAATCTCAAGATCGTGAGGGTCAGTTAATCGTCGGTACAAGAGTTTTAGTCTTGTCAGCAGTCCACTATTTTATCAGTGTAATGCGTCAATGGTCGCATTTCGGTACATGTCGGTTGTGTCCCGTTGTTTGTATTTCGGTATTGTTCTGTTCATTGTTCGCTTGGTTGTCTCGTCCATTTGTTCTATGTATTGGTCTATTTCGTTATTTGTCAAATTCCTGTCATTTGGTGGTTGTTCGATCTGATTTCGCTTGATAAGGCGTTGGTAAAGCGTGGCCAGCGCACCTTACTGTAATTGTAAGTATGCACAGGTACATATTCATCCAACTCCACGAGCTCGTTCGGAAGCTGTATTACGGTGGCGAGTCCGCAGTGATTACTGTCGTACTCGATCGTTCGTTAACAATTTCTCGGTCTTTGACCCACAGTGTCAGTTATTGTCAGTTTTGCGTCTATTAGCAATAGATCTTGATAAGCACCGCTTCTTGAAAATGATGGCCGATCCGTAGTCAGCAGTTCTACACGATATTCAGCATTATACTGACTCATCCAATTAAAAATATGAATACCTCTCGGGTTCTGTACTTGATTTCCCCAATCTAAGTGTTTGGCATTCAAATCACCGGCCATGAGAAAGTAATTTTCTTCCAAGCTTAAGCGAAGACATTCGAAAAGCTTTTCAAGCTCTGTCATAAAATCAGTTGGCTGAGGTGATTCCGGTGCATAAGCCGCGATCACATACATTCACTTCCCCTGTTGGAGAGGAATGCATACGATGCACGCCAACAGCCGAAATCTGCGCAGATCACTATTATATATAACTTTATGATTAATGCCTTTTCGTATGAAGATTGCGACGCCTCCCCCTTGAGAGGAGTTGGTTCGATCTCTTCTATCGATATTGCAATTGTTGTTAGTCAATTTATGTTTCTGGTTCAGCTTAGTTTCGCTGGCCATAAACACATCTCGACTTTGGTCTTTTAACAATTGGAAAAGATTAGCTCTACGTTCGGTCCTAATCAGTGAATTTACATTCACAGCAAGGATACTAAGAGGCCTCTCCGACAGCACGCCTTTAAACTCTAATTTGCGTTAAGCTAGGCAAAACAGAGTAGAGATAGTCTACCCTAGTCGCCTGCTCTTTTATCTGATTGTGAAGTCCTGTTAACTGGCCTTGAATCGCCAGCAACATGCTTCTAATCTCGGCCTTAGCGTCCGGAGCCCTTGGCACGAGGGCAGGTTGGGCTACCTTAGCTGCAGGCTGTACCGTTTTTCCCCTCCCTGCCGCCTTTTGGGCGTAGGAAATTTGGGGGTTAACGGGCGTTGTTGTAGGAGCACGCGTTGATGGGCGTATCTCTTCCGCTGTTTGCTTAGTCACTTTATTAATTTTAATTTGCTGAAAAGTTGAGCAACCCCGATAATTAGCAGGGTGCCCCTCCTTTCCGCAAAGTGCATATTTAAGCTGGGTCATGTCTTCGACCCGTTCCTCACCGACCTTACACTCTCCCTTATTGTGGTTCTCACTGCACTTCACGCAGCGAGACTGCATTTCGCAGTTTGCTGCAGCGTGGTCTAACCTTTGGCAGCGCATGCATTGAAGCATGTCGCCATGTCTATTTAATTTATCCCATTTTACAACCTGGTAGTTGAGGACGGAGATTTTCCTCAAACTATCTAATTTGCTGCTGGGTGAGAGTTGAACCAGAAAAAACGGCAAAGACCGCTTCTCCCGTCTGGCCCTGACTGTAGCGAATGACTTGACCCCTACAAAAGAGCTCATTTAAGAGCACCTGTGGTTCCGTGCAGGAATCTACGTCCTTTAGAAGGACCGTTTCATATTTTTCCACTTTACGAGTTAAGCTAAAGAACTCCGTTTTGGATTTTTTTAACAAATTTTTTACTATTTTATGCTGTTACAGTGTGAAGCAGTGGATAGCATGTCTATCTTTGTTCAATCTTTTTATAATAAAGTTTTGGCCTATGGTCACTATGGTTCATTTAAGTGAACAACAGCTTAGTGTCGCTGGAAGCCTCCTTTTCGAGTAGGCTGATATACTCTCTTCACCCAGTGCGCAGTATGGTCGAACACAACTGGTGCAGCATCGAATCGACATAGGACACACTAGACCAATTCGACAGCCAACAAGACGTTTCCCATTATCCAAGCAAGCTGAAGTTGAAAAGATAATATTGACGATGAAGAAAGATGGGCTAATCGAAAATTCTAAAAGCCCTTGGGCATCCTCAGTCGTCCTTGTCAAAAAGAAGGATTGAAGTACTCGATTCTGTGTAGACTATCGGAGGCTGAACGATGTGACAAAGAAAGACAGCTATGCTCTGCCAAGAATCAGCGATACTTTGGATGCGATGAAAGCAGCTGAGTGGTTCTTATAATTGAACTTAAAGAGTGGCTACTCGCAGGTAGAAATCCATTCAGTAGATCGAGAAAAGACGGCTTTCTCCACAGGAAAAGGCCTGTGGCAATTTAAAGTAATGCCTTTCGGACTATGCAACGCTCCGGCAACATTTGAGCGTTAGATGGAGTGCGTTTTACAAGGACTTACTTGGAAGTCATGTGTGGTCCATCTGAATGATGTCATCGTTTATGATAAAACATTTTATGAGCATTGTAGAAACCTTAAGGCCGTGTTCCAGAGGCTTCGGGAAGCAAACCTAAAATTAAATCCAGACTAGTGTGCATTCTTCAAGTTGGAGGTAGAATACTTGGGACATATCATCTCGTCTCAAGGAGTGAAGACTCATCCTGAGAAAGTGGACACTGTTAAGAATTGGCCAACTTCACAAGATAAACATCAACTTCGGAGCTTTCTTGGTCAAGCCACGTACTATCGTCGTTTTGTTAAGGATTTTGCTGAAAAGTTTGCATCAGCTTACCAAAAAAGGCAAACCATTCAAATGGTCAAGTGAGTGCCAGAACAGCTTTCAGGCACTCAAGCAGCACCTCTGCAATACACCTGTTCTAGCGTATCCGATACCAGGAAAACCATTCATCATAGATGCTGACACAAGTAATGTGGGAGTTGGAGCCGTACTGTCGCAAATTCCTGATGGAGAAGAGAAGATCATCGCCTATTACAGCAAGGTACTCTCAAAGCCAGAAAGAAATTATGTGTGAGCAGAAGAGAGCTTCTAGCTCTAATATCTAACATCGAAGAGGAAAGTTACACTCAAATGCAGATGCCTTGTCTCGGAGACCCTGCAAGTCGGACTGCAAGCATTGCACACGTCAAGAAGAAAGGGAGGTAGCTGCCATCCAGCGATTAAGAATCGATCCCATTTACGGTTGGAGTAGTGAAGAGCTGAGGACTGCCCAACAAGAAGACTCGGATATTGAACCCATTCTTGCATGGAAAAAACACCAAGAGAAACCAGAATGGGGTGACATCTCCGATAGAAGTCCAACTCTTAAGGCGTATTGGGCACAATAAGACTCACTTAATGTGGAAGAAGGAAAGCTAAGACGTAAGTGGGAGTCCACAGACGGCAAATCGATCAAAAGTTAATGAAGTTCTTCAAGAGATGCATGAGGGAGCTTCCGGAGGACATTTGGGGATCAATAAGAAACTGTAGAAGGTAAGGCAGCGATTCTACTGGCTACATGCAAGAGAAGACGTTGAAAAATAGTGCCCTAAATGTGATACTTGTGCTGCAAGCAAGGGACCAGGCAGAAAAATCTAGAGTAAAATGCAGCAGTATAACGTGGACACGCCTCTTGAGAGGATTGCAATAGATTGCGAGCCTTTTCCAGAAACCGAAAGTGAGAACCGATACACCCTGGTAGTAATGGACTACGCATAGTCAAAAAAGTCTCCGTACAGCTGCAATTTTTTTTTAAATCTCTAAAATATGGAATTTAAGATATCGAACATTTTTGAAAAGTACCAGAAATGAAAGAAATTATGTCAAAAAATAATTTTCAACAAAATATATAAAGCATTTTATTTAAAAAACTTAATATAAGAGAAATTCACTGCACAAAATGAAAAAATAAGGAACAAAAAAGTCTCCGTATGGTTCATTTTTTCGACGAAAAACTAACAAAAAACCACTTAACTTAAGGCAAAAATAAACTTAATAACTAGTAGGACCTCCTCTGTTCTTGATCACTTCCCGCAATCTGTGTCTCATCGAATGGACAAGCTTACGGGTCGTATCTGGAGAAATGTTGTTCCATTCCTCGAGTAGGATCGTTTTGAGGTCATTTTTGTTGGCGGTTGTATGCTGCCGAACTTTTTTTTCTAAGTGATCCCACAAGTGCTCTATAGGATTGAGCTCTGGAGACTGAGCGGGATGTTTAACTTGCGTACGAACATTGTACAGCAACCATTTCTTTACCACCATGGAGGTGTGCTTAGGATCGTTATCCTATTGGAATATGAAGTTGCTGCCGAGACCCAGTTTTTGGGCACTTGAATGTAGGTTTTCCTTAAGAATATTCAAGTACCCAAATTTATCCATGGTATTTTCTATAAATTTTCCACCGTGCTTCACAGTAGGTATCAAGTTTTTAGGATTCAGAGCAGTGTTGGCCTTTCCCCACACCATACGGCGTCCATCTGAACCGAAGATGTTATATTTACTTTCGTCAGTAAATATAACCTGATCCCAGAAAGAATTTTTTTTCTCTATATGTGAAATAGCATAATCCAGTCTAGCTTTTTTATTTGCCTTTCGAATGAATGGCTTCTTCCGGCACACTCGACCATGAAAACCATTTCTGGTTAAAAGGTTTCTAATGGTTTGGGGCGAAACATCAATTCCATCGCTAGTTTTCAATTTTCCAGCGAGAACTGGGGCACTTTGCACTTTGCACTTTAACAACACTCCTCAATAATCTCTTCTCCGTACGACGATCAATATCTTTTGGACGGCCAGATCTTGGTTTATTAGCAATTGTTTTTGTTTTTTTATAACTTTCCAGTACATACTGAACTGAGGAACGCGGTCTTTTGACTATTTTGGAAATTTCGCCCAAAGATTTTCCCTCATTCCTCAAGTCAATTATGATTTGTTTGTTGGCCAAGGGTATTTCCTTATTTTTAGCTGCCATTTTCCTTTCTTTAGGTGAAAAAGAAATTTTTAAGCTGAAATTTCATTAAGAATACTAAAACTTACAAAAAAAAAACAAAAAAATGTGATCCTGAACCTTTCATTGCCAACTATAACATGAAAATGAGATCTGTACGGAAACTTTTTTGTCTCTATTTCCAGGGCCCTCAACGTTATTAAATTCATAACGGTATCCTTCGTTTAAATAAATGCATGAAATTTTGTTTGAGAGCGAGAGGAGAACACGTGCTATTATTAGTGTTCCCACTGTAGCTCTATTATTGCACCTTACTTTTTCCCTTGCAGAATTTAAAAAAAATTATCTCCTGTACGGAGACTTTTTGGACTATGTGTACGTCAGCAAGTTGGCTGAGGCATTTGCCATCCCAAACCAGGAAACTAAAACAGTCGTGTTTCAGATCGTTTTCAACTGGATTAGCAGGTTTGGTGTGCCGAAGGAAATTCATTTAGAACAAGGAAGAAACTTCGAGTCCAAAATCTTAAAGGAAGCTTGTACACTCCTTCGCATTAAAAAGACGAGGACAACACCGCTTCATCCACAATTTGATGGATTGGTTGAATGATTCAACAGAACCCTTAAAGAACACCTTTCCAAAGTGGTAAGCGACAACCAACGAGACTGGGATCGGCATATTCCATTATTCTTGATGGCCTATCGAAGGGCAGTACATAGCTTAACAGGATATACACCATCAGAAATCCTGCTCGGGAACACAATACGACTGCCAAGTAAAATAAAATTTGGATGTTATGGTAATGAGCCCCAAGAAATAGATGGTCACTATGGTTCATTTAAGTGAACAACAGCTTAGTGTCGCTGGAAGCCTCCTTTTCGAGTAGGCTGATATACTCTCTTCACCCAGTGCGCAGTATGGTCGAACACAACTGGTGCAGCATCGAATCGACATAGGACACACTAGACCAATTCGACAGCCAACAAGACGTTTCCCATTATCCAAGCAAGCTGAAGTTGAAAAGATAATATCGACGATGAAGAAAGATGGGCTAATCGAAAATTCTAAAAGCCCTTGGGCATCCTCAGTCGTCCTTGTCAAAAAGAAGGATTGAAGTACTCGATTCTGTGTAGACTATCGGAGGCTGAACGATGTGACAAAGAAAGACAGCTATGCTCTGCCAAGAATCAGCGATACTTTGGATGCGATGAAAGCAGCTGAGTGGTTCTTATAATTGAACTTAAAGAGTGGCTACTCGCAGGTAGAAATCCATTCAGTAGATCGAGAAAAGACGGCTTTCTCCACAGGAAAAGGCCTGTGGCAATTTAAAGTAATGCCTTTCGGACTATGCAACGCTCCGGCAACATTTGAGCGTTAGATGGAGTGCGTTTTACAAGGACTTACTTGGAAGTCATGCGTGGTCCATCTGAATGATGTCATCGTTTATGATAAAACATTTTATGAGCATTGTAGAAACCTTAAGGCCGTGTTCCAGAGGCTTCGGGAAGCAAACCTAAAATTAAATCCAGACTAGTGTGCATTCTTCAAGTTGGAGGTAGAATACTTGGGACATATCATCTCGTCTCAAGGAGTGAAGACTCATCCTGAGAAAGTGGACACTGTTAAGAATTGGCCAACTTCACAAGATAAACATCAACTTCGGAGCTTTCTTGGTCAAGCCACGTACTATCGTCGTTTTGTTAAGGATTTTGCTGAAAAGTTTGCATCAGCTTACCAAAAAAGGCAAACCATTCAAATGGTCAAGTGAGTGCCAGAACAGCTTTCAGGCACTCAAGCAGCACCTCTGCAATACACCTGTTCTAGCGTATCCGATACCAGGAAAACCATTCATCATAGATGCTGACACAAGTAATGTGGGAGTTGGAGCCGTACTGTCGCAAATTCCTGATGGAGAAGAGAAGATCATCGCCTATTACAGCAAGGTACTCTCAAAGCCAGAAAGAAATTATGTGTGAGCAGAAGAGAGCTTCTAGCTCTAATATCTAACATCGAAGAGGAAAGTTACACTCAAATGCAGATGCCTTGTCTCGGAGACCCTGCAAGTCGGACTGCAAGCATTGCACACGTCAAGAAGAAAGGGAGGTAGCTGCCATCCAGCGATTAAGAATCGATCCCATTTACGGTTGGAGTAGTGAAGAGCTGAGGACTGCCCAACAAGAAGACTCGGATATTGAACCCATTCTTGCATGGAAAAAACACCAAGAGAAACCAGAATGGGGTGACATCTCCGATAGAAGTCCAACTCTTAAGGCGTATTGGGCACAATAAGACTCACTTAATGTGGAAGAAGGAAAGCTAAGACGTAAGTGGGAGTCCACAGACGGCAAATCGATCAAAAGTTAATGAAGTTCTTCAAGAGATGCATGAGGGAGCTTCCGGAGGACATTTGGGGATCAATAAGAAACTGTAGAAGGTAAGGCAGCGATTCTACTGGCTACATGCAAGAGAAGACGTTGCAAAATAGTGCCCTAAATGTGATACTTGTGCTGCAAGCAAGGGACCAGGCAGAAAAATCTAGAGTAAAATGCAGCAGTATAACGTGGACACGCCTCTTGAGAGGATTGCAATAGATTGCGAGCCTTTTCCAGAAACCGAAAGTGAGAACCGATACACCCTGGTAGTAATGGACTACGCATAGTCAAAAAAGTCTCCGTACAGCTGCAATTTTTTTTTAAATCTCTAAAATATGGAATTTAAGATATCGAACATTTTTGAAAAGTACCAGAAATGAAAGAAATTATGTCAAAAAATAATTTTCAACAAAATATATAAAGCATTTTATTTAAAAAACTTAATATAAGAGAAATTCACTGCACAAAATGAAAAAATAAGGAACAAAAAAGTCTCCGTATGGTTCATTTTTTCGACGAAAAACTAACAAAAAACCACTTAACTTAAGGTAAAAATAAACTTAATAACTAGTAGGACCTCCTCTGTTCTTGATCACTTCCCGCAATCTGTGTCTCATCGAATGGACAAGCTTACGGGTCGTATCTGGAGAAATGTTGTTCCATTCCTCGAGTAGGATCGTTTTGAGGTCATTTTTGTTGGCGGTTGTATGCTGCCGAACTTTTTTTTCTAAGTGATCCCACAAGTGCTCTATAGGATTGAGCTCTGGAGACTGAGCGGGATGTTTAACTTGCGTACGAACATTGTACAGCAACCATTTCTTTACCACCATGGAGGTGTGCTTAGGATCGTTATCCTATTGGAATATGAAGTTGCTGCCGAGACCCAGTTTTTGGGCACTTGAATGTAGGTTTTCCTTAAGAATATTCAAGTACCCAAATTTATCCATGGTATTTTCTATAAATTTTCCACCGTGCTTCACAGTAGGTATCAAGTTTTTAGGATTCAGAGCAGTGTTGGCCTTTCCCCACACCATACGGCGTCCATCTGAACCGAAGATGTTATATTTACTTTCGTCAGTAAATATAACCTGATCCCAGAAAGAATTTTTTTTCTCTATATGTGAAATAGCATAATCCAGTCTAGCTTTTTTATTTGCCTTTCGAATGAATGGCTTCTTCCGGCACACTCGACCATGAAAACCATTTCTGGTTAAAAGGTTTCTAATGGTTTGGGGCGAAACATCAATTCCATCGCTAGTTTTCAATTTTCCAGCGAGAACTGGGGCACTTTGCACTTTGCACTTTAACAACACTCCTCAATAATCTCTTCTCCGTACGACGATCAATATCTTTTGGACGGCCAGATCTTGGTTTATTAGCAATTGTTTTTGTTTTTTTATAACTTTCCAGTACATACTGAACTGAGGAACGCGGTCTTTTGACTATTTTGGAAATTTCGCCCAAAGATTTTCCCTCATTCCTCAAGTCAATTATGATTTGTTTGTTGGCCAAGGGTATTTCCTTATTTTTAGCTGCCATTTTCCTTTCTTTAGGTGAAAAAGAAATTTTTAAGCTGAAATTTCATTAAGAATACTAAAACTTACAAAAAAAAACAAAAAAATGTGATCCTGAACCTTTCATTGCCAACTATAACATGAAAATGAGATCTGTACGGAAACTTTTTTGTCTCTATTTCCAGGGCCCTCAACGTTATTAAATTCATAACGGTATCCTTCGTTTAAATAAATGCATGAAATTTTGTTTGAGAGCGAGAGGAGAACACGTGCTATTATTAGTGTTCCCACTGTAGCTCTATTATTGCACCTTACTTTTTCCCTTGCAGAATTTAAAAAAAATTATCTCCTGTACGGAGACTTTTTGGACTATGTGTACGTCAGCAAGTTGGCTGAGGCATTTGCCATCCCAAACCAGGAAACTAAAACAGTCGTGTATCAGATCGTTTTCAACTGGATTAGCAGGTTTGGTGTGCCGAAGGAAATTCATTTAGAACAAGGAAGAAACTTCGAGTCCAAAATCTTAAAGGAAGCTTGTACACTCCTTCGCATTAAAAAGACGAGGACAACACCGCTTCATCCACAATTTGATGGATTGGTTGAATGATTCAACAGAACCCTTAAAGAACACCTTTCCAAAGTGGTAAGCGACAACCAACGAGACTGGGATCGGCATATTCCATTATTCTTGATGGCCTATCGAAGGGCAGTACATAGCTTAACAGGATATACACCATCAGAAATCCTGCTCGGGAACACAATACGACTGCCAAGTAAAATAAAATTTGGATGTTATGGTAATGAGCCCCAAGAAATAGATGGTCACTATGGTTCATTTAAGTGAACAACAGCTTAGTGTCGCTGGAAGCCTCCTTTTCGAGTAGGCTGATATACTCTCTTCACCCAGTGCGCAGTATGGTCGAACACAACTGGTGCAGCATCGAATCGACATAGGACACACTAGACCAATTCGACAGCCAACAAGACGTTTCCCATTATCCAAGCAAGCTGAAGTTGAAAAGATAATATCGACGATGAAGAAAGATGGGCTAATCGAAAATTCTAAAAGCCCTTGGGCATCCTCAGTCGTCCTTGTCAAAAAGAAGGATTGAAGTACTCGATTCTGTGTAGACTATCGGAGGCTGAACGATGTGACAAAGAAAGACAGCTATGCTCTGCCAAGAATCAGCGATACTTTGGATGCGATGAAAGCAGCTGAGTGGTTCTTATAATTGAACTTAAAGAGTGGCTACTCGCAGGTAGAAATCCATTCAGTAGATCGAGAAAAGACGGCTTTCTCCACAGGAAAAGGCCTGTGGCAATTTAAAGTAATGCCTTTCGGACTATGCAACGCTCCGGCAACATTTGAGCGTTAGATGGAGTGCGTTTTACAAGGACTTACTTGGAAGTCATGCGTGGTCCATCTGAATGATGTCATCGTTTATGATAAAACATTTTATGAGCATTGTAGAAACCTTAAGGCCGTGTTCCAGAGGCTTCGGGAAGCAAACCTAAAATTAAATCCAGACTAGTGTGCATTCTTCAAGTTGGAGGTAGAATACTTGGGACATATCATCTCGTCTCAAGGAGTGAAGACTCATCCTGAGAAAGTGGACACTGTTAAGAATTGGCCAACTTCACAAGATAAACATCAACTTCGGAGCTTTCTTGGTCAAGCCACGTACTATCGTCGTTTTGTTAAGGATTTTGCTGAAAAGTTTGCATCAGCTTACCAAAAAAGGCAAACCATTCAAATGGTCAAGTGAGTGCCAGAACAGCTTTCAGGCACTCAAGCAGCACCTCTGCAATACACCTGTTCTAGCGTATCCGATACCAGGAAAACCATTCATCATAGATGCTGACACAAGTAATGTGGGAGTTGGAGCCGTACTGTCGCAAATTCCTGATGGAGAAGAGAAGATCATCGCCTATTACAGCAAGGTACTCTCAAAGCCAGAAAGAAATTATGTGTGAGCAGAAGAGAGCTTCTAGCTCTAATATCTAACATCGAAGAGGAAAGTTACACTCAAATGCAGATGCCTTGTCTCGGAGACCCTGCAAGTCGGACTGCAAGCATTGCACACGTCAAGAAGAAAGGGAGGTAGCTGCCATCCAGCGATTAAGAATCGATCCCATTTACGGTTGGAGTAGTGAAGAGCTGAGGACTGCCCAACAAGAAGACTCGGATATTGAACCCATTCTTGCATGGAAAAAACACCAAGAGAAACCAGAATGGGGTGACATCTCCGATAGAAGTCCAACTCTTAAGGCGTATTGGGCACAATAAGACTCACTTAATGTGGAAGAAGGAAAGCTAAGACGTAAGTGGGAGTCCACAGACGGCAAATCGATCAAAAGTTAATGAAGTTCTTCAAGAGATGCATGAGGGAGCTTCCGGAGGACATTTGGGGATCAATAAGAAACTGTAGAAGGTAAGGCAGCGATTCTACTGGCTACATGCAAGAGAAGACGTTGCAAAATAGTGCCCTAAATGTGATACTTGTGCTGCAAGCAAGGGACCAGGCAGAAAAATCTAGAGTAAAATGCAGCAGTATAACGTGGACACGCCTCTTGAGAGGATTGCAATAGATTGCGAGCCTTTTCCAGAAACCGAAAGTGAGAACCGATACACCCTGGTAGTAATGGACTACGCATAGTCAAAAAAGTCTCCGTACAGCTGCAATTTTTTTTTAAATCTCTAAAATATGGAATTTAAGATATCGAACATTTTTGAAAAGTACCAGAAATGAAAGAAATTATGTCAAAAAATAATTTTCAACAAAATATATAAAGCATTTTATTTAAAAAACTTAATATAAGAGAAATTCACTGCACAAAATGAAAAAATAAGGAACAAAAAAGTCTCCGTATGGTTCATTTTTTCGACGAAAAACTAACAAAAAACCACTTAACTTAAGGCAAAAATAAACTTAATAACTAGTAGGACCTCCTCTGTTCTTGATCACTTCCCGCAATCTGTGTCTCATCGAATGGACAAGCTTACGGGTCGTATCTGGAGAAATGTTGTTCCATTCCTCGAGTAGGATCGTTTTGAGGTCATTTTTGTTGGCGGTTGTATGCTGCCGAACTTTTTTTTCTAAGTGATCCCACAAGTGCTCTATAGGATTGAGCTCTGGAGACTGAGCGGGATGTTTAACTTGCGTACGAACATTGTACAGCAACCATTTCTTTACCACCATGGAGGTGTGCTTAGGATCGTTATCCTATTGGAATATGAAGTTGCTGCCGAGACCCAGTTTTTGGGCACTTGAATGTAGGTTTTCCTTAAGAATATTCAAGTACCCAAATTTATCCATGGTATTTTCTATAAATTTTCCACCGTGCTTCACAGTAGGTATCAAGTTTTTAGGATTCAGAGCAGTGTTGGCCTTTCCCCACACCATACGGCGTCCATCTGAACCGAAGATGTTATATTTACTTTCGTCAGTAAATATAACCTGATCCCAGAAAGAATTTTTTTTCTCTATATGTGAAATAGCATAATCCAGTCTAGCTTTTTTATTTGCCTTTCGAATGAATGGCTTCTTCCGGCACACTCGACCATGAAAACCATTTCTGGTTAAAAGGTTTCTAATGGTTTGGGGCGAAACATCAATTCCATCGCTAGTTTTCAATTTTCCAGCGAGAACTGGGGCACTTTGCACTTTGCACTTTAACAACACTCCTCAATAATCTCTTCTCCGTACGACGATCAATATCTTTTGGACGGCCAGATCTTGGTTTATTAGCAATTGTTTTTGTTTTTTTATAACTTTCCAGTACATACTGAACTGAGGAACGCGGTCTTTTGACTATTTTGGAAATTTCGCCCAAAGATTTTCCCTCATTCCTCAAGTCAATTATGATTTGTTTGTTGGCCAAGGGTATTTCCTTATTTTTAGCTGCCATTTTCCTTTCTTTAGGTGAAAAAGAAATTTTTAAGCTGAAATTTCATTAAGAATACTAAAACTTACAAAAAAAAAACAAAAAAATGTGATCCTGAACCTTTCATTGCCAACTATAACATGAAAATGAGATCTGTACGGAAACTTTTTTGTCTCTATTTCCAGGGCCCTCAACGTTATTAAATTCATAACGGTATCCTTCGTTTAAATAAATGCATGAAATTTTGTTTGAGAGCGAGAGGAGAACACGTGCTATTATTAGTGTTCCCACTGTAGCTCTATTATTGCACCTTACTTTTTCCCTTGCAGAATTTAAAAAAAATTATCTCCTGTACGGAGACTTTTTGGACTATGTGTACGTCAGCAAGTTGGCTGAGGCATTTGCCATCCCAAACCAGGAAACTAAAACAGTCGTGTATCAGATCGTTTTCAACTGGATTAGCAGGTTTGGTGTGCCGAAGGAAATTCATTTAGAACAAGGAAGAAACTTCGAGTCCAAAATCTTAAAGGAAGCTTGTACACTCCTTCGCATTAAAAAGACGAGGACAACACCGCTTCATCCACAATTTGATGGATTGGTTGAATGATTCAACAGAACCCTTAAAGAACACCTTTCCAAAGTGGTAAGCGACAACCAACGAGACTGGGATCGGCATATTCCATTATTCTTGATGGCCTATCGAAGGGCAGTACATAGCTTAACAGGATATACACCATCAGAAATCCTGCTCGGGAACACAATACGACTGCCAAGTAAAATAAAATTTGGATGTTATGGTAATGAGCCCCAAGAAATAGACGACTACGTGGAAGTTCTGAAAGAAAAGCTTCTTGACATTCCCGAAAGGACAAGGGCAAATATAAAGCTATTGAGTGATCGGATGAAAACACGATACGACACAAAAGCAACAACGAACGGATTCCTTGGGAGAACTTGTATGGTTTTATAATCCCAACGGAAGGGACTTTCACCGAAACTTCAACAAAATTGGGAAGGCCCGTATACTGTTGTAACTCGAATAAACGATGTCGGCTACCGTATTCAGAGAGGACATAGAGGCAAAATGAAAGTAGTTCACAGTGACCGTTTACACCGTTATAATGGTGAAGGATGTGATAGATTTGCTCGGGACGATCAATCTTAAGGAGGGGGCAGTGTAACGACTATCACATTTGTACTATAACAATTCTGGAATGAACTATAACCACGCTCGAACATCGAACAAAAGAATTACCGAATTTCGAAGTAGACAGGACACAGACTAACCTTCAGAGAGTTTTGGTGAGCTTTCGAACTTCCAATACTAAACGTCAAAATGAAAGTTTTTAAAAAGGAAATGTATGGGAAATTTCCCCTATGGAAAGCTCTAGAGACAAATTCTAGAACCTTCCAGCTTTTCGGGAACCTTGTGAAAAGTTTAAAAGCACATGTCTGACCGGCAGAGGACGCAGTTTATTTTTAATCGTGAATGAGTAAAGTTGGTTGTAATAAAAGTAAAGTGTTGAATTAATTTCAGTGGTGAACAATAAATTTTATTTGTGGTTGTAAAGGCAAAGTGTTTTATTTTGTAAAGTTAATATGTGGAGAATTTAAATAAAGTGAATAAGTTTTATTTACGTACCTGAAAAAAATATTACACTATCATACCCTTCTCAGACGCAAAATTGTATCGATGATTACCGACTAATATAAAAATCACAGCATTGGAGATATTGTGAATTTTATTATTCTAAGGGAATTAAGTTAAATTAAGACACTTACAGTTTCAAATGCCCGTGCTCAGGCTTTTTATAATAATTGAATATGAAAAAAATTTAAAAAGAAAATTCTTCTGTTTGAGTGGTGTGACCGAATATATAATTCAAGTTTAAAGTTCAAATGAGCTCAACTCCTTTGCGTTTCGCCCAGGTATGATAGTTGGACTCCTGCCTTACCCTATCCCTTCGGTCCCGTTCGGACACAGTCCTACTAAACCGAAGGTGCTCAGCTCCGTCTTGTGCGAGGATGCCTCGACTGTAAAGGAGCCTTCGATCCGCAGTTCTACGGCCGACGTGGTAGATTAGCGGAACCCCCGCTCTATCCTGGATCAGCTCTCGACATGTTTAGGCGGAGGAATGCATCGGACGGAATAAAGCCGCTTAGACGCACACTCTCGTAGTATTCGTATTTAGAGTAATAAGCCCCGAAAATTAAGCTGTTAGACGAGGACATCGCTCTTGCAACCTCGAATAAGCTTCGGCAAGAAATTATCTATCCTGTTTATGTTGGCCCAGTTGTATAGAGCCAGGTTGGAATAGTAGTGTTTGTACTCCGGCTCTGGTGTTCTGTGCAACCCAAGGCAGCGTTGAAGACACTGCCTCTCAAACACCCGAATCTTTTCCATTTGAGATGGGGCAACGTTGAACCAAACCGGGCATCCATAGGCAATTATCGGCCGGATAAGGACCATGTAGCAAATCACTTTTACCCTGCTGTCAAGCCGGCTGCTATAAAACAACCGTTTCGTTAGGGCAAAAATTCCCCTAGCCCTGGCCAGAGCAGCATTTATATGTCTGTCGAAATACAAATACTGATCCATCCAGATGCCAAGGTACCTTATTACACTTTAAGTCGCCCGTGGATGTCCATTTGGCCCTACGATCACCAGCTTGGGCCAGTTTATTCTTGTATCCCTTGTGGCTCTAAGCAACGGAGTCCTAAACAAGACAATTTCTGATTTCTGGAAGTTGATTTTCAACTTCCAGTCATCGCAATATCGCTGAATCTTCTCGAAGTCACGCTGCAAAAGAATCCTGATGACCTCGACTTTTGGAGCTGTTGCCTGAGTTAGACTACTTATCAGATCGCTGGTGTGCTGAATAGAATCGGCGAGTTGACTGCTCCCTGCTGAAGACAATTTTTAATATTAAAGGTTGTGGCAGAAGTTACATTGCCACTTTTGACAACAAACTTTCTGCCATTGAGCATATCATAAAGCATATATAACAATGGTTTACTAATGCCAAGTCTGGTCAGCTTTAGATAAAGACCCTCTAACCATACGGTGTCGAAGGCCTTCTCCAAATCAACCAGACAGGCACCCGTACACTGCTTCTTAGATTTGTTCCATTGGACATCAGAAACGAGCTTCGACGTGGCATGAATGGTGTCATGTCCCGCCTTAAAACCGAACTGATTGTCCGGTATGATATTATTGTCCTCTGCCCACTTACTTTTTCGAATACCTTGCTGATACTCGGAAGAAGACTTATCGACCGGAGATTCGCCGGATTGGAGTTGTCCTTTCCCTTTTTCGGGAGAGGATGCACCACAGCTGGATAATATGCATTATTCAGAGCGTTGTTAAACAGAGTGGTATAAATGTCTACTGCTTCTTGAGGTAAATGTCAAAGTACAACGTTGGATATGCCATCGACTCCTGCTGACTTCTTCTTCTTTAATGAATCGAAGATGAGCAGGAGCTCCACCTTCGTAATTAACAGGGAACTGGGCCCATTTCGGTCAGCGATTATGGCGTTTGCCAAATGATCTTCATTGAACCCGGTGAAACCAAAAGGTTCTCTGATCGCCATTGCGTTATGTCATTCCGAAAGAAGAAGTAGTGGCGCAAGGCTCTGTTTCCCAGGTCATGATTGGGGCGAATGCCAGCATTCACCCTGTACACTTGCTGGAAAGCAGCCCCAACAGCCTATAAAGAGGTCATCGTCCAAGACGGCGTCCTCTGGATTAATTCCTGCTGTCAGAAGTACCTCTCTGTTGTCCGTCGTTCTCTGAAGCTTGAGACACGGAAGATCGTTCTGATCATTCCTTCTAAATATCTTGTTAATTTGCGGAAACATGCTCGGGTCACTAGCATTAACGGCCCGAATTTTGTTATCCCAATACAAATAAATTGACAACCGATAGTTCTCTTTAATTAGTTGGTTGATGTTATTGATCGACGGCTTCAGTGTCCCAATCTCCAGATCGTGAGGGTCAGTAAACCGTCTATACAAGAGTTTGAGTCTTGTCAGCAGTCCACTTTTTTGTCTGTGTAATGCGTCAATGATCGCATTTCGGTACGTGTCTGTTGCGTCCTGTTGTTTGTATTTTGGTATTGTTCTGTTCATTGTTCGTTTGACTGTCTCGTCCATTTGTTCTAAGTATTGGTCTATTTCGTTATTTGTGAAATTTCTGTCATTTGGTGGGGATATATTGTTCGAACTGATTTCGCTCGATAAGAAGTTGGTGACGCGTGGCCATCGCACCTTACTGTAATTGTAAGTATGCACAGGTACATACTCTTCCAACTCTAGGAGCTCGTTTGGAAGCTGTATTACGGCGGCGAGTCTGCAGTGATCACTGTCGTACTCGATCGTTCGTAAGCAGTTTCTCGGTCTTTGACCCACAGTGTCAGTAATTGTCAGTCTTGCGTCTTGTAGCAATAGATCCAGATAGGTACCACTTCTTGGAAATGATGGCCGATCCGTAGCCAGCAGGTCGACACCATATTCAGTGTTGTATCCACTCATCCAATTGAAAAGATGAATACCTCTTTGATTTTGAATTTGATTTCCCCAATCTTGGTGTTTGGGATTCAAATCACCGGCCATGAGAAAGTAATTTTCTTCCAAGCTCAAGCGTAGACATTCGAAAAGCTTTTCAAGCTCTGTCATAAAATCAGTTGGCTGAGGTGATTCCGGTGCATAAGCCGCGATCACATACATTCACTTCCCTTGTTGGAGAGGAATGCATACGATGCACGCCTCTAACAGTCGAAATCTTCTCAGATCACTATTATATATAACTTTATGATTAATGCCTTTTCGTATGAAGATTGCGACGCCCCTCCCCCCCTTGAGTGGAGTTGGGTCGATCTCTTCTTACGATATTGTAATTGTTGTTAGTCAACTTATGTTTCTGATTCAGCTTAGTTTCGCTGGCCATAAACACATCTGGACTTTGGTCTTTCAACAATTGAAAAAGATTAGCTCTACGTTCGGTCCTAATCAGTGAATTTACATTCACAGCAAGGATCCTAAGAGGCCTCTCCGACAGCGCGCCCTTAACCTCTAATTTGCGTTAGGCTAGGCAAAACAGAGTAGAGATAGTCTACCCTAGTCGCCTGCCCCTTTATCTGATTGTGAAGCCCTGTCAGCTGGCCTTGAATTGCCAGCAACATGCTTCTTATTTCGGCCTGAGCGTCCGGCACCTTTGGCACTAGGGCCGGTTGGGCTACCTCAGCTGCAGGCTGTACCGTTTTTCCCCTCCCTGCCGCCATTTGGGCGTAGGAAATTTGGGGAATAACGGGCGTTGCTGCAGGAGCACGCGTTGATGGGCGTATATCTACCGCTGTCTGCTTAGCCGCTTTGTTAATTCGTATTTGCTGAAAAGCTGAGCAACCCCGATTATTAGCAGGGTGCCCCTCCTTTCCGCAAAGTGCACATTTAAGCTGGGTCATGTCTTCGACCCGTTCTTCACCGAGCTTACACTCTCCCTTGATGTGGTCCTCACCACACTTAACGCAGCGTGACTGCATTTCGCAGTTTGCTGCAGCGTGGCCAAACCTTTGGCAGCTCATGCATTGAAGCATGTCACCGCGTCTCTTTAATTTATCCCAAGTAACAACCTGGTAGTTGAGGACGGAGATACCCCTCAACCTATCCAGTTTGCTGCTGGGCGATAGCTGAACTAGAAAGAACGGCAAAGACCGCTGCTCCCGTCTGGCTCTGACTGTAGCGAACGGCTTGACCCCGATAAAGTCGAGATCGTCGCTCGCTTTTTGACGGAGCTCATTTAAGAGCACCTGTGGTTCCGTGCAGGAATCTATGCCCTTTAAGAGGACCGTTTGATATTTATCCACTTTGGGGGTAAAACTGAAGAACTCAGACGTGGATTTCTTTAATAATTCTTTAGTGATTTTGTGCTGTGGCACCTGTGTTGCTTTTTTAAGCTCGCGCTCCTGCCTCTCTTTTTCTCTTCGAGCTTCTTGCTTTCTTTTCAGAGCTTCTATAAGCGGAGTTGTTGCGGGGTGGCTGTTGTTGCCGTTGTTGGGTGTGCCGTTGTTGCTACGGCACTGGTTGATGGTATGGCTGGTGTTGCCATCGCTTGCTTTGTTGTTGTTGTTGCTACGGCACTGACCGTAGCTTTGGCTGGTGGTGCCATAGCTGGCTTTATTGTTGTTGCTGGGACACCTTTCGATGTCCCCGCTGTGTTGTTGGATGACATTTGCTGCTTTTCCCACTCAATGAAGTTTTCGACTTCTCGATTGTGGAAAATAGGAGCTAAATATTTTTTGCCCGACTGGGACTCAAACTCGTGATCCTCCGGTTCTCGGTCGGCCACCTTTTTTTTTTTTTATAAATTCATTTTTATTTTTCAATTTTCTTAAAACTGTCTTAAAGCTAGACAAAAATTCATAAAAACTAGCCTACTTATCAATATCTTAAGACTTACTGGCCCCAGTCGGGCGCTCTAAGCTAAACTATAATAACTTAATGCTAATACCTTTCGGCCTAAGAACTATCTTAATACTAAATCCAGGTCGGTTTTATTTTTTACCGAGAAGAATTTACAAAAAACTCGGTATCATTGCCTTTATTTTTTTGGTTTTATAATTTAAAATACGCTAAGCTACTTAAAACTATTTACAACTAATTATAAACTAATTACAACCTACTTATAAGCTACTTACAGACTACTTACAAACTAGAACAGCCACAGCAAGCATTTTCCGGTTTTTATAATTTTTTTGTATTTTTGTGGATTTTATAATTTTTTTTTTGTGTTTTTCTATGTTTTATATATTTTTTTTTTTGGTGCCACCCTGAGACTGTCCCTACTTAAAACTAACTACCTAAACCTATGCAAGTCGGCCATGACAGAGAAAAACCAGGAACAACTTTTAAATATCTGAAGGAATATCATTCTTCATATTTTAACCACCAGAACTGGTTCTCCTGCCTTACCCTATCCCTTCGGTCCCGTTTGGACACAGTCCTACTGAACCGAAGGTGCTCAGCTCCGTCTTGTGCGAGGACGTCTCGACTGTAAAGGAGCCACCGATCCACAGTTCTACGGCCGACGTGGTAGATTAGCGGAACCGCCGCTCTATCCTGGATCAACCCTCGACTGTCTAGGTGGAGAAATGCATCGGGCGGAATAAAGCCGCTTAGACGCACACTCTCGTAGTATTCGTATTTAGAGTAATAAGCCCCGAAAATTAAGCTGTTAGACGAGGACATCGCTCATGCAATGTGACCTCGAATAAGCTGCAGCAAGAAATTATCTATCTTGTTTATGTTGGCCCCGTTGTATAGAGCCAGGTTGGAATAGTAGTGTTTGTACTCCAACTCTGGTGTTCTGTGCAATCCAAGGCAGCGTCGTAGACACTGCCTCTCAATCACCCGAATCTTTTCCATTTGAGATGGGGCAACGTTGAACCAAACCGGGCATCCATAGGCAATCATCGGCCAGATAAGGACCATGTAGCAAATCACCTTCACCCTGTTGTCAAGACGGCTGCTATAAAACAACCGTTTCGTCAGGGCAAAAGCTCCCCTAGCCCTGGCCAAAGCAGCATTTATATGTCTGTCGAAATACAAATACTGATCCATCCAGATGCCAAGGTACTTTACTACACTTTTACTCACCAGTGGATGTCCATTTGGCCCTACGATCACCAGCTTGCGCCAGTTCTTTCTCGTATCCCTTGTGGCTCCACGCAACGGAGTCCTAAACAAGATAGTTTCTGATTTCTGAAAGTTGATTTTCAACTTCCAGTCATCGCAATATCGCTGAATCTTCTCGAAGTCACGCTGCAAAAGAATCCTGATGACCTCGACTTTCGGAGCTGTTCTGTACGCAATTATATCGTCGGCATATGCAATTGCCTGAGTTAGACTACTTATCAGATCGCTGGTGTAAATGCTGAATAGAATCGGCGATGTTGTGGCAGAAGTTACATTGCCACTTTTGACAACAAACTTTCTGCCATTGAGCATATCATAAAGCATATATAATAGTGGTTTACTAATGCCAAGTCTGGCCAGCTTTAGATAAAGACCCTCTAACCCTACGGTGTCGAAGGCCTTCTCTAAATCAACCAGACAGGCAACCGTACACTGCTTCTTAGATTTTTTCCATTGGACATCAGAAACGAGCTTAGACGCGGCATGAATGGTGTCAGGTCCCTCCTTAAAACCGAACTGATTATCCAGTATGATATTATTGTCCTCTGCCCACTTAGACAGAGCTCTATTGATAACTTTTTCGAATACCTTGCTGATACTCGGAAGAAGACTTATCGACCGGAGATTCGCCGGATTAGAGTTGTCCTTTCCCTTTTTCGGGAGAGGATGCACCACAGCTGTCTTCCAATGCACTGGATAATATGCATTATTCAAAGCGTTGTTGAACAGAGTGGTATAAATGTCTACTGCTTCTTGAGGTAAATGTCGAAGTACAACGTTGGATATGCCATCGACTCCTGCTGACTTCTTCTTCTTTAATGAATCGAAGATGAGCTGGAGCTCCACCTTCGTAATTAACAGGGAACTGGGCCCATTTCGCTCGGCGATTATTTGCTAAATGATCTTTATTGAACCCGGTGAAACCTAGATTCTCTGATCGCCATTGCGTGATGTCATTCCGAAGGTAGAAGTGATAGAGCAAGGCTCTGTTTTCCAGGTCATGATTGGGGCGAATGCACGCATTCACCTTGTACACTTGCTGGAAAGCAGCCCCCACAGTCTCCACTTTCTCCTGCGGATCTTCGATAATAAAGAGGTCATCGTCCAAGACGGCATCCTCTGGATTAATTCCTGCTGTCAGAAGTACCTCTCTGTTGTCCGTCGTTCTCTGAAGCTTAAGACAAGGAAGGTCGTTCTGATCATTCTTTCTAAATATCTTGTTAATTTGGAGAAACATGCTCGGGTCGCTAGCATTAACGGCCCGAATTTTGTTATCCCAATACAAATTAATTGACAACCGATAGTTCTCTTTAATTAGTTGGTTGATGTTCTTGATCGACGACTTCAGTGTCCTAATCTCCAGATGGTGAGGGTCAGTAAACCATCGGTACAAGAGTTTTAGTCTTGTCAGCAGTCCACTTTTTTGTCTGTGTAATGCGTTAATGGTCGCGTTCCGGTACATGTCGGTTGCGTCCCGTTGCTTGTATTTCGGTATTGTTCTGTTCATTGTTCGTTTGATTGTCTCGTCCATTTGTTCTAAGTATTGGTCTATTTCGTTATTTGTCAAATTCCTATTATTTGGTGGGTATATGTTGTTCGATCTGATTTCGCTCGATAAGGCGTTGGTAAAGCATGGCCAGCGCACCTTACTGTAATTGTAATTGTGCACAGGTACATACTCCTCCAACTCCACGAGCTCGTTTGGAAGCTGTATTACGGCGGCGAGTCTGCAGTGATCACTGTCGTACTCGATCGTTCGTAAACAGTTTCTCGGTCTTTGACCCACAGTGTAAGTTATTGTCAGTTTTGCGTCTATTAGCAATAGATCTTGATAAGCACCGCTTCTTGGAAACGATGGCCGATCCGTAGCCAGCAGGTCGACACCATATTCAGTGTTGTATCGATTCATCCAATTGAAAAGATGAATACCTCTTTGATTCTGAAATTGATTTCCCCAATCTTGGTGTTTGGGATTCAAATCACCGGCCATGAGAAAGTAATTTTCTTCCAAGCTCAAGCGTAGACATTCGAAAAGTTTTTCAAGCTCTGTCATAAAATCAGTTGGCTGAGGTGATTCCGGTGCATAAGCCGCGATCACATACATTCTCTTCCCTTGTTGGAGAGGAATGCATACGATGCACCCCTCTAACAGCCGAAATCTGCGCAGATCACTATTATATATAACTTTATGATTTATGCCTTTGCGTATGAAGATTGCGACGCCCCCCCCTTGAGTGGAGTTAGGTCAATCTCTTCTAACGATATTGTAATTGTTGTTAGTCAACTTATGTTTCTGGTTCAGCTTAGTTTCGCTGGTCATAAACACATCTGGATTTTGGTCTTTCAACAATTGGAAAAGATTAGCTCTACGTTCGGTCCTAATCAGTGAATTTACATTCACAGCAAGGATCCTAAGAGGCCTCTCCGACAGCTTGCCTTTAACCTCTAATTTGCGTTAGGCTAGGCAAAACAGAGTAGAGATAGTCTACCCTAGTCGCCTGCTCCTTTATCTGGGTCTGAAGTCCTGTTAACTGGCCTTGAATTGCCAGCAACATACTTCTAATTTCGGCCTGAGCATCCGGCGCCTTTGGCACTAGGGCCGGTTGGGCTGCCATAGCTGCAGGCTGTACCATTTTTCCCCTTCCTGCCGCCATTTGGGCGTAGGAAATTTGGGGATTTACAGGCGTTGCTGCAGGAGCACGCGTTGATGGGCGCATCTCTGCCACTGTCTGCCTAGCCGCTTTATTGTTGCAAATTTGCTGAAAAGCTGAGCAACCCCGATAATAAGCAGGGTGCCCCTCCTTCGTGACCGCTTCTCCCGTCTGGCTCTGACTGTAGCGAACGGCTTGACCCCGATAAAGTCGAGATCGTTGCTCGCTTTCGCAGGAATCTATAACCCTTCAGGAGGACCGTTTGAAATTTATCCACTTTGGGGGTAAAACTGAAGAACCCAGTCATGGATTCTTTTAATAAGTTTTTAATTATTTTATGCTCCGGCACTGTGAAGCAGTGTATAGCATGCCTATCCTTACTTAGTAGTTTAATATAAAAGTTTTGGCCAATGGCCGACTTACATAGGTCTATGATCTCTTTTAATTCCATCTGATAGGTGTTGATGGGCGGCACCTTCTCTTTTTTGCTTTGGGGCGGCTGTGACTGCTGCTGGTGTTCTTCCTGCTGCTCCTGGCTCCGCTCCTGTTGCTTTTGCTGCTGCTGTTGTGACTGCTGCTGTTTTTTCTGCTGCTTTTGGTTTGCTGCTTTTTATTTTGTTGCCTTTGCTCCTTAGGCATTGGCTGCGGCTGCTGTACAAGCAGGTTTTCTTTGGGCTGCTCCCGTATTTGTACCTGCTCTTTTGGTGGCAGCTGTGGTTGCTATTGCGCTTCTTTGTTTGGTGCCTGTGGTACCTTTAGCTCTCGCTCCAGCCTTTTTTTTCACGGCTAGCCTCTTGTTTGTTCCTTAGAGCTAGCACCAGTGTCGCAAGTTGGGCATTGAGGCGCACCATCTCCCCTTCTATGGCTCCAATCTGCTCGCTGATTCGCTGTTTGTCTTTTGTTTGTTCATCATCAACCTCTTTAGTTTTTGCCTCATCTTCTTCGTCTGAGGACGCCTCTGGTGATGTTATGTCAATGATGTTGCTATCACCCGTTGTGTAAAGCCCTTCACCTCCTTCGGACATATATTCAATTTGTTCCTCGTCGGAGGGCGAAGTATTTAGCTGCTGCTGTATTTTTATTGCTGCTGAAGATTTGGTAACTCGCGACGCCCCTTTTCCCCCAGTTGGCAGCTCTGCTGGAGTGATGGTAGAGCGCCGCTTCACCAAGTTCGGCGCACATCGGATTTTTTTTCTCCTCTTTACGGGGGTATCGGCTGATGACGCCGTTGCTGCTGATGTTGTTGCTATCGGTGCCGTTGCTATGACATCTTTCGATGTCCTCGCTACTGGTGCCGTTGAAGCTTTACTTTTCGTTGCTGGGCCACCTTTCGGTGCCCCTGCACTTTTCTCTCATTCTATCTGCTGTTTTTTCCAGACAATAAAATTTTCCACCTCCCTGTTGTGAAAAAAAGCCTGTAATGTTTTTATGTCCGACTGGGACTCGAACTCGTGACCCTCAGACTGACGGTCCGCCACCTTATTTTTTCAAATTCATTTTTATTTTCAATTTTCTTAAACGGAACGCCACCTCTTCCTCTGTGCCATTGCACTATTAAAAAAATCTTGGCTGTGGTACTAACTTGTACTGGACACTCCGATTTTATTTGTAAACACTGTGAAAGCCGAAAACGTGTGCACACTTTCACAGATCGAGATCGACTGACGG
Organism: Dasysyrphus albostriatus; assembly: GCA_946251815.1. Lineage (NCBI taxonomy): Eukaryota > Metazoa > Arthropoda > Insecta > Diptera > Syrphidae > Dasysyrphus > Dasysyrphus albostriatus. Next base: position 122,268,146 of record OX276335.1, on the reverse strand, counting down.
TCGGCCACCTCTACCTCTGTGCTATTGCACTAATGAAAATAGCTGGGTGAAATTAAAACTTTGAAAAGTCACTCCGATTTTATGTAAATTATATTGTGAAAGCCGATAACGTGCACACACTTCCACAGATCGAGATCGACTGAACTGTTAAAACACTTGAAATTGCAATGTTTTCATTTTGTGATTTTCTTTTGTTTAGTTTTCGTTCTTTCGATTTGGAATTATTTCCATTATTTGCAAATATGTGTTTTCAATTTCATTAATTTAAGTGTTGTTTTTTGATGATTTAAATTCTTTTCGACATTGTAGTCTTACAATTTGGTGATTTTTGTTAAAGAAATTTGTACTAATAGTTAGTTCAAGTCAGTAAAAATTCAATTTTCAAATTATATGTATTTTTTAAATAAATTGAAGTTATATATATAAAAAATCGGTAACTCCACTCAAACAGAAGAATTTTCTTTTTTAAATTTTTTTCATATTCAACTATTTTTTCTATAAATTCATTGCAATACCTGTTTTCTTAATTTCGATTTTTTTTTCTATATTGCCGTTGGACACATCAGAATTTTTTTGATGTTTATCGTTCCTTAATGAAATGTTACGAAGTGTAACATTCTTAACAATGGCATTTCTACATTTTTTTGACACATTAACAATTGTTAATAATGCATTATAGAGAAAAGAAGCGGACTAATGGCATTGTGATTTTGCAAGTATAAACAGCTATATTTATTGCTATTCCAGATCAGAATGATTTTTTGATTCTGTGCGATCTAATGATTGTTATTTAAGAAAAAAACTTGGTTTGCATTGTAATGACGATTGTTTATTTCACAATTTTGTTAATCGTTTCATTAAATCTTAAATCTGATTATCTCATTTTTATTTACGGTAAGTTATACTAAGGTACACATGCAATTAAAAAATTGTAAATTTTTCAATATCATTATGTTTTTAAAATCTTTACTTTATAATAATATAATTGCTTTTGTCATACCACCCAAACTGACGGTGTGCATTTGTGAGTTTGTGCAACAGTGATTTTTGTTGGATTTTCGGTTACCTTTCAAAAACAGCTAAAGCCATTTTTGCTTCACATTGTTTACCTAAGTTATTCTAAAAAGATCATTTAATAAATAATGTACCCACTTACATGTGAATACAAATACTTGCAACCCCTTTATTTTTTACCTGATCCTTAGGGCAACTAATTAAAGGGTTTTTCAACAGGGACGCTACAAAAGTAGAGCGACAGGGAAAGCAAACGACGCCATATTTCTTGCTGCTTTTTTGAGATTTCTCTTCAGTAAGGTTTGCTATTTCATGATGGAAAGATATACGAGCCAACAACGAGTTGAAATTATTAAAATTTACTACCGAAATTCGGAGTCAGTGGCCTCAACGTTAAGAGCGCTACGTCCAATTTACGGTCGTCATAATCGTCCTAGCAGATCAACAATTGATCAACAATTTGAATCCACAGGCACACTACAAAATGTTTCCGAGCCAGTGAGACAAAGAAGTGCCCGTAGTGTAGAGACTATTGCTGCCGCAGTGCCGTAGCAACAACAACAACAAGGAGGCAAGCGATGGCACCACCAGCCATACCATCGTCTAGTGCCGTAGCAACAACGGCAAAAACAGCAACGGCACCAACAGCCGATGTTAAGAATAAGAGGAGAAAGAGGATTAGCTGTGCATCGAGCCATGTCAAGCCCCGCTCCACTACTACCTCAGCCCAGCTGCCAGCCAGGGCGAAGGAGACGGTGCGCACAGCGAAGACGTCAGCAGCAGCAAAAATTCAACAACAATTGGATTCCTCGCCATCCGATGACGACATTGAATACATGTCAGAAGGTGGCGAGGGATTATTCACAACAGGGGAATCCAACAGCAACTTGCTGGTGGGCTTAACCTCACCAGAAGCGTCCTCCGAAGAGGAAAATGAGGCGCAAGTTGCTATAGTCGCGCTGGATGAGAAAGCCATCAGCGAAAAAATCGATGCCATTCGGGGGGAGATGGAAAGGCTGAACTCCATAGTTACCCCTCTGATTGAAGCCCTGAAATCGAAACAAGAAGCCCGAAGAGAACGTGAGAGGCAGGAGCGCGAAAATAAAAAAGTGCTACAGGCGCCACTTAAAGCAGCGCCACAAAAAACAGCGCCACAACAAGGGATGGCGCAGCCAGAGCAAAGGCAAGCCCAGCAGCAACAACAGCAACTGCTACAGCAGAGCCAACAGGAGCAGCAACAACAACAGCTGCCAACCGAGCAACCACAGCAGCAACCAAAAGTGCAACGCACACAAAAACAAAAGCAGCAGCAACAACAAAAACCACAGGAGCGGAGTCAACAGCAGCGGAACGAGCAGCAGCAGGGAGTTAACCAGCAGCAGCCACAGCCGCCCCAAAATAAAAAAGAAAAGGTGCCACCTATTAATACTTACAAAATGGAACTTCAGGAAACCATTGACCTATGTAAGTCGGCCATAGGCCAAAACTTTTTATTAAGCGATTAAGTAAGGATAGACATGCTATCCACTGCTCTACAGTGGAGCAGCACAAAATTATTAAGGAATTATTAAAGAAATCCACGACTGAGTTCTTCTGTTTTACCCCCAAAGTGGATAAATATCAAACGGTCCTCTTGAAAGGCATAGATTCCTACACGGAACCACAGGTGCTCTTAAATGAGCTCCGTCAAAAAGCGAGCGACGATCTCGACTTTATCGGGGTCAAGCCGTTCGCTACAGTCAGAGCCAGACGAGAGAAGCGGTCTTTGCCGTTCTTTCTGGTACAGCTATCGCCCAGCAGCAAACTGGATAGGTTGAGGAGTATCTCCGTCCTCAACTACCAGGTTGTTACTTGGGATAAATTAAAGAGACGCGGCGACATGCTTCAATGCATGCGCTGCCAAAGGTTTGGCCACGCTGCAGCAAACTGCGAAATACAGTCTCGCTGCGTTAAGTGCGGTGAGGACCACATTAAGGGAGAGTGTAAACTCGGCGAGGAACAGGTCGAAGACATGACCCAGCTTAAATGTGCACTTTGCGGAAAGGAGGGGCACCCTGCTAATTATCGGGGTTTCTCAGCTTTTCAGCAAATTCGAATTAACAAAGTGGCTAAGCAAACAGCGGTAGAGATACGCCCATCAACGCGTGCTCCTACAACAACGCCCGTCAATCCCCAAATTTCCTACAACCAAATGGCGGCAGGAAAGGGAAAAACGGTACAGCCTGCAGCTAAGGTAGCTAGTGCCAAAAGCTCCGGACGCTCAGGCCAAAATAAGAAGCATGTTGCTGGCAATTCAAGGCCAGCTGACAGGGCTTCACAATCAGACAAAGGAGCAGGCGACTAGGGTAGACTATCTCTACTCTGTTTTGCCTAGCCTAACGCAAATTAGAGGTTAAAGGCGCGCTGTCGGAGAGGCCTCTTAGGATCCTATGTAAATTCACTGATTAGGACCGAACGTAGAGCTAATTTTTTCCAATTGTTGAAAGACCAAAGTCCAGATGTGTTTATGGCCAGCGAAACTAAGCTGAACCAGAAACATAAATTGACTTACAACAATTACAATATCGTTAAAAGAGATCGACCCAACTCCACTCAAGGGGGGGGGGGGGGGCGTCGCAATCTTCATACGAAAAGGCATTAATCATAAAGTTATATATAATAGTGATCTGAGAAGATTTCGACTGTTAGAGGCGTGCATCATATGCATTCCTCTCCAACAGGGGAAGCGAATGTATGTGATCGCGGCTTATGCACCGGCATCACCTCAGCCAACTGATTTTATGACAGAGCTTGAAAAACTTTTCGAATGTCTACACTTGAGTTTGGAAGAAAATTACTTTCTCATGGCCGGTGATTTGAATGCCAAACACCAAGATTGGGGAAATCAAATTCAAAATCAAAGACGTATCCATCTATTCAATGGGATGAGTCAATACAACACTGAATATGGTGTCGACCTGGTGGCTATGGATCGGCCATCGTTTCCAAGAAGCGGTGCCTATCTGGATCTATTGCTAATAGACGCATGACAATTACTGACACTGTGGGTCAAAGACCAAGAAACTGTTTACGAACGATCGAGTACGACAGTTATCACTGCGGACTCGCCGCCGTAATACAGCTCCCGAACGAGCTCGTGGAGTTGGATGAGCATGTATCTGTGCATACTTACAATTACAGTAAGGTGCACTGGCCACGCTTTACCAACGCCTTATCGAGCGAAATCAGTTCGAATAACATATCCCCACCAAATGACAGGAATTTGACAAATAACGAAATAGACCAATACCTAGAACAAATGGATGAGACAATCAAACGAACAATGAACAGAACAATACCGAAATACAAACAACGGGGCGCAACAGACATGTACCGAAATGCGACTATTGACGCATTACACAGACAAAAAAGTGGACTGCTAACAAGACTCAAACTCTTGTACCGATTTACTGACCCTCACGATCTGGAGATTAGTACACTGAAGTCGTCGACCAAGAACATCAACCGACTAATTAAAGAGAACTATCGGTTGTCAATTAATTTGTATTGGGATAACAAAATTCGGGCCGTTAATTCTAGCGACCCGAGCATGTTTCCCAAAATTAACAAGATATTTAGAAGGAATGATCAAAACGACCTTCCTTGTATTAAGCTTCAGAGAACGACAGACAACAGAGAGGTACTTCTGACAGCAGGAATTAATCCAGAGGACGCCGTCTTGGACGATGACCTCTTTACTGTCGAAGATCCGCAGGAGAAAGTGGAGGCTGTGGGGGCTGCTTTCCAGCAAGTGTACAAGGTGAATGCGTGCATTCGCCCCAATCATGACCTGGAAAACAGAGCCTTGCTCCATCACTTCTACCTTCGGAATGACATCACGCAATGGCGATCAGGGAACCTTGGTTTCACCGGGTTCAATGAAGATCATTTGGCAAACACCATAATCGCCGAGCGAAATGGGCCAAGTTCCCTGTTAATTACGAAGGTGGAGCTCCAGCTCATCTTCGATTCATTAAAGAAGAAGAAGTCAGCAGGAGTCGATGGCATATCCAACGTTGTACTTCGACATTTACCTCAAGAAGCAGTAGACATTTATACCACTCTGTTCAACAACGCTTTGAATAATGCATATTATCCAGTGCATTGGAAGACAGCTGTGGTGCATCCTCTCCCGAAAAAGGGAAAGGACAACTCCAATCCGGCGAATCTCCGGTCGATACGTCTTCTTCTGAGTATCAGCAAGGTATTCGAAAAAGTTATCAATAGAGCTCTGTCTAAGTGGGCAGAGGACAATAATATCATACTGGATAATAAGTTCGGTTTTAAGGAGGGACCTGACACCATTCATGCCGCGTCTAAGCTCGTTTCTGATGTCCAATGGAACAAATCTAAGAAGCAGTGTACGGTTGCCTGTCTGGTTGATTTAGAGAAGGCCTTCGACACCGTAGGGTTAGAGGGTCTTTATCTTAAGCTGGCCGGACTTGGCATTAGTAAACCACTATTATATATGCTTTATGGTATGCTCAATGGCAGAAAGTTTGTTGTCAAAAGTGGCAATGTAACTTCTGCCACAACATCGCCGATTCTATTCAGCATTTACACCAGCGATCTGATAAGTAGTCTAACTCAGGCAATTGCGTATGCCGACGACCTCATTGCGTACAGAACAGCTGCAAAAATCGAGGACATCAGGATTCTCTTTCAGAGTGACTTCGATGAGATTCAACGATATTGTGATGACTGGAAGTTGAAAATCAACTTTCAGAAATCAGAAACTATCTTGTTTAGGACTCCGTTGCGTGGAGCCACAAGGGATACGAGAAAGAACTGGCGCAAGCTGGTGATCGTAGGGCCAAATGGACATCCACTGGCGAGTAAAAGTGTAGTAAAGTACCTTGGCATCTGGATGGATCAGTATTTGTATTTCGACAGACATAAAAATGCTGCTCTGGCCAGGGCTAGGGGAGCCTTTGCCCTGACGAAACGGTTGTTTTATAGCAGCCGGCTTGACAGCAGGGTGAAGGTGATTTGCTACATGGCCCTTATCCGGCCGATGATTGCCTATGGATGCCCGGTTTGGTTCAACGTTGCCCCATCTCAAATGGAAAAGATTCGGGTGATTGAGAGGCAGTGTCTTCGACGCTGCCTTCGATTGCACAGAACACCTGAGTCGGAGTACAAACACTACTATTCCAACCTGGCTCTATACAACGGCGCCAACATAAACAGAATAGATAATTTCTTGCTGAAACTTATTCGAGGTCACATTGCAAGAGTGATGTCCTCGTCTTACAGCTTAATTTTCGGGGCTTATTACCCCAACAACGAATACTACGAGAGTGTGCGTCTAAGCGGCTTTATTCCGCCCGATGCATTCCTCCACCTAGACAGTCGAGGGTAGATCCAGGATAGAGCGGCGATTCCGCTAATCTACCACGTCCGGCGGAGAACTGTAGATCGGCGGCTCCTGTACAGTCGGGACGTCCTCGCACAAGACGGAGCTGAGCACCTTCGGTTCAGTAGGACTGTGTCCGAACGGGACCGAAGAGATAGGGTAAAGCAGGAGAACCAGTTCTGGTGGTTGAAAAACGAAGATGAAGTTTTTTCAGATATTTAATAGTTGACCTTGCTATTTTATTTTGTATGGCCGACTTGCATAGGTTTAGGTAGTTAGTTTTAAGTAGGGACAGTCAGGGTGGCACAAAAAAAAAAAAAAAAAATCCACAAAAATACAAAAAAATTATAAAACCGTGAAATGCTTGCTGTGGCTGTTCTAGTTTTTAAGTAGCTTATAAGTAGGTTATAATTAGTTTATAATGAGTTGTAAATAGTTTTAAGTAGCTTTAAGTAGTTTTAATTAGTTTTAATTAGCTTTAATTTAGTTTTATGTAGTTTGTAAGTTTTATATAAAACCAAAAAAAATAAAGACAGAGATACCGAGTTTCTTGTAAATTCTTCTCGGTAAAAAATAAAACCGACCTGGATTTAGTATTGAGATAGTTCTTAGGCCGAAAGGCATTAGCATTAAGTTATTTAGTTTAACTTAGAACGTCGGATTGGGGCTAGTAAGTTAGTATTAAGATATTGATAAGTAGGCTAGTTCTTATGAATTTTTGTCTAGCTTTAGGATAGTTTTAAGAAAATTGAAGATAAAAATGAATTTGAAAAAAAAAGACTATTGCTGCCGCTGAGGCTTGCTTCAGTTGCAGAAAGCCCAAATGCGTCTCTCACACGTCGTTCTCAAGCGTTGGGCATCTCTATGACGTCGTTGTGGCGAATTTGGCGAAAAGATCTTGGCCTACATCCTTACACGATTAAATTGACGCAAGAAATGAAGCCATTTGACCACCAGAAGCGTCTTATGTTCGTGAATTGGGCTGAGCAACAACTTGAAAATGATTCGGATTTTCATCGAAAAATCACTTTTAGCGATGAGGTTCATTTCTGGCTGAATGGCTTCGTCAATAAACAAAATATGCGGTATTGGTCAGGCAGTAATCGACACGTACTCCATGAGTCATCATTGCATTCCGAAAAAATTACGGTTTGGTGTGGTTTATGGGCCGGTGGCGTCATTAAGCCGTCAAGACCGGCACGTTACTGTGAATGGAGGTCGCTACCGTTCATGGATGATATGGACTTGGACGACATGTGGTTCCAACAGGACGGCGCCACAAGCCACACAGCGAATGTCACAGTCAATTTATTGGAAACCAAGTTTGGAGCACATGTTATTTCACGAAATGGTCCAGTCGCTTGGCCGCCTCGGTCGTGCGATTTAACGCCGTTAGAATATTTCCTGTGGGGCTACGTCAAGTCTATGGTCTATGCCAACAAACCAGCGATGATCGATGAACTTCGTACGATTATCGAACGTGTAATTGCAGTAGTATCGGCCGATTTATGCTTGAAAACCGTCAAAAATTGGCTTCAGCGTCTGGACTTCTGCAAGCGTGCCCGTGGTGGCCATGCAAAAGAAATCGAGTTTCATACATAATGGCATCGAACGTACTTTCACTGGAATAAAGAATTTCATTAATATCCAAAACCCTTTTTTTTTTAATTTAAAAAAACTTTTGTAGCGCTTTTATTGAAAAACCCTTTAGTTATATACAGATTTCTCACACCCATAAAAAATATGGGATATGAAACTGAAAATCCGCATTTCAATAAGCTTTTAAGAAAGCTCTTTTCAAAGAATTATGTTAAGATCTGTGTTAAGTGCTTTTTCTCTTTCAAATTAGTACTTTCTAAATTCCCAACAAAAATAATATTTTTTCGATGCTCTCTCACTTCTATATCTGTTTTTGGATACTCTTTTTTCATCTTTCAGGAAGTACGAGTATTCTCGTTAAAGATTTCTCATAGCAGGATCTTAGCGAGAAAAAATGCAAGTGCGTTATGTATATATGTAGGTAGGTATATCTTGTGTATTCATAAAAGAAAGCAAAAGAATTTTTCGTATTGGATATGTAGATATATACATGTTTGTATGTGAGTGTGTATTTGAATTTATTTGCCTTTTTTAAGATTTTCTTGAGATAGGTTAGGAAAAAGAATATCTATGAGAGAGTTGACTTGATAAGATAATGTGTGGCTGCTAAAAAATAAAAGAAAAAATGTAGGTAGGTACCTACCTATGGGGATTTATTAATGGGCATAAGTTACGTGTATCCTTTTGTTTAATATTTTTCAATGGATAATGGACATATAGGCTTATACCTATATACTTGTACATACAGTGCTGTGCAAAACATTTGCAACTTATACCAGCAGATCTTTCCATGTCATAAAAATTGTCTAAAAAAGCAAACAGCAAACTTTTCTTGTACATTTTTGAAAACTTTATTTATAGCAGTTTATAACTGTAAAAAAAATAAATGAAATATTATTCACTTAAACATAAATAAATTGAGAAAAACTTAAAAAGAGGGGATATCTGATGTGCAAAACATTTGCAACTTGAAGCAATGTCTTAAAATTTTCGTACTTTTATGCAAGAAAATACTAATATTTTATTGCAAACCCTTTATTTCTTATAACAGCTGCACATCTTCTTGGCATAGAAGAAATGAGGTTATTAATTATATTTTCTGGAATGTCATTCCACTGCCTGTTAATTTCTGCATAAAGATCGCCCTTCCGCTAAAAAATCTGACATCCAATTCTTCTTTTCACTATCTGCCACAAGTTCTCTATAGGGTTTAGGTCTGGTGACTGCGCTGGCCACTTCAAAACCATGATTTTTTTCTCAGAAAGCCTACTTGTGGCCAGCCTCGACTTATGCTTGGGGTCGTTGTCATGTTGGAAAGTCCAGGCAAGTGGCATTTCCCAATCCGCATAAGGAAGCATGGTATTGTTTAGTATTTCCACTCATTATACCCTCCACTGGTCGAATTGGTCCTATTCCTTGGCCCGAGAAGCAGCCCCAGACCATAACAGAACCACCGCCATGTTTAACTGTTCCCCTAGTATACTTTGGATTTAGTCTCTCACCTCTTGCTCTTCTGACATGTTGCCTTCCATCCGATCCGCGCATGTTGAATTTAGATTCATCAGCAAATAAGACTGTTTTCCATGTCTGCAAATCCCAATTGAGATGAGTTCGTGCAAAATCCAAACGAGCTTTTAAATTTTTTTGGGAAATAAATGGCTTTTTCACTATTTGGAAACCACGTAATCCGGTCTGTAGTGCTCGGCGTCTTATTGTTGATGAGTCAATGTTTAACTGTGTAGTAGTTCAATGAAATTAATTTTTGGGATATTCCTTTTTTGAAATCGCTCAAAATTCTTGATTTAATGTCGGAAGAATACTTGTTTCCCGCCATTTTAATCAAAATTAGTTTTTTTTATGTTTTCAGTTTAAAAATGTATTGTCTCGATTTAACACGTGGCTGTAACGAACTATGGCTACTCAACGAACCAAATTACAGAAAAAAAATAACCAATTTCAAAATGAATTAGATTAACCGTTATCAAATTGAATCATGGCTGTCAGTTGCAAATGTTTTGCACAGCCAAAAACATGACTTTTTTTTACTATGCAGTCGTATTTGTTGTAATTGTCTGTAGATTTGTGTTTTGGCATTTTCTACAGTAGGGGTGATACATATAAAGCGTTAACCAATAAAAATAATTTTGTTTCAACAACTTATATATGACAAATATGTAGTCTTTTTGTTAGGTGATAATAGTTGCAAATGTTTTGCACAGCACTGTACTTATGTGCCGAGATAGATAAGATACGATTATCTATTAAAAAACTTTATTAAATTGCAAAGATGGGTTAGGATTTGTACCTCCATATATAATTATGGTTGGTAGGTGCATATATGAATTCTTATGTTGGTAAGATGATTCACTTTTTCAGTATTTGCTTGAAAAATATCAAAATCCAGTGTTTTTAGTTTTGTTTGACGAAAAAATTGCGATGTGAACCCAAATAATTCAAATTATTTGAGGTGTAACGTATATATATTAGTAGATGAGAACCAAAACTCGTTATATTCAAAATTTTCATTTTGTGCAAATAGTAAAATAAAAACTAAATAGGATAGTGATAGTTCTTAGAAAAGATTTTACTTTGTATAATAAAAGGTTTTTAAATCTATATGTTATCATTAAGAGCAAAAATATATTGAAAGTTCCGTTTAAAATATAATATTTAACAATTAAATTTGGATATGAAGAGTTTTGCTACAAATGATTGTGTATGGTCAGTTTCCACACCATCCCCCCTCTCTCAATTACACCCTCTAATATGTATAATAGCACTTTACCACTTTCCCATCTTTAATGACCCTTTTAAAGGTTTTAGACTAAGAACTCATGAACGTTTTAGTTCCTTCTTTTATGGCAAAGAAAGCCTTCTGCAAGCATTGGATATGGAAAGTTCTGATGCAAATCGCATTGTGGATATGGAGAGTTTTGATAACAATTATAATATTTGACATCAATATAAAAGGGGATTGGAGGGGTAAGGCTGACAAATTTTCCTTAAATACTATTCAATATGCCAAGCTTAACAAATCTGCATCTAAATCTCAATTTTTGATAAAAGTGGATATGACGAGTTTTGATTCTCATCTACTCATATCAATTATCTATGTACCTCTTAAGTCCAGTCAATCTGTGCTCAGTTTTTTGACTATAAATAAGAAAAACGCAATTTTGTACTGGAGTTGTCTTGTTTTTGCACTGCACATGAACATTTTGAAAAATACAAATATTGTAAGAGGTACCAAATCTTTCGAGATTTGACTCTTAAACGGTGCTTCAGCTTAAAAAACATTATATTAAATTGAATAACAACAATTGGTGCAGTACTTTGTAGCTGAATGATGCAGAAAACAAAGCCTCCATTTATTTTCACCACAAAAAAACGGAGCAAAAAACCAGAAAACTCCAAAAACAAACTAATTTATATTTTAATGAAGAAATCATTAAAAAAAATATTTAATGTTTTTCTTTTGCCTTTCGAAAAAAAAATTGAGTTGCTGAGAATACTTTGCTTTTTGATTTTTAAAACAGTTTATTGTATTTTTCTTAACATTAAAAATTATGGAGTTATTTGGTATTAGCACCTGTTGCTTCAATTATTTGTAAATTAAGTCAAAATTTAATTTAAAGCATATACAATTTCCATGAAATCTCTATTTATTTTATTTCTGCGACAACCCATTTGGGCTCAAGCACTTGTTGAAAATAAGCGAAATTTTCCTTTTTTCGAAAATCCAGTCAAAAACACTTATTAATTAGGTAGAAACCTACTTTGTGTGAAAGATCCCTACACTTTTCTGTCTGTATTTTATTTGTTGAATTTGAATATGGCCTCAGAATTGCTGTAGCACATCGTGTTTTTGAGATATTCAAATCTAAAGTTTTAAGAAATTCTGTTTTTGATGCTATTTTGGTGTTACAGTAGACTCTCGTTAACTTGAACACATAAAGGACACCACATCTGTTCAAGATAATGGCTGTTCAATATATTGGATTGTTCAAGTTAGTTGATCAAACCAACAAACTATTTTGCATTCTTTTGCCCAAACTTGAAGCTTTTTCTTTTCTTTATGCATCAAAATTATAATTTATTGTCTTTCTTAAGCCTATTTTGTACTTTTTAATATTTCAAAAATTCGCACTTCATTTTATAAAATTGACTTAAAAATAGAAGATCGTAAGCTCAAAAAAATAACAGAAACTTCGTGAGGTTTCTCTTATACAAAAGTCCTTTATGAACGTAGTGAGCCATAAAAAGAAAATTCAAATTATTCAAATAAAATTTGTTTGAAATTTGTTTAAGCTAAAGAGTTTTCAAATATATTAATTAAAGAGTTAGTAATGAAAAAATTCAAGTTATCTTGCCTTGAAAATTATAATCAAAGATTCCGACCATGGTCAAAAATTAAAAACCGCGAAATGTCCGCACTTTTCCAGTAACTGTCGATTTTATACTTAAAGGACTAACTTTTGATGAAAACATTGTTCTACGATTTGAAATTAATTAAACTTGCATCAATTTGAGCCAAAAAACGTGTTTGTGGACCAAAGATTTTTCAAGAGGAACCCTCTATGAAAAATTCAGTATGCTTAACATAAGATGCTTCAAAACTGTAGAGCGTGGAAATTGGGTCAAAAGAAGAAAATAGTAGTGAAGGCGGGTGCATATCTCCCCTTTCAGGCGGGAGAGTGACTATCTTAAAAAGTGACTTTAAACAGAAAAACAAATATTGAAGAACAGTGGTTATATCTGAAGAAAAATCCCTTAGCTCCTCTTAGATCAGAAATCAGTCTTGAATTTTCTTTTAAAATAACGTTATTTTAATTGATAGTTTTTGAAAAAAAAAATCTCAAACACAAAATTTTGATAAAAACAGTTATTTTTTTGAAATATATTCTTTTCTTACTTTTGCACTTTTTTTGATTTAAATATTTAATTTCTTAATAATTTTAAGTCAAATACCAACAACTAGATGCAAAACGGAGTTTCAGATTGTGAGAAATTTGAAAACAACTAAATCCACCTCACCATTTTCAGTCTAAATAATTTGTTATTATAGTATTTTAACGACTGTCCCAGTTGTACTATAACGACTTTCGAATGAACTATAACCACTCTCGAATGAAAGAAACACCGAATTTTGGATTAGACGGGACACAAACTAACCTACGGAGAGCTTTGGTGAGCTCTCGAACTTCCAATACTGAACGTCAGAATAAAAGGTTTGAAAAGGGAAATTTATGGGAAATTTCCCCCTATGGAAAGCTTTGGAAGCAAATACTAGAACCTTCCAGCTTTTTCGGGAACCTTTTGAAAAGTATAAAAGTACATTCCGGACAGGCAGAGGACGCAGTTTATTTTTAATCGTGAATGAGTAAAGTTGGTAGTAATAAAAGTAAAGTTGGTGAATTAATTTCAGTGGTGAACCAAAAATTGTTTTGTAGTTAAAAAAAGTAAAGTGTTTTATTTTGTGAAATAAATAAGTGGAGAATTTAAATAAAGTGAATAAGTTTTATCAACGAACCTGAGAAAATATTACATTGGTGTTAGAAAAGGAATGAAGATTCCTATGGTTTATGGCAAAGAACGCACATCAACTCTGAGGACTGTCATAAAGGAAGATATATGCCTGCCACCTTCTTCAGAAGTGCTCGTTTGGACAAAAATAAAGAGTAATTTAGGTAGCCATCGATACGTTATGGTGGAGCCAGACTCTGAGCAGTCTTCCCAAAACATCATCCTGGGGAAGACTCTTGTGGCACCTAGCAACAATATGGTGCCCGTACGGATATTTAACATCAAACCGCACGAAGTCAAGCTTAGAAAAGGCGAAGTTGTTGGAAAGTGTAAATCAGTGTCTGCCATAACTAAGATCACAGAAGTGGACACTCAAGAATATGTGGGCCTGAGGAAATTGAACTCTATGAAGGCAAAAATTCTTAAGTTATCCAATTTAAGTGAACGACAGCTGAGTGTCGCTAGAAGCCTCCTTCACGAGTACGCTGATATACTCTCTTAGTATGGTCGTACACAACTGGTACAGCATCGAATCGACACAGAAGACGCTTGACCAATTCGACAGCCAGCGAGACGTCTCCCATTAGCCAAACAAGCCGAAGTTGAAGAGATGATATCGACGATGAAGAAAGATGGGATTATCGAAAATTCTAAAAGCCCTTGGGATCCTGAGTCCTCCTTGTCAAAAAGAAGGATGGAAGTACTCGATTCTGTGTGGATTAGCGGAGGCTAAACGATGTGACAAAAAAGACAGCACCCTCTGCCAAGAATCAGCGATACTTTGGATGCGATGGAAGGAGCTGAATGATTCTTAACATTGGACTTAAAGAGTGGCTACTGGCTGGTATAAATCCATCCAGAAGATCGAGAAAAGACGGTTTTCTCCACAGGAAATAGTCGGTGGCAATTCAAAGTAATGCCTTTCATTTGAGCGTTTGATGGAGTGCGTCTTACAAGGACTTACTTGGAAACCATGCCTGGTCTATCTGGACGATGTCATCGTTTATGGTAAAACATTTGATGAGCATTGTGAAAACCTTAAGGCTTTGTTCCAGAGGCTTCGAGAAGCAAACTTGAAATTAAATCCAGACAAGTGTGCACTCCTCAAGTCGGAGGTAAAATACTTGGGACATATCATCTCATCTCAAGGTGTGAAGACTGATCCTGAGAAAGTGGACACTGTTAAGAATTGGCCAACTCCACAAGATAAACATCAACTTCGGAGCTTTCTTGGTCTAGCCACTTACTATCGTCGTTTTGTTAATGATGTTGCTGGGATCGCGAAAAATTTGCATCAGCTTACCGAAAAGGCAAACCTTTTAAATGGTTAAGTGAGTGCGAGAAAAGCTTACAGGGATTCAAGCAGCGCCTATGCAATACACCTGTTCTGGCCTATCCGACACCAGGGAAACCATTCATCATCGACGCTGACACACGTAATGTGGGAATTGGAGCCGTACTGTCGCAAATTTATGATGGAGAAGAGAAGGTCATCACCTATTACAGCAAGGTACTCTCAAAGCCAGAAAGAAATTATTGTGTGACCAGAAGAGAACTTCTAGCTCTAATATCAGCTACAAAACACTTCCATAAGTACATCTATGGACAGAAGTTTCTTCTTCGATTGCAGAAATACGACTACCCGATTCAACATCGAAGAGGAAGGTTGCACTCAAACGTAGATGCCTTGTCTCGGAGACCCTGCAAACTGGACTGCAAGCATTACCCACGTCAAGAAGAATAGGAGGTTTCTGCCATCCAGCGATTAAGAATCGATCCCATTTATGTACGGTTGGAGAAATGAAGAATTGAGGACCACCCAACAAGAAGACTCAGATATTGAACCCATTCTTGCATTGAAAAAACACCAGGAGAAACCAGAATGGGGTGACATCTCCGATAGAGGTCCAACTCTTAAGGCATATTGGGCACAATGGGACTCACTTAATGTGGAAGAAGGAATGCTAAGACGTAAGTGGGAGTCCACAGACGGGAAATCATATGTGATGCAGCTAATCGTACCGCGATTCAAAGTTAATGACGTAAGGCAGCGATTCTACTGGCTACATGCAAGAGAAGACGTTGAAAAATGGTGCCGCAAATGTGATCCTTGTGCTGCAAGTAAGGGACCAGGCAGAAACATTCAGAATAAAATGCAGCAGTATAATGTGGGCATGGCTTTTGAGAGGATTGCAATAGACTTTGCCAGACCTTTTCCAGAAACTGAAAGTGGAAACCGATACACCCTTGTTGTAATGGACTATTTCAGCAAGTGGCCTGAAGCATTTGCCATCCCAAGCCAGGTAACCAAAACAGTCGTAGATCAGATTGTTTTCAACTGGATTAACAGGTTTGGTGCGCCGATAGAACTCCATTCAGATCAAGGAAGAAACTTTGAGTCCAAAATCTTTCAGGAAATTTGTACACTCCTTCGCATTAAACAACGAGGACAACACCGTTGCATCGACAATCTGATGGAATGGTTGAACGATTCAACAGGACCCTTAAGGAACACCTTTCCAAAGTGGTAAGCGACAACCAACGAGACTGGGATTGGCATATTCCATTATCCTTGATGGCCTATCGAAGTCCAGTACATAGCTTGACAGGACATACACCATCAGAAATCCTGCTCGGGAACACAATACGACATCCAAGTGAAATAAAATTTGGATGTTATGGTATTGAGCCCCAAGAAATAGACGACTACGTGGAAGACCTGAAAGAAAGGCTTCTTGACATTCAAGAAAGAACAAGGGCAAATATGAAGCTATCAAGTGATCGGATGAAAACACGATACGACACAAAAGCAACAACGAACGGATTGCAAGCGGGAGAACTTGTGTGGTTTATAATCCCCACCGTCGGAAGGGGCTTCCCCGAAACTTCAACAAAGTTGGGAAGGCCCGTATACTGTTGTAACTCGAATAAACTTAGGGGAAAAATGGTAGTAGTTCAGTAATGGTGAAGGATGTGATGGATTTGCTCGGGACGATCAATCTGCAGTGTAATGACTGTCACAAATGTACTATAACGACTTTCGAATGAAATATAACCACTCTTGAATAAAAGAAAAACTGAATTTCGGAGAGCTTTCGAACTTCCAATACTAAACGTCAGAATGGAAAGGGAAATTTATGGGAAATTTCTCCATCCATCTTTCTCGGGAACATTGTTAAAAGTATAAAGAACATGTCGGACCGGCAGAGGACGCAGTTTATTTTTAATCGTGAATGAGTAGAGTTGGTTGTAATAAAAGTCAAGTTAGTGAACTAATTTCAGTGGTGAACAATAAATTGTTGGTTGTTAGAAAAGTAAAGTGTTTTATTTTGTGAAGTTAATAAGTGGAGAATTTAAATAAAATGAATAAGTTTTATTAACGAACCTGAGAAAATATTACAGTATACTATCTGCTACTATGCTACATACTTGTTATTATAAATTTAACTATTTCTTTCTTTTGAACGACTGTATTTACAAAACCATTGAGTTTAAATAAACAATCTTAGGCTTAAATTAAAGCCAATCAAGTCGTTAAATTAAGTGTAATACGCAATTGCAGCCTTTAATGAGTCCTTGAGGGAGAAAATACTCAATAAGTAAAAATATGAAAGCTCTGCAAGAAAAAGTGAAAATTCCAAAAATTGAAAGACTTTTAAGAATATGGTTTTCAAAATTTGACTTCAAGTTGAAAAGAAAACGTATAGAAAAAAATCGTAGCACATATACAATTTCATAATTTTTTGTAAGCCCAGACATTTTTGCGCTTTTTCCAGTAATTTTCGATTGTATACTTAAAACAGTTTTTAATGAAAACATTGCACTACGATTTCAAATTAATTACTCTTATCAATTTGAGCCCAAAATCGTCTCTGTAGGCCTAAGAATTTTTAAGTGACAGCCTTTTAAAATGTATCAATAGAAGATTTAAAGCATCAATTTAATCGTATGTAATTATCAGTAGTAAGTATAAACACAATTACAGTGTGCTTGGCATAAAATGCTTCAAAACTCTAGCATGTAGGATCAAACAAATTTTATGGGATGGAGATGGATATCTCCCCGTCCAAAGTGGAGGGGCAGTTATCTACAAAAGTGGCCTAAAACAAGAAAACAATTATTGAAAACCAGTGATAATATCTAGAAAAAATATAGCGCCTCTTAAGCTTTAAGTCTATTCTTCAATATTATTTTCAAATAAGGTTGTTTAAATTGACAGGGTTTGAAAAAATTAAACGCAAAATTATGGTAAAGATAATAAATTTTTCTCGAAATATATTTTTTTCAGTTTATGTAATCTCGCACTGTTTTTGATTTAACTTTTTTATGCGCATAACAATTTTTAATTAAGTACCGAAAGCCAGATGCTAAAAATAATTATTGGTTTTAGAAAACTGAAAATATATAGCTAAATCTACCTCACCTTTTTCAGTCCAGTTAATTTGTTAATGTACCTCCTGTCTGTTAGAAATAACTTAAAGGTATTATAAATTTACTATTGCTTTAATTGAAAGGCTGTATTTTGAAAACTATTGTGGTCTATAAAAATGATGAAGCCAATTTAGTTGTTTGGTTAATCGTAACACGCAATTGCTGCCTTAAGTAATCAACCACTGAAAAAAGTGTGAAAATTTCGCATGTTTTTTCTTATTTTTTACCATGTTGCGTTCGGCGCTTGGGGCTTGATATTATTTATTATAATCCTGCGAGCGAAAATGGCCTAAAACTAACTATTCGTACCTAAATATATGCATACATTAATAAATGTAGGTATTACTTTTTTTATTGAATTCTTTATATTTTGAACTTATTACCATTTTTCTTGCTTGCAATAAAAACGCATTTTTTTTACTATTTATTAGACAAGAAAAATAATTTAAGTAATGCGTTTTTATTGAAATTTATTAAGCAAGGTAAAAGGTAATATTAAAACTATTTTTTTTAAATACCTTAACGGGTGAAAAGCGATGGTAATATCCTGATTTAGAATTTAAAGGATTCAAAACAATTTTGAAAACACCATAATGTAAACAAAAACCAAAGTAAGAAGATTTTTGAAAAACAACTAAAATGTTTCAGTATAGATTCATGTGTACTTATTGTACACATGAAAATTAAAAGCGAGGGTTCGCAGATTCATTTTGATAAAAACTGATATAGAACAGGTAAAATAGGATAAAAAAACAAACAAATTTGTACCATCATAAAACTTTGTGAAAACATTTCAGGAACTATGAGAATGAAAAATCAAAAGAGTCTATATAAATATTTTACATGGAAGGGTTCTTATTTAAGGGGTAAAAGGGGGGGGGGGGAATTTTGGTGTATCAAACTGAAAAATTAACTGTGTGCAGCCTAAGCTTGTGACACATGTTTTCAAGGTAATTTTTGATGCTAAATCAAATGACATCAAAATCAAGTCAATACAATCGCCGAGAAAAAAATTATTGTTATTTTTATGTTAGGATGACTGTATTTTCAGTATAAAGTTAAATGTTACCGAAAGGCAATTGGAAATAATCACCCCCATTACCGATGTCGTATACGACAATAAAATAAACGACGCGACACAATCTGCATTCCATTTGTCGTTTTCAACTTTTGTCACTCGTTTTGTTGTCGTTTGTAAACGTCAAATGCCGTTGAACATTTTCATACTGCATTCTGTAAGGCGAAATGAAACGACGACTATGAAAAAAAAACGACGGTATCTCTCGTTCAAAAATTTGCTAACGACAAAGAGATGTAAGGCTGCAAAACGGTTAGTATTCTTGTTAAATAATTTATTTTATGGAATTTATTGTAGTTTTATCTGTCATAAGCAAAGCAATAAAATAATTGCCAACATTTTGAGTTGAAATTAACAAATCAAAGGCAGTTTCAAGCGCTTGTTGAGCTTGTGGAGAAAAATGAGCAATTGGCAAGGAGATTTCTTAAAGGTGTACAGAAAATTTTCTTATAGCAACAGTGTTGCTCTTTTTTTGGGCGTGAAAATTCGTATATGTGTGCCATCTATACATCCAATGACGCCGGGAAACCCCGTTCCATTGAAAAAGCTATGTTTTGCTTCATGTTTTCCATCGTCTGTCATTCGAGATCGAATCCATTTTAGGCAGACATAGGCCATCATTATGAATAGCGAATCGAACGTTCGCTTAGAAGCGAATGATTTTGCGAATTCCCGAATAGCCATTGTTTGACGTTTAAATGTGTTTATGAGTTATTTTCGCAATATTTTTAGCAGCATTGATTTTTGAAGCGAATGTGGAAGCTCGCTATCAATATTATATCATGATTTGGGGAACTCCTTAAATCATTCGCTTTCAAGCGAACGTTCGATTCGCTATTCATAATGAGGGCCATAAGCTTCAATAACATTATAATTTCCTTAAAATCTTGCAGATTGTTGGTTGAGCTATTCAAATTGAAGTCGTTGCCAGCGCAGTGTTGTTTACTTCCCTCAGCTAGAATCTTAAGGTGACTGCGAGCATCAATATTACTGGAATCGATGATGAACGTTGCCGAATAGTTATTTTGTCACTTATTTCATCTTACACATTTTTAAAAGCTTTCTTTGTTAATCAAAAGTATTGCTTGAATCTGTTAAAGGGTACAAAAGTTCCATTTAAGAGTTAAAGTTGAATTAAAAATATGAACTCACTTTGAATCAGGCAAATCAAGTGAATTTGAGTGTTATGTGGTTTGTTTTATAATTATTTGTGCATTTTCAAAGCAGCGCTTCGCACTTCTTCATTCTCATCACTATCGCAACTTGTGTTATAAAACATTTCTAAACTGATCATTTTAATTTATTATTTAATTGATAATTATAAAATTAATGGCATTTTGTTGTTTATTGAGTGTTGACTAATGATTTTTTATTTGTTTTGTTTTCAATTTCATTTGAGTTTGACAGATATCCATTACTTTTTCATCGTTTGAAAATCTGCTACAAATTTGTAGCGTCGAAAAAGTTATAGAATGCCATTTGAAAAACGACACGACAAAAGAAACGAGAGTCGTCGAAAAAACGAGACGACATCGGTAATAGAGGTGAATGGTCCATTGGTGAAACTTGGCATCAATGGTTCATTTGTTGTGAAAAACAATAATCAATCAACCAAAAAATATCTGTTGTAAAATGGTGTCGGTATCGGTCTCGCCTGGTTTCAGTTTAGTCTGAGTCGCAAACCAGAATAAAATGCACGACTAGGTTACATGTTTTTGATCTAGTAGTTGAACTCTCTTGGTATTTCTAAAATTTAAGACAAAAATCATTATTATAAAAGACAATTTTACTAACTGAAGTTTATTATGTTGACTTAACAATTTTTTAAACACTTGTTGCACAATGTCTAAGTAAAGTTCTGACTAGGAATTCAACACAAACATTTTGACGCGGGGTCATCACTAAAGAGAACCAAGTCTTTAAATTTCATCCAAATTGTGGGCTTCAGCATAAGTTAGATAATATTAGAATTTTCTGCCGTTACCAAACGATACTACCGAGAGTATCCTTAAATTTCTGTCAAATAATGCAGTATCGTTTGGTATCGTCTCGGTATCGTTTCGGAGCTGGTATCGTATCGGTACCGTTTTGGTTTCTGATACCGATACCAAACGATACCAAGTCTTTTCTGGTATCGTGGCCAAGGCTAATAACACTACACTTCCCAATTTATTAAAAACACACCCTTCCATGCGAAATATTTTTATATTTAGATTATTTGATTCTTCATTTTGTTAGTTCATAAAGCATTTTTACCAAGTTTCATTGTGGCACCATTTTTCTATAGGTTTTATTGGAATAATGGCGCTACAACCCGACCCTACCTAAAAAAACACCTTTTTACCAAAGATATATTTTTTTGGATTCTTCTGACTAATATTTTTTTTTGACAAATGAACCATTGATGTCAAGTTTTACCAATGGACCATTATTTCCAATTGGGTTTCGGTAAAATTTAACTTTATACTGAAAATACAGTCATCTTAACATAAAAATGACAATAATTACTTATTTCTCGGAGGTGGTATTGACAAAGTTTTGGTGTCATTTGATTTAGCATTAAAAACTACCTTAAAAACATGTGCCATTTGCCTAGGTTGTTTTTTTTTTTTTTTTAAATGTTAGCCGAAAATATTTCTTTTATTCTACATATGTATGTGTAATAAATAAAATAAATAAAACATCCTGAAAATATAAGCTTTAGCTTCTTGCACAAAAATAAACATAGTACCATCTACCTCACATTATTTTTATAAGAAGAAAATACTCGTAAAATCCTAATAATTTTGCTTGTTCGCGGTCAGAACAATTTTGTCAGTAGTGTGAAATTATAAACTTGATGACGTCAACAAACGAACTTCGTACACAGACAAAAATCAGTTTTACTTGACCTACAAATTTTTTTCTTTATTTCTTTTTGACATTACCTACCCACAAAATAAGGGGATGTAGCCAGATGGTAGAGCGCTCGCTTAGCATTACCCACACAAAAACTTTTTTCATTTCATTTTATCATCTATGTATGTACATCTCCGCATTTCCATTCAATAATCCTGCCTATGACTCGAGTTTGATTCGATCTCCAACATGACATTTGCAACATTTTCGAAGAAAAGCCATCATGTGGCAAATAGATTTACTAAAAACTCAAAATATTTGAAAATAACGATTTTTTGTTGGAAAAAAAGCCTTTATAAAATAAGTTATTTCTATCAAAATTTAAGTTTTTGTGCTGTTTTACATTTATGTGAATATGGGAAAGTTTTGGGGTATTTGGTTCATTTCTTTTTATTAAAAAACACAATTGAAAAACCGTCTATTTACAAAAGCAAATATTTCAAAAAATAAGAATGAAATCTAAGAATCGTTTGAACCATATGAAAGCCCTTATCATTATCGTCAAAATGATATATATATTATATATTCTCCTGTTTCGAAATTCTAGGGAATCCATTGGGCAGTCTTACGTGACTTTTACAAAACCTCTCACTTTATTTCTTAAATAAAACATTAACAAAATCCAAAATCAAAAATAAAGCCTGTCTGTTTTGAAGTCAAAATGTCAATCTTTCATATGTAATTTAAATTTTGGCAGTACATGGTTTCGTGGCTGAGATCCTTGGGAATCCATTTTCCCAATTTTTCATATTTGTCACAAATTCGTCCGGAGGCCTCTTAAGAGGGGGAAGTGTAACGACTCTCACATTTGTACTATAACGGCTCTCGAATAACCTATAACCACTCTCGAATTAAAGAAACACCGATTTTCTGATTAGACATGACACAAACCAACGTACGGAGAGCTTTGGTGAGCTTTAGAATTTCCAATACTAAACGTCAAAATGAAAGCTTTGGAAAAATCTAGAAGCAAATAATAAAACCTTCCAGGTTTTTCGGGAACCTTGTGAAAAGTATAAAAGCACATGTATGACCGGCAGAGGACGCAGTTTATTTTTAATAGTGAATGCGTAAAGTTGGTTGTAATAAAAGTAAAGTGGTAAATTAATTTCAGTGGTGAACAATAAATTGTTTTGTGGTTGTAAGAGTAAAGTGTTTTATTTTGTAAAGTAAATAAGTGCAGAATTTGAATAAAGTGAATAAGTTTTATTAACGAACCTGAGAAAATATTACAATATCGTTCAACATTGTTGGCAACCACCGATTTTAGATCATTTGAACGCAAAAAAAAAAAACATATTGTCAACCTGTGTTGCATGATTTTGAAAATATTTTGAAAACTTCTTTCGATTCCATCAAGCAATGTTGTCAACAAAGTTTATCCATATAAACCGCCCTAATCTCGAGGCCGTTAACGCCGTTTTTGTGGCACTCTTCTTTGATTGCACTTATTGTGCGTTTGAAAAAAAGTAGTCACATTTTAGATTATTACTTCAAGTACATCACCTATATGATATCGTATATCTTTGTCCTACAACCACATCAGTTACATTTGCATGATTCATTTAAAACTTATATAAATTGAATGAAATATTGAAAATATTTATATGAAATGTTGTTACTAGTGTTAACCTTTTTTTTTCTCTTGGTGATTTATAATGTACATAATATTTAATCACTGTAACTTACACAAATTAAGAAGATTCTGTTTCTTGTGTAAGGATATTTCAAATAAACAAATGAAATGAAAATGAAATTCAAACATACAACTGCGGTAATGAAGAATTGAAGAAAGTTCAACAAATTATAAATGTACCTAACTGATGTAATTTTACTTTGTAGTTGTAAAATGTAGTTGATGTAATTGTTGCAGTAGCATATAAATAGGCCCCATGTCCTTCCAATACTTTCTCCATTTAATTTCATATTTTACCGCTTTGCCTTTAAAGAATTAAGCTTCATACTAAGGATTTTCCACTCATTGTCTCTTTGTCTCAGGATTGGGCACCATCGGCTGGTTTGAATCTGTAATTCTTTTTTTTTGTGATAAAATAGTTATTAATAAAACATTATAATGGTTTTTTAATTATAATAAAATATTATATTGAAGTAATATGTACTTATAAACTTACTTGTCATTGGTTACATCAGACCAATTTTCCAAAAACTCGATTATAATATATTTTCTCCACTTCTGTTGCACTCGTATTAAGTGAGAAGACGAGATCATATTTATCATTTCAGTCTCACAATTAAGGAATCGACCGCCACAATCACAAATCAATTTCTGATTTGTTATAGGGTAGGTATATAAAATAATTTTTCAATGCAGCAAAAAAACAAGCCAGCATAACGAACATCCTATGTTTTCGAAAAGTTACATTATTTAGTCTATCTTTGTATTTTGATAATCATTTAATTTTAAGGTTCGAACAAGGCTTTTGAATGCACAATTTGCGGGAAGGCATTAGCAAGAAAAGACAAACTTACAATACATATGCGAATTCATACCGGAGAAAAGCCATACATTTGTGAGGTACAAAAACTTAAGTCTCATAAAGTTTTATTTATTGTATAAAAATCATTTTTAAAGGTTTGCAATAAGGCGTTTGCTCGAAGAGACAAGCTTGTCATCCACATGAATAAGTTCAAACACGTGACACCTACAAACATAGCCCCTTTAGGAAAGCGATTAAATAGTATAATCAAGAAAAAAGATCCTGATATCAAAGATAGCAAAAATATCATCGAGTCCATGCAATCTTCTACTAATATAGTACTACAATCTAGTCAACATCAACAGACGAACACTGCTATCACAGGAATTATAATCCCACATCACAATCAACAACAACTATCATGGACTTGTGAATTATGTGGTCGTATGTTTTCAACGCGAGACGAGTGGTCCTTACATGCGAAAAGTCATTTAGAGGTGAGTATTAAAAATCCTCATAAATTGCAGGGGATAATATTTACAAAACTTTTCTTGGGGTGGTAGGAAAAAACATTTACATCCCAAAACCATTTCCTTTATCATACATATCGAGCTCTGTTTTTTTTTTTTACAAAAATCGAAAGCAAGAAAGTTTTAATGATGGTTGTTGACATCCAACCATTACTTAAAAATTTTAGCTAAACGAAGTAGGTATATACAACAGTTGCTCTTTGCTCTGCAACTTGAATAAAAATAAGATTTATTGTTGAAATAAAGATAGAAATACAAATATCAAGTCTAGGTGAGGAATTAAGATATATAAACAGTTTTTTTTACAAACATTTTCAAAAAACATTATTTTGGGTTTTAAGAAATTTAAAAAAAAATTGTTTTTGAAAATCAAATAGGTATTTTGAAATACACACCGTCGGTCTTATGAAACTTCGTATTGAGTGATTTTTTGACAATTTCTAAAATATTTTAAGAAAAGAAATTATTTATTATTTTTTAATAGAAAAATAACGGTACCTTCCGTACCTTCGTTAATGAAAAGATTTTTATTCTTAAAAGCGGCTGCTACGATCTTATATAACTTTTAATGCATGCTAAAATTAGTGCGATTTTCTACCAAAAATTATAAAATGTACACCAAGCAACTATTAACAGGAGCTCTCGTTGAACGTTTTTTTATTTTCAATTTTCTCAGTATCGGCTGAAGGGATTTAGATTAATTTTCTTATAAACAAAATTCAAATAAGATTAAATAATACTTTCTTTTCAAAAATGTACTTAAAAATATCTTAGGAACCTGATACATATATATAAGTACTTCAATAAAACCGCTCCGACGATTTCAATTTTATTTTTCCATACAATCATAATTCAATCAAGAATTAAGAAAGCGTTCTTTTTTCAACTAAAACTGTCAAGGAAGTTGTTTGAGCAAATTTATACAGGGTGATTGGTATAAGGTGCATCAAAAAGCAAGACCGAGTTAGTGAGTTAGTTAGTTAGTTAGCAATTTTCTAAAAAATTACTTAAAACACAGAAAAAAAATATTTAAGAACAACGGTACAATTTACAATACCATTTTGGAAAGCCAGGAATATCTTCTTTGATTTTCATGTTAGATAAAGTTGTGTTAGTAAACAGTTTTTGAAAACTTAATTTTCAAAATTTGAAATATTGAAAAAAAAAATTAAAAAAAAGAATTTTTCTAAATTTTATGTAATCAAGTCTAATTTGTATTCAAAAAATTCAATGCTCTTATTAATATTCAATAAAAAACAGAAAACCGGATGTTAAAATGTATCTTAGTTTTTGAGAAATAAAAAATAAATGAAAAGTACTTTTTTCCAAGGAAAACATTTCAATTATTACATTAACGGATTATCCCTTTTTTATTTTTTATTGCATATCATCTAGTTTTGAGCAAATATAAAAAAAAAATAAACTGGATTAACTAGACTTCACCTTGTTTATACGTCTACCTGTTACCCAATTAAAAAGGATTACCTATATCAAAAAAAAAAAAAAAATAAGTCTTACCCAACCACAAATAAATACGGAATGACATTCTATATCAAACTTATTTTTAAATTGCGTATCAAATCGTCAATACAAAACGATGGCAAGTTACTCACGGAAAGAATTGAAAGATATGCACTATTGCTACGGTTTAGCGGATGGTTCCAGTCAAGAAGCACAGAGATTGTACGCTGAAAGATTCCCCAATGGGAGATAGCCCCACTATTCACATTTTACAACACTTCACAACCGTCTTCGGGAACATGGAGTGCTGGAGACTCGAGGAGAGAAAGGTCATCTGGTGTATCAACAGATATAGAGGAACGGATTTTGGATTTGGTACGACGAAATCCAACCCTTAGCACCAGAAGAATAGCAACTATGCTTGAGTTGCCCCAAAGCAGGGTTTGGCCAGTGATTCATACCGATAACCTTCACCCATATCAATTTTGGAGAGATGAACCGCAGTTTACCAGAAATGGAGTTACGAATTTCCACAACTTGCATTACTGGAGTCACAACAATCCACGTGTTAAAAACAAAATAAATCTCAGCACCACTTCAGCTGCGATGTGTGGCTTGGCATTGTGGGATGAACGGTTATCAGAACACGTTTTTTGAATACGGTTTTAAATGGAGAATCCTATCTGCAATTCCTAAGAACCCTTTTGCAAGATTGACTTTAAGATGTCCCTTTGGCTACAATAAACAATTTAATATATCCACAGTATAGAGCTCCAGCACACTTTAGCGTGGCTGTGAGAAACTGGCTGAAAAATCATTTCAGCGACCGGTGGATAGGAAGTGGAGGTCACACTGAATGGCCACCAAGTTGTCCAGATTCAACTCCTTTGGATTTTTACGCTTGAGAGTTCATGAAGAACTATATATATGAAGTTGAAATTTCCTTTTTGGAGCAACTTTAACAACGCATTGAAGTTGCTGGAGTCAAGTTGCAGGAGAATTTGGCGGACTCAAATTTATCTGCAGCCATAAGAAGAAGATACAACCTTAGCTTTCTAGATAGTGGGGATCACATCGAACATATATTATAACATCATTTATTTTAATAAGAATAGGCTAAAATGTAACAGATGTTAAAAATATTTCTAATTAAAAAAGTTATATTTGGTATTTATGCAAACATAGAACTTTTTGTTTGTTTTTTTTTTTTTTTGGAAAAAAGTACTTTTATTTTTTTTTTAATTTCTCACTAACTAAGATACATTTTAACATCCGGTTTTCTGTTTTTTGATTTAAAATTATTAAGAGCATTGAATTTTGAAAATAAAAATTGTACTTAATTACATAAAATTTTGAAAAAAATTTATTTGACAGTTTTTTAAAATTTTTTTTTTCAAAATTTCAAATTATGAAAATTAATCTTTCAAAAACTGTTCACTTACACAAATTAATTTAAAATAAAAATCAGAGAAAAGATTTTTGGCTTTTCAAAAAGGTATAGCATGGGTTGTAAATTGTACCGTTGTTTTCAAATATATTTTTTCTGTTTTAAGTCAATTTTTTAGAAAATTGTCCCTCCTGCCTAAACGAGGGGAAATAGACCCCCTTCCCATACGATTTTTTCTTGTCTTAGCCCAATTAACTCGCTCTTGCTTTTTGGTGCACCTTATAACAATCACACTGCATATCGTCAGTCGATCTCGATCTGTGAAAGTGTGCACACGTTTTCGGCTTTCACAGTGTTTACAAATAAAATCGGAGTGTCCAGTACAAGTTAGTACCACAACCAAGATTTTTTTAATAGTGCAATAGCACAGAGGAAGAGGTGGCGGACCGTCAGTCTGAGGGTCACGAGTTCGAGTCCCAGTCGGGCATAAAAACATTACAAGCTTTTTTTCACAACAGGGAAGTGGAAAATTTTATTGTCTGGGAAAAACAGCAGATGGAAAGAGAGAAAAGTGCGGGGGCACCGAAAGGTGGCCCAGCAACTAAAGCTAAAGCTTCAACAGCACCAGCAGCGGGGACATCGAAAGATGTCACAGCAACGGCACCGAAAGCGACAACATCAACAGCAACGGCGTCATCAGCCGATATCTCCGTAAAGAGGAGGAAAAAGAATATATGTGTGCCGAATTTGGTAAAGCGGCGCTCTACCACCACTCCAGCAGAGCTGCCAGCTGGGGGGAGAGGGGCGTCGCGAGATACTAAAACATCAGCAGCAATCAACATACAGCGGCAGCTGAATACTTCGACCTCTGACGAGGAACAAATGGAGTATATGTCTGAAGGTGGAGAGGGGCTATACACCACGGGTGATAGCAACACATTCATCGACATAACAACACCAGAGGCGTCCTCAGACGAAGAAAATGAGACGCAAAATGTTAAGAAAGCCAACGAGAATGAAAACGAGGAGCAGCGTATCAGTGAGCAAATTGGAGCGATTGAAGGGGAGATGGCGCGCCTCAATGCTCAACTTGCGACACTGGTGTTAGCTCTCAAAAATAAACAACAAGCTCGCCGGGAAAAAGAAAGGCTGGAGCGAGAGCAACAAGCACCACAGGCGCCAGTCAAAAAGGCCCAACAGCAACCACAGCTGCCAGCAAAAGAGCAGCAACAAACACAGCAGCAGCCAAAAGAAAAGCTGCAAGTACAGCAGCCACAGCAGCAACTAATGCCCAAGGAGCAGAAGCAACAAAAAAATCAGCAACAGAACCAAAAACAGGTGAAACAACAGCAGCAGACACAACAGCAGCAGCAGAAAAAGCAACAGGAGCGGAGCCGACAGCAGCAGGGAGATCACCAGCAGCAGTCACAGCCGCCCCAAAGCAAAAAAGAGAAGGTGCCGCCCATCAACACATATAAGATGGAATTAAAAGAGACCATAGACCTATGTAAGTCGGCCATAGGCCAAAACTTTTTTATTAAACGATTAAGTAAGGATAGGCATGCTATACACTGCTTCACAGTGGCGGAGCATAAAATTATTAAAAACTTATTAAAAGAATCCACGACTGAGTTCTTCAGTTTTACCCCCAAAGTGGATAAATATCAAACGGTCCTCCTAAAGGGCATAGATTCCTGCACGGAACCACAGGTGCTCTTAGATGAGCTTCGTAAAAAAGCGAGCGACGATCTCGACTTTATCGGGGTCAAGCCGTTCGCTACAGTCAGAGCCAGACGGGAGAAGCGGTCTTTGCCGTTCTTCCTTGTTCAACTATCGCCCAGCAGCAAACTGGATAGTTTGAGGAGTATCTCCGTCCTCAACTACCAGGTTGTAACATGGGATAGACTAAAGAGACGCGGCGACATGCTTCAATGCATGCGCTGCCAAAGGATTGGCCACGCTGCAGCAAACTGCGAAATGCAGTCACGCTGCGTTAAGTGTGGTGAGGACCACATTAAAGGAGAGTGCAAGCTCGGAGAGGAAAGGGTCGAAGACATGACCCAGCTTAAATGTGCACTTTGCGGAAAGGAGGGGCACCCTGCTAATTATCGGGGTTGCTCAGCTTTTCAGCAAATTCGCAACAATAAAGCGGCTAGGCAGACAGTGGCAGAGATACGCCCATCAACGCGTGCTCCCACAGCAACGCCCGTTAATCCCCAAATTTCCTACGCCCAAATGGCGGCAGGGAGGGGGAAAACGGTACAGCCTGCAGCTAAGGTAGCCCAACCGGCCCTAGTGCCAAAGGCGCCGGACGCTCAGGCCGAAATAAGAAGCATGTTGCTGGCAATTCAAGGCCAGTTGACAGGACTTCACAACCAGATAAAGGAGCAGGCGACTAGGGTAGACTATCTCTACTCTGTTTTGCCTAGCTTAACGCAAATTAGAGGTTAAAGGCGCGCTGTCGGAGAGGCCTCTTAGGATCCTTGCTGTGAATGTAAATTCACTGATTAGGACCGAACGTAGAGCTAATCTTTTTCAATTGTTGAAAGACCAAAGTCCAGATGTGTTTATGGGCAGCGAAACTAAGCTGAACCAGAAACATAAGTTGACTAACAATAATTACAATATCGTTAGAAGAGATCGACCGAACTCCACTCAAGGGGGGGGCGTCGCAATCTTCATACGAAAAGGCATTAATCATAAAGTTATATATAATAGTGATCTGCGCAGATTTCGGCTGTTGGAGGCGTGCATCATATGCATTCCTCTCCAACAGGGGAAGCGAATGTATGTGATCGCGGCTTATGCACCGGCATCACCTCAGCCAACTGATTTTATAACAGAGCTTGAAAAACTTTTCGAATGTCTACGCTTGAACTTGGAAGAAAATTATTTTCTCATGGCCGGTGATTTGAATGCGAAACACCAAGATTGGGGAAATCAAATTCAGAATCAAAGAGGTATTCATCTGTTCAATTGGATGAGTCGATACAATACTGAATATGGTGTCGACCTGCTGGCTACGGATCGGCCATCGTTTCCAAGAAGCGGTGCCTATCTGGATCTATTGCTAATAGACGCAAGACTGACAATTACAGACACTGTGGGTCCAAGACCAAGAAACTGTTTACGAACGATCGAGTACGACAGTGACCACTGCGGACTCGCCGCCGTAATACAGCTTCCGAACGAGCTCGTGGAGTTGGATGAGTATGTACCTCTGCATACTTACAATTACAGTAAGGCGCGTTGGCTACGCTTTACCAACGTCTTATCGAGCGAAATCAGTTCGAATAACATATCCCCACCGAATGACAGGAATTTGACAAATAACGAAATAGACCAATACCTAGAACAAATGGATGAGACAATCAAACGAACAATGAACAGAACAATACCGAAATACAAGCAACGGGACGCAACCGACATGTATCGAAACGCAACCATTGACGCACTACACAGACAAAAAAGTGGACTGCTGACAAGACTAAAACTCTTGTACCGACGGTTTACTGACCCTCACCATCTGGAGATTAGGACACTGAAGTCGTCGATCAAAAACATCAACCAACTAATTAAAGAGAACTATCGGTTGTCAATTAATTTGTATTGGGATAACAAAATTCGGGCCGTTAATGCTAGCGACCCGAGCATGTTTCCGCAAATTAACAAGATATTTAGAAGGAATGATCAGAACGATCTTCCGTGTCTCAAGCTTCAGAGAACGACAGACAACAGAGACGTACTTCTGACAGCAGGAATTAATCCAGAGGACGCCGTCTTGGACGATGACCTCTTTATTGTCGAAGATCCACAGGAGAAAGTGGAGGCTGTGGGGGCTGCTTTCCAGCAAGTGTACAAGGTGAATGCGTGCATTCGCCCGAATCATGACCTGGAAAACAGAGCCTTGCTCCATCACTTCTACCTCCGGAGTGACATCACGCAATGGCGATCAGAGAACCTTGGTTTCACCGGGTTCAATGAAGATCATTTGGCAAACGCCATAATCGCCGAGCGAAATGGACCCAGCTCCCTGTTAATTACGAAGGTGGAGCTCCAGCTCATCTTCGAATCATTAAAGAAGAAGAAATCAGCAGGAGTCGATGGCATATCCAACGTTGTACTTCGACATTTACCTCAAGAAGCAGTAGACATTTATACCACTCTGTTTAACAACGCTCTGAATAATGCATATTATCCAGTGCGGTGGAAGACAGCTGTGGTGCATCCTCTCCCGAAAAAGGGAAAGGACAACTCCAATCCGGCGAATCTCCGGTCGATAAGTCTTCTTCCGAGTATCAGCAAGGTATTCGAAAAAGTTATCAATAGAGCTCTGGCTAAGTGGGCAGAGGACAATAATATCATACCGGACAATCAGTTTGGTTTTAAGGCGGGACATGACACCATTCATGCCGCGTCAAAACTCGTTTCTGATGTCCAATGGAACAAATCTAAAAAGCAGTGTACGGGTGCCTGTCTGGTTGATTTGGAGAAGGCCTTTGACACCGTATGGTTAGAGGGTCTTTATCTAAAGCTGACCAGACTTGGCATTAGTAAACCACTATTATATATGCTTTATGATATGCTCAATGGCAGAAAGTTTGTTGTCAAAAGTGGCAATGTAACTTCTGCCACAACCTTTAATATTAAAAATGGTCTTCAGCAGGGAGCGGTCAACTCGCCGATTCTATTCAGCATTTACACCAGCGATCTGATAAGTAGTCTAACTCAGGCAATAGCGTATGCCGACGATCTAATTGCGTACAGAACAGCTGCAAAAGTCGAGGACATCAGTATTCTTTTGCAGAGTGACTTCGATGAGATTCAACGATATTGTGATGACTGGAAGTTGAAAATCAACTTTCAGAAATCAGAAACTATCTTGTTTGGGACTCCGTTGCGTGGAGCCACAAGGGATACGAGAAAGAACTGGCGCAAGCTGGTGATCGTAGGGCCAAATGGACATCCACTGGTGAGTAAAAGTGTAGTAAAGTACCTTGGCATCTGGATGGATCAGTATTTGTATTTCGACAGACATATAAATGCTGCTCTGGCCAGGGCTAGGGGAGCTTTTGCCCTGACAAAACGGTTGTTTTATAGCAGCCGGCTTGACAGCAGGGTGAAGGTGATTTGCTACATGGCCCTTATCCGGCCGATGATTGCCTATGGATGCCCGGTTTGGTTCAACGTTGCCCCATCTCAAATGGAAAAGATTCGGGTGTTTGAGAGGCAGTGTCTTCGACGCTGCCTTGGATTGCACAGAACACCAGAGTCGGAGTACAAACACTACTATTCCAACCTGGCTCTATATAACGAGGCCTACATAAACAGGATAGATAATTTCTTGCTGAAACTAAAGGTCACATTGCAAGAGCGATGTCGTCGTCTAACAGCTTAATTTTCGGGGCTTACTACCCCAACAACGAATACTACGAGAGTGTGCGTCTAAGCGGCTTTATTCCGCCCGATGCATTCTTCCACCTAGACAGCCGAGGGCTGATCCAGGATAGAGCGGCGGTTCCGCTAATCTACCACGTCAGCCGTAGAACTGTAGATCGGCGGCTCCTTTACAGTCGAGACGTCCTCGCACAAGACGGAGCTGAGCACCTTCGGTTCAGTAGGACTGTGTCCGAACGGGACCGAAAAGATAGGGTAAAGCAGGAGAACCAGTTCTGGTGGTTGAAAAACGAAGATGAAGTTCCTTCAGACATTTAATAGTTGACCTTGCTATTTTCTTAGGTATGGCCGACTTACATAGGTTTAGGTAGTTAGTTTTAAGTAGGGACAGTCAGGGTGGCGCCAAAAAAAAAAAAAAAAAAAAAAAAAAAAAAAAAAAATATAAAACCGGAAAATGCTTGCTGTGGCTGTTCTAGTTTGTAAGTAGTCTGTAAGTAGCTTATAAGTAGGTTGTAATTAGTTTATAATTAGTTGTAAATAGTTTTAAGTAGCTTTAAGTAGTTTTAATTAGTTTTAGTTAGCTTTAATTTAGTTTTATGTAGTTTGTAAGTTTTATAAAAAACCAAAAAAAATAAAGACAATGATACCGAGTTTTTTGTAAATTCTTCTCGGTTAAAAATAAAACCGACCTGAATTTAGTATTAAGATAGTTCTTAGGCCGAAAGGCATTAGCATTAAGTTATTATAGTTTAACTTAGAGCGCCCGACTGGGGCCAGTAAGTTAGTTTTAAGATATTGATAAGTAGGCTAGTTTTTATGAATTTTTGTCTAGCTTTAAGATAGTTTTAAGAAAATTGAAAAATAAAAATGAATTTCAAAAAAAAAAAAAAAAAAAAACACTGCATATCGTATTTCATGCTTTTAAATACTTTTTTTACATATAGTACAAGCAATCGAAGCTAAAAATACCGTAAATATGGGCAAAATTGCAATTAAAGTTTTTTTTGATAGGCTTTTGTTCAGTATCTACTACTGAGCAACATATCCAAAAACGGACATAATCCGCCCATGGCAACACTCCCATAAATGGATTTCAAAATGGATTGATTTGGGTGTTGTTTTAGGTTGTTACTTTTACGAGTATCGCGCTTTTTATTTTTTTTTCTGTACATTAATCAGTTACTTATCCTAGAAACGGGCCATGGAAGTTACCAGTCACCCTCCTCCCCTAGTCATGACCCCTCTCTGGCCACCACTACAGCCCCGGAGGATATAATGGGCACTTCGACTATTCACTTTTTGTCTAAGAAACTGAGGAAAAAAGACTCCTGCAAAACTCCTCCTCCAGCTATGTTCTCCTCTCAACAATGATCTTAATAGAGCCAAGAGAAAATGATAGACAGGACAAATATTCACTTATAGTCTACAAAAACTAAAAAAAGAAAGAAAAATACCACAGTCATGCATGAAGCACTCGACCAGCCCCACCCATACCAGTCATAAGCTCCACAGCCTTTCTATAAAGTGCAGGGTTGTAGTTCGACTAAACGAAAGCCTCTACAGTAATGCTTTGAGTACGCGGCATGTAAAATGTTACGTGCATATGCGACACTAACGTCACCAAAAAATGTCACATGTGTGTCGCATGTTTGGAACAGCGCCATTTCTTGGAGGGGGTCATACCAAAACAAATACACAATTCAGTTCTTATAAATTTATTAGTTAAACGACTGATCCACACAGTTTCAATTTTTTTTGGAATTAATTTCTGCTGGTCCCACAAATGTTACCATTTTTTTTCTTAATTATAAAGAGTTGGGGTCGAAATTTTAGCAAGGTCAAAATTCGTTTTGCAAAACCTTTCTTTTAAAATTTTGTTTCTCAATATTCTCCGAATTCCGTTTACATAATTTTGACAAAATAAAAAGAAGTTTGGAAAAAGTAAAAAGAGCGTAATTTTTTCTTCTTTTTTCAATTACCTTTTTAATCATTTTAAAATAAAATATAGTAGACGCTCGATATAGTGAAGTAATAAAACCAGCCTGTTCACTCTTTCGAGATTGTTTCCTTTTTCTCAGGAGTTCAAGATTTAAACAAAGCTTTCAATGAGGTTTAAAAATAAGAAACACTTGTTCAGTGTCCTTAAGCAATGTTAAATTCTTTCGGGAAATTTTTGTAAAAAAAACATGTTTTTATAAATAATTTTGTGTGTTCACTATAGTTAATTTTTTAGACTTACTAAATCGAGCGTCTACTGTATTATTATTTGCTGACAAAGCTTAAAATTTTTTATATTAACGATATTCATGCAACTTCGTAAAACCGTAGATAAGTTTACAAATTTGATAAATTTATCTTTTGGTTAATGAACTGTCAAATTTTGTATGGGAAATGATTCACACAATTTTGTTAAAGTTATCAAGGGATTTTGTTCGAAAAATTAACCAAACTGGTTAAACGTCATTGTGACTTTATCTCTGATTGAATTACCTAGCATTTAATCAAATGTATAACAAAGGTCGTTCATGCAAACTTTTAACACAATTTGTAAACTTACGACGTTGCATGAACAGCCTTATTATTTATATATATTTTTAATATTTAATATTAATATTTTTTAGTATTTTTCTCAATATCTTACGTTTGAAGACAGTTTTTAGGAACAGTTTGCATTAATTTTGAAAATATGTGTACATTTAAAATTACCTTCTCAATGGGTTTAAGCCTGATAATTGAAACATACAAAATACGTAAAATGCAAATACAAATTCTACTGCGCTAGTATTGTGTTCAATAGTCAAGTTCGCTAAAGTCACGAATTTGAATACATCATCTACGGTGCAACTGAGCAATACAAATATTGAGTTGATGATTATTGAAAAGGCAGAGAGCATGTTTGTAAACGTCAAAAGCTTTAGCAAGTAAATTGACTGGCGTTGATGAAAACAAATTTTCAACAAACAGGACGGTTACATATTATTTGTCATGACGCTTTTTGCGTCAAAAAAACGACGATCATTAGAGCATAATGTTTAAAAGCACGCTTAACTTGCGTTGGATTGTCATCAATCGAATATACGATCGATATGATCAAAAGAAAATGTTTTTTAAACATAATCCAAAATTAATAGTAACTGTTAAATTCGTGTTTAAAAGTCAGACAAGAATGTATGATTAGAGTTTTTGTTGATTTCATTCAAACATTCCAAGCAGAGCGATGTATTTTAAGTTACGTTGCGTTGGAATGAAATTAACGATAGAAAAAATATCGAACTAAACATAAAAATGTCGGCAGGTTAAAAAATCAACTTATATCAACTTTTTTTCTATGTACTAAATATTGGGAAGAAATATCGAAAATTCGATCAAAGTCGATCCTTTTCTCGACTTTCTTTTTAGGCTGCTGACTTTTTGTCTAAGTTCGAAGCAAAAAATTAAATGAACTAGGACCAAAATAAGTATTTTTACATGCAAAAAAGTCGATATAAACCGACATTTCAACTAGTTAAATCGTTTTTTTTTTTGCTGGTAATTCGTACGTAACCTATACTGAGACAAGTTGGTACTGGGTTTGAGTCGGAACGGCCCTGGCGTATGGAATACGGTTTAAAGTAAAATATTTGTTTTTCATTGTAATATTCGTATAATATCGTCTGTTAGTTTTTTTATCCATTCATTCATTTATTTTTTTTTATCGAAGATGATTTCCTTGATATTTTGAACAAAATTCTCACAAAATAAGTAAA
Organism: Dasysyrphus albostriatus; assembly: GCA_946251815.1. Classification (NCBI taxonomy): domain Eukaryota; kingdom Metazoa; phylum Arthropoda; class Insecta; order Diptera; family Syrphidae; genus Dasysyrphus; species Dasysyrphus albostriatus. Next base: position 122,231,249 of record OX276335.1, on the reverse strand, counting down.
TTAAACCGATCAATAACAATATTGAAAATACTTTGAGCATTAAAGAGGGTATATTTGCCAAAAACGTAGATCTACCAAATTGATTTTGAATTAAGAAATAAATCAATGCTGAAATGTTCTGAATGCAAAAGTGGTCAAAATCGTCTATTTGATAAATCTTAACCAACAAAAAATTGATTCATTTCGAAAATAAAACCCCTATAGTATTATTCGGGCAATGGCTTATAAATGTTGATAGGAGAAGGTAAATAATTTTTACCAATAATGAGTAGGTTGTCTATTCCAAAGCTATAAGCAAATAATTTTTTTGAAATTATATTTAAAGATTGCAAATATTTTTTGCTTTTCTTACTATTTTTTGCGTATATCTTTTGAGTTATTGGCGGGGGTCATGACCCCGTGACCCCCCCCCCCCTTGTATACGCCGTTGGTGTGGAATGCTGATTAAGATTCCTCCGGACAAAAGTTCGAACTCAGATTCGAAGATTCTTATCTTTGAATACCTATAAAACAAAATTAAAAACTCACCCCTAACAACATGTTTTATCTTCGAACAAACATCGTTCGAGTGATATGATAAGCAAAGGCATACAACACAAAACTAAAATGAAAAAAAAATATGCGCATAAGCGCACAGCTTGTTTTTGTTTTTATACCTTGCACTACTTACTTGCTCCACTGTGTACGATTTTTATCATTTTTTCTTATTTCGCTTAGGTATAGAGAGTAAGGTGTATGTAGGTAAATGTATTAGTGTGTTTGGAAGGGATATTATTTGAGTTTTTGCTTTTGGATTGTGGTACGAGAAGCGTCATTTGTGAAATTTTGTCTGCCTTATTTTTTTTTTTCTCGTTATACCCGTGACACACAAGGGATTCTGAAACTATGGTATCCACCTATACACCACCTCGAAGTCAGCCGGCGCACTTTCAATTTTCGCAAAAAAAAAATCTTAGGCGATGTATTCCTAATTGCACATTTCAAAAATCAAAAAAAATTTAATTGCACACCTCCTGTTTTTTTTTAAATATAAACAAATTGCCTTTGTATGGAAATTTCAAATGCTCATATCTTTTACCAAGTCGAATATCTAAATGCACAGGAGCTTAAATAATTGCTCATTTTGAAATTTAATTTGCACACCAACATTTTTTTTTTGTTACATGCTCCCTCACTTAATAAATCAATACTTAAAATTTCGACCAAATTTATTGTTTAATAATCCAAGTAGATCTTATACGAAACCAACCAACAGAATTTAAAGTTATCAATAGCGCAATGGAAGGGTATCCGGCCGGCATGCAGCCGGTTGGGTTCAAGTCCTGTGTGGGCATACACTTTTTTTTTGCATCTACTCATCGTTATGTTGCATTTTTCAATTAATAAGCAGATAAATGATTATTAATTACATTATAGACTAAAGCAAATGTGAAATTTGCATTATTGTACATATATGTACTTAACTCCGTTCAAGGTACAATACATACATAGTATGTAGTATATGTGTTTGTAATAGGAAAATTAAATTAAATTTCGAAAAATTGTCCATTTATGAATTCAATATGCACCCAATGATAATTTGCATTTTAAAATTTTAAATTTCCCCACCCCCCACTTTTTTGAAATAAATATTAAAATCATAAAAAAAACTACCAAGAAGACATTTTCGTGTCTGACTAAAATTATAATATCTCCATGACAAAAAAATAATGTTGAAATTTTAGTAACTACTTTCAATTGACAACATCAAGGTCGAATTTGCACACCAAAAGTTTTCTTAGAAGAAAACGATGGCGAATTTTGCTGAAGCTTTTATTCGCAAGGGAGAGTTGGAGGTTTTAAAAGAGGCTGCGTTCAAAGCAAAAGCTCTCTTAATCTTTTGACAACTTGGCGGTAAGGTGGAAGCAGAAGGCAGTGATTTTCCGCATTCATAATTAAAATTGTTGAGGGATATTTTCTTTACTGAAATAAAAATATTAACCTCTCGGGAACCAGAGCTCTCATCAATAAAATTAATTACTTTGGAAAAAAAAACAAATTTGCCTTTTACTTTCCATTTCTTTTCTATATCTTTCTCCTGTTTAACAGCTCAGCAGCCGCTTTTCGTAACACTGATGTCAGGTGTGGGGTGATCACGATCGGAGCTAAGATTAGTTCTACACTACGATGGATGCGGAACAAATTCAAAAGCAGTTTGACACATTGGCAAGCCTCTTCTCTCAAAGCACAAAAAATGACGGAACTTTTTGGGAAACTAAGCTTGGCGAGTGGAAAGAGGAGCTGGCAGGGAGACAGAAAAAAGTAGAAGATTGAATGGAGGCTCTTGAAAAGACGCTGGGTGAATTGACCCCTACTATAGGACAAATCTTTCCGCCAGGCCTACAAGACAATGGGAATATGGGTAAAACGACAGGTCCTTCAGACATGTGTCATCAGGGTGCCGAAAGCACGCGGATGGTAAGCGAAGTTTTTGAAACCCCACAGCGTAATGTTGCAATAGGCCTAGGTCGGGCACCGGTGAGCTTCGAAGCTAGACGCTCGGAGTGCCAAGTTGTAGAAACAGCATCAGGTAGTCTGTCCTCTAATTTTATTCCCAATACAGTTCCTCCGTTTGACGGACGCACCTCTTGGATGGATTATGAGTGACAATTCGAAATAGCAGCAAGGGTCCATGGATGGACGGGGGTTGAAAAGGCTAATGGATTAGCTTTGCAGTTAAGGGGAGATGCTTTATGTGTTTTAAGCGCACTTCCCGCAGAAAAGCCTTTCGCATACGATACCATACGAGGACTCCTCTGGCAACGATTCAGCATGATGGACAATCATGCCAGCTACACTCAACTGAGGAACCGAGTACAGCGTCCTAAGGAATCTTTAGCAGAATTCGCGATTCAGCTACGACGTCTGTCTGTTGCTGCATTTTCAGACTGTTCTGAGGGCGTAGTTAATGAAATCCTATTGACACAATTTATGGAGGGCATTCGAGATGAACAAGTGCAAAACTTTGTCACAGTTGGTCGTCGTTGTAACTTGTCTTAGGCACTCAAAATTGCACAGGACATGACCTTTAGATTTGAGAGAAGAAATAATAGAACTATTTTAATGACCGAACTTAACCAAGGACAACGTAGAAGAGACCAACGAAGTCAAGCTGACAGCACGGATGGTTGTCTTCCTGCAAATCCATCGGAAAACTAAACACTACCGGCAAATTGGAGCACATGCCGGTGGTTGAACTAAACGTTGCTCCATTTCTAAACTCAACTACTTTACTCTCTTCCACAGACACGAACATCCAAACAGAGGAATCACCTTCTGGTTCTACTTCTTTTGAAAGAACTGCTCTTAGCACGTCCACTGAACAGCCATAATTTCATGTCGACTCAGCTAAGAATGACAGCAAATTCGTAGGCGCCATGAATGGAACAAGTTTGTGTATCGATGTGCGTATCGGTGGAAGATATTGCAACGCAATTATTGATACTGGGGCAAATATTTCGATTCTAGCAGAAAAATATTTGCCAAGGGGAATCCAAATGACGGGGCTACCTATTCAAATTAAAGGCATCTCAGGTGTAACAATTTGGACTTTGGGAGCTGCAGACATTAAGATGATCATGAATGGTAAGGAATTCTTACACTCATTCGCTGTAGTTAAACACGATGTACCAACCATCCTGGGTGTAGATTTTTTAGTAGATAATCGTTGTTATGTGGATTTCACAGCATCTTTGCTAGAGATTCGGGGTATGAAACTTCCATTGCAGGTACCAAGTAGGCAGTTGTCATGCCTTTTACTCACCACTTCCACTCATACGCTTCCCGCCAGGACAGAGACTGTTCTGAACCTGCCCTCACCCATAACCATTTCAGCGAACGATGTTTTGATAGAACCATGCGCTGAGAGTAATCTCCCTACTGGTGTATTTCTTGCCCGAAGTCTGGTTAAGTCGGATCAACCTCGAATGCTGGTGAGAATTGCCAACACCTCTTCAAAAAATGTAATTCTGCCATCGAAACTAGTGGTGGGACGAATGAAAGCTGCTGAAGTGTGTGAGATACCATCGGCTAAGGAAGATAAGCCAGTCTTTCTAGAGGATCTGTTGCCAGAGTGTCCAGCAGATCTTTCTCAGGATCAGGTTGGTAGATTTTAAGACCTTCTTATGAAATTTCGCAGCGTTTTCTCCTCTGGACCTAACGACTTTGGCCGGACTGGAATAGCAAAGCACTACATAGATACTGGCGATGCCAAACCCATAAAAATTCCTGCACGAAGAGTACCTGTAGCAAAACGGCCAGAGGTTAAAGCTCTTATACAGGACATGTTGGAGCGAGGAGTAATTAAAAAATCTAACAGCCCTTGGTCATCTGCAATTGTTCTCGTGAGGAAAAAAGACGGCTCTTTCCGATTCTGTGTTGACTATCGGCACCTAAACGAGGTAACTAAAAAAGATTCCTATCCACTTCCAAGGATAGAAGATCTTTTAACAATTCAGGAAGGTGTCTCTTGGTTTTCGACCATGGATCTCCAAAGCGGATACTGGCAGGTTGAAATAGCTCCAGATGATAAAGAGAAAACTGCTTTCACAGATGGTACTGACTTGTGGCAGTTTAACGTTATGCCTTTTCGAGCATGCAACGCCCCTGGAACTTTCGAAAGGGTTATGAACGAAACTTTTAAGGGAGTTTCATTGGAAGTAGCTCGGATTAATCTCGACGACATAATTTGTGCCACCACAACTTGAAGAAAAAGTAGGCTTGCTAGACAATAAAACATCAAAAAATGACAGCAAGACTAGTCCAAAAAGCCCACCAAAAATCATTGAGTTTCATACTGATGAGGAAGAGCTTCTTTTTGAAACAGATGGTAACAGAAATAAACGTAAATCCAAGAAACGGAAAGCAGAGGGTAGCCCAGAGACTGTTCAAAAACTTAAACAGGTAACTTCAAAAGCGGATATTGCTGCAACAGCGAAAACATCAAACAATGAAATAAAAGATGTATCCCAAAAGAAGTCTTTTGCTAAAGGTACTAGGCAAACTGCACCACCTACAATCATGATTTTCGGATTGACAATGTTTGGTGAGCTTAAGAACATAGTAGGAAAATGCACTAATAAGGCATGTAAATATACATCATACAATAAAGACAATTGGAAAGTCATTGTTGAAGACGCCGATGCGTATAGATCTATCACTGAAGAATTGAACAAAAAGAAAATTCAGTGGCACTCGTACGAAAATAAAGCTACAAGGCCGATAAAGGTAGTAGCAAGAGGCCTCCACTCTTCATGTGTTGCCAAAGATATTGTCGAAGATCTTATTCAAAAAGGTTTCCAAGCTCTCGATGCGAATAATCTTATTAAAAATGAGGTAATCAAAGACTCCACTGGGGTATCAATGACAGCAAAAAGATCTCTATCATTGTTTATGCTGACCTTTGAAAATAAAGAAAGTCTCGATAAGATTTACAGTATAAAATCAATTATGGGCATAGTTGTCAAAATTGAACCACTGCGAAAGTCAAAAATTGTTCCACAATGCAAACGCTGTCAAGCCTTTGGGCATACACAAAAATACTGCAATCGTGAGTTTGCTTGTGTCAAATGCAAAGGCAAGCATGCAACTAAAAACTGTCCCATGGGCAGAGAACAGAAAGCGAAATGTGTTAACTGTCAAGGCAACCATCCTGCAAGTTACAGAGGATGTCCAGTTGCCAAAAAATTCCAAGACACAAAAAGAAAAAACAAAACTGGGAACAAGCTAAGAAACCCAATAATCACAAAAGCAATAGTTGAAAGCAAAAAAGTAGCCGTTGAAAACAAATCTAAAAATCAACCGCCAAAAGCAATTGCACTAAGCAAAAGTGATGAAAATAAATCCTATTCCCAGATTGTTAAAAATGTGCGGAAAAACGAAGAAACATCTATTAAAGAAATGCTTGAACTTATCCTGAAAAGGATTGACAAACAAGATTTAAACATAAAACAGCTAAGCGAAGAAGTCGCTCTTAAGAAACAATGATGGACAGAACACTCAAAATCGCAACATGGAATGCAAACGGTCTTTTACAACATGTATCAGAACTAAACATCTTTTTGGACATAGAGCATATAGACATTTGTTTGGTGTCCGAAACACACCTCGCTATAGAGCAAAATCTTGATAATAAATTACCTAACTATACGTGTTATCACGCTCCGCACCCAGCTGACAAAGCTAGGGGAGGATCAGCAATACTAATAAAAAAGTGCTTAACACACTATGAAGAGCCTAAGTTTAGTAATGAAAACATGCAAGTAACAACAGTTAGTATTGGTATAAAAAGAAAGAGTTTAGGATAGCATCTATATACTGCCCTCCGAGGCGCTCTCCAACTGAAGAAGACTATGCAGAACTCCTAAATTTGTTAGGACATAACTTCCTTGTTGGTGGCGACTTCAATGCTAAACACACCCAATGGGAATCTAGGCTCATAACAACGAAAGGCAAACGGCTATATCAAGCAGGCCGCAAATACAACAGCGAATTTTATTCTTCTGGCTCGCCAACATATTGGCCATCTGATTCTAACAAAATACCAGACCTTATAGACTTTTTCGTAGTAAAAGGTATTAAACGAAACCATATAAGTGTCGAAGGTAATTACGATTTATCGTCAGATCATACTCCAGTAATATTATCACAACACAACAGATTGATCATGAAGTAGAACAATTTATTGCTGATGTGCAACAGGCTGCAGAAGAAAGTACTCCAACAATTTCGAACTCAAGAGAAAAAAAAATAAAATATCCTGTCGAAATAAAGGAGCTGATCTTGGAGAAAAGAAGAGCTCGAAAAAAATGGCAAGCTATGAGATTTCCAGGTGATAAGGCAGTTTTTAACCGTCTTAACAATGAACTATAGAAAAGAATCTGTGAATTTAAAAGTGATTCACTTAGTAGATTCCTGAATAGTCTGACGGCGGATGCTTCTACGAAATACTCCTTATGGAAAGCAGCTAAGCGCCAAAAAAGACCACAGGCACAAAACCCGCCAGTAAAAACTCAAGATGGTAAATGGATTGGAAACCCAAAACAAAAGGCTGATCTCTTCGCTGAACATCTCGTGAATGTTTTTAAGCCTTTTCCAGCAAGCACAGCTACAGATCCCTTACAGTTTGTTGATAGAAACGACGAATGTGAAATTCCTTTTGTCACGCTCAAAGAAGTAAGAAGTATGTGTCAACATAAGTTGTCTAACAAAAAATCACCAGGGTACGATTTAGTAACTGCTCAGGTTTCGAAAGAAATGCCTTCTATAGCCTTCAAAAAAGTCCAATTTATAATAAATACATGCCTTAAACAAAGATATGTGCCACATCATTGGAAAATTGCAGAAGTCATTGTTATACCTAAACAAGGTAAGCCACCAACAGAAGTAACATCTTACAGACCTATTTCGCTTATGCCAATCATGGCAAAAGTTTTCGAAAAACTGCTTCTGAAAAGACTAAGCAAAATAATAGAAGAAAGAAGACTAATTCCGAGCCATCAGTTTGGATTTAGAAACAAACATTCCACGATAGACCAAGTGCATCGGATTACGGATGTTGTCGAAAAGGCACTTGAAGAAAAACAAGTATGCTCGGCTATATTCTTAGATGTTGCTCAAGCCTTTGACAAGGTTTGGCACTTGGGACTTGAGTACAAACTGCAAAGGGATCTTCCCAGGCAGTACTACGAAATACTGAAATCCTACGTTACGAACCGACTCTTTAGAGTACGGTACGACCAAAATTACTCGGAACTAAAGAAAATTGAAGCCGGTGTACCACAAGGAAGTGTCCTAGGACCAACCCTGTATCTGTTATAAACAAGGGATATTCCAGTGGACATCAACGCTATCATGGCCACCTTTGCTGATGATACTGCAATATTGGTGCCAGATAAATCCGTTACGAAGGCTACACAAAAACTGCAAAATGCAGTCGATAAAGTTAGTGATTGGACGCAAAAATGGCGAATCAAACTAAATGAAACAAAATCGACGCATATAAACTTTACAAACAAAATAATAAACAATGTTCCAATTCTTATAAACAGTACAACAGTACCTTACTCCAATACTGCCAAATACCTTGGAATGACTTTGGATGAAAAGCTTAAATGGAAAGAGCACATCAAAAAGAAAAAAGACGAACTAAACTTGAAGTACAGAAAAATGTACTGGTTACTAGGAAAGAACTCTGACCTATCTATCCAGAACAAGCTAATGTTATATAAGCAAGTACTGAAACCCGTTTGGACAAATGGCATCCAACTATGGGGCGGTACAAAGAAAACAAATACTGAACCCATCCAAAAATTCCAAAGCAAGGTCCTTCGCGGAATAATAAATTCCCCTTGGTATATAAGAAATAGCGATCTACACCGTGACCTTCAAATTGAAATGGTTACAGAAGTGGTTAAAAAACACGCTGTATCACACAACCAGCGACTGCAAAGTCATACCAACTCCGAAATGGAGACCGTCTTAAATGTACGAGACAATGTTCGGAGATTAAGAAGAACCAAGCCTCATGAGCTGATGGTCTAAAAGCTATGGAAAGTGTTATAACTTAAACTTCCCACAATGCGACTGATAAATTAAGAAAGAAAAATCATTTGTCGATCTTTCATAGATTGGTCCTGATTCACCGGTGGTTTTAGTGCGGTAAGAGTCCTACACTACTTGGTACCGATTCTTACCGAGTGTCTTTTTAAGATTTCCATCGGATAAAAGATTTTAGCCGTCCAAGAATGGCCAGCTCCACAAACGAAGCGTCAGGTAAGATGCTTTTTAGGCCTCTGTGCTTACTATCGAAAATTCATTCAAGGTTTCTCAACCATTGCCAAACCGCTTACTGAACTCACGGAGGAGAAACGACATTTCACTTGGAATTCTCAGTGTGAAGAAGCCTTTTCGAATCTGAAGGAAAAACTGACAACCGCTCCAATACTAGCTCATCCAACTTCTAACGATCTTCCTATTCTAGACACAGATGCTTCGAATGTGGGAATCGGAGCTGTTCTTAGCCAAAGGCAAGGTGACTCTGAGGTGGTGTTGGAATATTTTAGTAGAACTCTCAATCGGTCAGAGCGCAACTACTGTGGTACTCGACGGGAACTCTTGGCAGTTGTCCTGGGTACTCATCCCTTCCATCATTAGCTCTTTGGCAGAAAGTTCCTTCTAAGGACCGATCACGCCTCTATTCGATGGCTTTACAATTTTAAGCTGCCAGAAGGACAGGTAGCCAGCTGGATTGAACGTCTCCAACAGTATGACTTTAACATACAGCATCGTCCTGGACAGAAACATGGTAACGCAGATTCTCTATCCCGGAGGCCGTATGGAAACTGCAAGTACTGTACGCGGGAGGAAGAAAAGGAACTACTTCGTGTAGAACACGTCAACATGGTCGAAACTTAGAGAAACCTGGCAGACGAACAAATAAAAGACCCAGCGTTGGCAAAACTTAAAACGTTAAAAAAGGATCACGTCCCAGCCGAGATGAAATTCTAGGAGAAAGTGCCGAGGTCAAAGCCTATTGGGCCCTTTTTGATCAATTGCATTAAGAAGATGGTGTTATAATCCTGGAGTGGACAGCAGACACTGGTTAGGTGCGTCAACTTCTTGTTATTCCAAGGAATAATGTTTCAGATGTGTTGAAAGCGCTTCACGACAGCCCTAGCGGAGGTCATCTGGGTCAAAAGAAGACTCTTCATAAAGTGAAAAGCCGATACTTTTGGATAGGCCGCTCATCGGATGCCAAGCGTTGGTGTCAACGCTGCCCTGCCTGTACAGCACGAAGAGGCCCTAAAAAACGAACCAAAGGAGCACTCCAACCAAGTCGACCTGGGAATCCATTTGAGAGGATAGCGATTGACATTCTAGGTCCTCTTCCTAGGACAACCTCTGGCAATCGATATGTCATAGTGGTCATGGACTATTTTACAAAGTGGCCAGAGTGCTTCGCAGTCCCTAATCAGACTACGGAACTGGTGTTACAGCCTCTAATAGATCATTTTTTTTGCAGATTCGGGGTTCCTCACATGATTCACTCTGATCAAGGCCGCAATTTCGAATCGGAGATCTTCCAAAAAACCATGGAATCTTTAGGTACTCAAAAGACACGTACAACGCCACTTCGCCCGCAGTCTGACGGAATGGTTGAGCGTTTCAATCGCACACTACTTGACTACCTCGCGAAATACTCTAACCATCAGCAAGATGACTGGGATAAATTACTGCAACCTGCTTTGTTGGCCTATCGTACTGCAGAACACGAAGCTACCGGATTCATACCTGCAATGCTCACGTCTGGACGTGAACTGAAGCTTCCTACGGACCTTCTTCGCGGAGTACCACCAGACAAATCGCCATCAGCACCAGTCTACGTCCTAGAGCTTCAGGCAAGGCTACAGAAAGTTCATGATCAAATCTTAAAATAACAGCGGAATCAATGAAAAACAGGTACGATCTCAAAGCAAATCCCATTAATTTTCTTCCTGATCAACAGGTCTGGTTCAACAAACCTAAGCGTCGGAAAGGATTAAGTCCTAAGCTTCAAAGTGAGTGGGGGGGACCCATCAAGATTGTGGAAAGGTTATCCGATTTGCTGTATCGAATTCAACTTCAAGAAGCTAAAAAAACAAAGGTGGTGCACATCAATCGCCTAGCCAAGTACGAATCTGATCGACAAACTCAGATGGAACTATGAGTTTTGAGAAGGGGGTAGTGTTACGAAATGCCAAACGAACAAAACTATGGGAACGAGCTGATATGAAACTACTTGACATCTCGGCGAGAAGAAATTGAAATTGGCAGATAAGCACGTGGTAAAGAACGAGGAGAAGAAGAAAACGATGGCGAATTTTGTTGAAGCTTTTATCGGCAGGGGAGAGTTGGAGGTTTTAAAAGAGGCTGCGTTCAAAGCAAAAGCTTTCTTAATCTTTTGACAACTTGGCGGTAAGGTGGAAGCAGAAGGCAGTGATTTTCCACATTCATAATTAAAATTGTTGAGGTATCTTTTCTTTATTGAAATAAAAATATTAACCTCTCGGGAACCAGACCTCTCATCAATAAAATTAATTACTTTGGAAAAAAAAACAAATTTGCCTTTTATTTTCCATTTCTTTTCTATATCTTTCTCCTGTTTAACAGCTCAGCAGTCGCTTTTCGTAACACTACTTACAAACGACTTACAAACTAGAACAGCCACAGCAAGCATTTTCCGGTTTTATAATTTTTTTTTTATTTTTGTGGATTTTTTTTTTTTTTTTTTTGTGGTGCCACCCTGACTATCCCTACTTAAAACTAACTACCTAAACCTATGTAAGTCGGCCATGACAGAGAAAAACCAAGGACAACTTTTAAATATCTGAAGGAGCTTCATTCTTCATATTTTAATCACCAGAACTGGTTCTCCTGCCTTACCCTATCCCTTCGGTCCCGTCCGGACACATTCCTTTTTTTTTTTTATATAATTCATTTTTATTTTTCAATTTTCTTAAAACTATCTATTTCAATTTTCTTAAAGCGCTCTAAGTTAAACTATAATAACTTAATGCTAATGCCTTTCGGCCTAAGAACTATCTTAATACTAAATCCAGGTCGGTTTTATTTTTTACCGAGAAGAATTTTTCAAAAAAACTCGGTATCATTGTCTTTATTTTTTTTGGTTTTATATAAAACTTACAAACTACATAAAACTAAATTAAAGCTAATTAAAACTAATTAGAACTACATTTTCGGGTTTTATTTTGTATTTTTGTGGATTTTTAAATTTTTTTTTTTTTTTTTTTTTTTTTTTTTTTGGCGCCACCCTGACTGTCCCTACTTAAAACTAACTACCTAAACCTATGTAAGTCGGCCATACATAAGACAATAGCAAGGTCAACTATTAAATGTCTGAAGGAACTTCATCTTCGTTTTTCAACCACCAGAACTGGTTCTCCTGCTTTACCCTATCTTTTCGGTCCCGTTCGGACACAGTCCTACTGAACCGAAGGTGCTCAGCTCCGTCTTGTGCGAGGACGTCTCGACTGTAAAGGAGCCGCCGATCTACAGTTCTACGGCTGACGTGGTAGATTAGCGGAACCGCCGCTCTATCCTGGATCAGCCCTCGGCTGTCTAGGTGGAAGAATGCATCGGGCGGAATAAAGCCGCTTAGACGCACACTCTCGTAGTATTCGTTGTTGGGGTAGTAAGCCCCGAAAATTAAGCTGTTAGACGACGACATCGCTCTTGCAATGTGACCTCGAATTAGTTTCAGCAAGAAATTATCTATCCTGTTTATGTAGGCCTCGTTATATAGAGCCAGGTTGGAATAGTAGTGTTTGTACTCCGACTCTGGTGTTCTGTGCAATCCAAGGCAGCGTCGAAGACACTGCCTTTCAAACACCCGAATCTTTTCCATTTGAGATGGGGCAACGTTGAACCAAACCGGGCATCCATAGGCAATCATCGGCCGGATAAGGGCCATGTAGCAAATCACCTTCACCCTGCTGTCAAGCCGGCTGCTATAAAACAACCGTTTTGTCAGGGCAAAAGCTCCCCTAGCCCTGGCCAGAGCAGCATTTATATGTCTGTCGAAATACAAATACTGATCCATCCAGATGCCAAGGTACTTTACTACACTTTTACTCACCAGTGGATGTCCATTTGGCCCTACGATCACCAGCTTGCGCCAGTTCTTTCTCGTATCCCTTGTGGCTCCACGCAACGAAGTCCTAAACAAGATAGTTTCTGATTTCTGAAAGTTGATTTTCAACTTCCAGTCATCACAATATCGTTGAATCTCATCGAAGTCACTCTGCAAAAGAATCCTGATGTCCTCGACTTTTGCAGCTGTTCTGTACGCAATTAGATCGTCGGCATACGCTATTGCCTGAGTTAGACTACCTATCAGATTGCTGGTGTAAATGCTGAATAGAATCAGCGAGTTGACCGCTCCCTGCTGAAGACCATTTTTAATATTAAAGGTTGTGGCAGAAGTTACATTGCCACTTTTGACAACAAACTTTCTGCCATTGAGCATATCATAAAGCATATATAATAGTGGTTTACTAATGCCAAGTCTGGTCAGCTTTAGATAAAGACCCTCTAACCATACGGAGTCGAGGGCCTTCTCCAAATCAACCAGACAGGCACCCGTACACTGCTTCTTAGATTTGTTCCATTGGACATCAGAAACGAGTGTAGACGCGGCATGAATGGTGTCATGTCCCGCCTTAAAACCGAACTGATTGTCCGGTATGATATTATTGTCCTCTGCCCACTTAGACAGAGCTCTATTGATAACTTTTTCGAATACCTTGCTGATACTCGGAAGAAGACTTATCGACCGGAGATTCGCAGGATTGGAGTTGTCCTTTCCCTTTTTCGGGAGAGGATGCACCACGGCTGTCTTCCACCGCACTGGATAATATGCATTATTCAGAGCGTTGTTAAACAGAGTGGTATAAATGTCTACTGCTTCTTGAGGTAAATGTCGAAGTACAACGTTGGATATGCCATCGACTCCTGCTGACTTCTTCTTCTTTAATGAATCGAAGATGAGCTGGAGCTCCACCTTCGTAATTAACAGGGAACTTGGCCCATTTCGCTCGGCGATTATGGTGTTTGCCAAATGATCTTCATTGAACCCGGTGAAACCAAGGTTCTCTGATCGCCATTGCGTGATGTCATTCCGAAGGTAGAAGTGATGGAGCAAGGCTCTGTTTTCCAGGTCATGATTCGGGCGAATGCACGCATTCACCTTGTACACTTGCTGGAAAGCAGCCCCCACAGCCTCCACTTTCTCCTGCGGATCTTCGACAATAAAGAGGTCATCGTCCAAGAGGGCGTCCTCTGGATTAATTCCTGCTGTCAGAAGGAAGTACGTCTCTGTTGTCTGTCGTTCTTTGGAGCTTAAGACAACAAGGAAGGTCGTTTTGATCATTCGTTCTGATCATTCCTTCTAAATATCTTGTTAATTTGGGGAAACATGCTCGGGTCGTTTGAGTTAATGGCCCGAATTTTGTTATCCCAATACAAATTAATTGACAACTGATAGTTCTCTTTAATTAGTTGGTTGATGTTCTTGATCGATGACTTCAGTGTCCTAATCTCCAGATGGTGAGGGTCAGTAAACCATCGGTACAAGAGTTTTAGTCTTGTCAGCAGTCCACTTTTTTGTCTGTGTAATGCGTCAATGGTCGCATTTCAGTACATGTCGGTTGTGTCCCGTTGTTTTTATTTCGGTATTGTTCTGTTAATTGTTCGTATGATTGTCTCGTCCATTTGTTCTAACTATTGGTCTTTTTCGTTATTTGTCAAATTCCTGTCATTTGGTGGAGATATGTTATTCGAACTTATTTCGCTCGATAAGGCGTTGGTAAAGCGTGGCCAGCGCACCTTACTGTTATTGTAAGTATGCACAGGTACATACTCATCCTACTCCACGAGCTCGTTCGGAAGCTGTATTACGGCGGTGAGTCCGCAGTGATCACTGTCGTACTCGATCGTTCGTAAACAGTTTCTTGGTCTTGGACCCACAGTGTCAGTAATTGACAGTCTTGCATCTATTAGCAATAGATCCAGATAGGCATCGCTTCTTGCAAACGATGGCCGATCCGTAGCCAGCAGGTCGACACCATACTCAGTGTTGTATCGACTCATCCAATTGAAAAGATGAATACCTCTTTGATTCTGAATTTGATTTCCCCAATCTAGGTGTTTGGCATTCAAATCACCGGCCATGAGAAAGTAATTTTCTTCCAAGCTCAAGCGTAGACATTCGAAAAGTTTTGCAAGCTCTGTCATAAAATCAGTTGGCTGAGGTGATGCCGGTGCATAAGCCACAATCACATATATTCGCTTCCCCTGTTGAAGAGGAATGCATACGATGTACGCCTCTAACAGCCGAAATCTACGTAGATCACTATTATATATAACTTTATGATTTATGCCTTTTCGTATGAAGATTGCGACGCCTCCCCCCTTGAGTGGAGTTGGGTCGATCTCTTCTAACGATATTGTAATTGTTGTTAGTCAATTTATGCTTCTGGTTCAGCTTAGTTTCGCTGGCCATAAGCACATCTGGACTTTGGTCTTTCAACAATTGGAAAAGATTAGCTCTACGTTCGGTCCTAATCAGTGAATTTACATTCACAGCAAGGATCCTAAGAGGCCTCTCCAACAGCGCGCCTTTAACCTCTAATTTGCGTTAAGCTAGGCAAAACAGAGTAGAGATAGTCTACCCTAGTCGCCTGCTCCTTTATCTGGTTATGAAGTCCTGTCAACTGGCCTTGAATTGCCAGCAACATGCTTCTTATTTCGGCCTGAGCGTCCGGCGCCTTTGGCACTAGGGCCGGTTGGGCTACCTTAGCTGCAGGCTGTACCGTTTTCCCCCTCCCTGCCGCCATTTGGGCGTAGGAAATTTGGGGATTAACGGGCGTTGCTGTAGGAGCCCACGTTGATGGGCGTATATCTACCGCTGTCTGCTTAGCCGCTTTATTGTTACGAATTTGTGGAAAAGCTGAGCAACCCCGATTATTAGCAGGGTGCCCCTCCTTTCCGCAAAGTGCACATTTAAGCTGGGTCAAGTCTGCGACCCGTTCCTCGCCGAGTTTACACTCCCCCTTTATGTGGTCCTCACCACACTTAACGCAGCGTGACTGCATTTCGCAGTCTGAAGACGACGATGGAAGAACTCAGTCGTGGATTTTTTCAGTAACTCTTAAATAATTTTATGCTGAGCCACTGTGGAGCAGTGGATAGCATGTCTATCTTTACTCAAACGTTTAATAAAAAAGTTTTGGCCTATGGCCGACTTACATAGGTCGATGGTTTCTTGCAGTTCCATTTTGTAAGTATTAATTAGTGGCACCTTTACTTTTTTATTTTGGGCTGTGGCTGCTGCTGGTGTTCTCCCTGCTGCTGCTCCTGGCTCTGCTTCTGGGGTTTTTGTTGCTGCTGTTGCTGTTGTTGTTTCTTTGTGCGTTTCACCTTCGGTTGCTGCTGTGGTTGTTCAGTTGGCAGCTTTTGTTGTTGCCGCTCTCCTTCCTTCTGCTGTGGCAGTTGCTGTTGTGCTTGCCTTTGCTCTGGCTGCGCTTTTTTTGTTTGCAGCTCTTGTTGTGGCGCTGATTTTTGTGGCACTGCTTTTAATGGCTCTTGCAGCACATTTTTTTAACTCGCGCTCCTGTTTCTCTCATTCTCGTCTAGCTACCTGTTTACTTTTCAGGGCTTGTATTAGAGGGGTAACAATGGAATTGAGCCCTTCCATCTCCCCCCGAATGGCATCAATTTTTTTACTTATCGCTTGCTCATCAAGTGCGACTAGTGTTCCTTGCGCCTCAGTTTCCTCTTCGGAGGACGCCTCTGGTGAGGTTAGATCAACAAGCACATTAGTGTTGGAATCCACCGTTGTGTATAATCCCTCGCCACCTTCGGACATGTATTCAATGTCGTCATCGGATGGTGAGGAATCTAATTGTTGTAGAATTTTTGCTGCTGCTAACGTCTTCGATGTGCGCGCCATCTCCTTCACCCCAGCTGGCAGCTCGGCTGAGGTGATGGTGGAGCGGCGCTTGACGAGGTTTGGCGCACAGCTTATCCTCTTCCTCCTCTTCTTCTTTACATCGGCTGTTGGTGCCGTTGCTGTTTTTGCCGTTGTTGCTACGGCACTTGTTGATGGTATGGCTGGTGGTGCCATCGCTTGCTTGGTTGTTGTTGTTGTTGCTACGGCACTGATTGTAGCTTTGGATGGTGGTACAATAGCTGGCTTCATTGTTGTTGCTGGGGCACCTTTTGATGTCCCCGCAGTGTAGTTGGTTTGCATTTGCTGCTTCTCTCAATCGATGAAGTTTTCTACTTCACGATTGTGAAAAAAAGCAGAAAAATAGTTTTTGCCCGACTGGGACTCGAACCTGTGATCCTCAGGTTGTCGGTCGGCCACATTTTTTTTTATAAATTCATTTTTATTTTTCAATTTTCTTAAAACTATCTTAAAGTTAGACAAAAATTCATAAAACTAGCCTACTTATCGATATCTTAAAACTAACTTACTGGCCCCAGTCGGGCGCTCTAAGTTAAACTATAATAACTTAATGCTAATGCCTTTCGGCCTAAGAACTATCTTAATACTAAATCCAGGTCGGTTTTATTTTTTACCGAGAAGAATTTACAAAAAAACTCGGTATCTATTTCTTTATTTTTCTTGGACTTATATTAAACTTACAAACTACATAAAACTAAATTAAAGCTAATTAAAACTAATTAAAACTACTTAAGGCTACTTAAAACTATTTACAACTAATTATAAACTAGTTACAACCTACTTATAAGCTACTTACAGACTACTAACAAACTAGAACAGCCACAGCAGGCATTTTCCGGTTTTATAATTTTTTTTTGTATTTTTATGGATTTTTCTGGTTATAGATATATATTTTTTTTTTTTTTTTTTTTTTGGTGCCACCCTGACTGTCCCTACTTAAAACTAACTACCTAAACCTATGTAAGTCGGCCATGACAGAGAAAAACCAAGGACAACTTTTAAATATCTGAAGGAGCTTCATTCTTCATATTTTAACCACCAGAACTGGTTCTCCTGCCTTACCCTATCCCTTCGGTCCCGTCCGGACACAGTCCTACTGAACCGAAGGTGCTCAGCTCCGTCTTGTGCGAGGACGTCTCGACTGTAAAGGAGCCACCGTTCTACAGTTCTACGGCCGACGTGGTTGATTAGCGGAACCACCGCTCTATGCTGGATCAACCCTCGACTGTCTAGGTGGAGGAATGCATCCGGCGGAATAAAGCCGCTTAGACGCACACTCTCGTAGTATTCGTTGTTGGGGTAATAAGCCCCGAAAATTAATCTGTTAGTCGAGGACATCGCTCTTGCAATGTGACCTCGAATAAGCTTCAGCAAGAAATTATCTATCCTGTTTATGTTGGCCCCGTTGTATAGAGCCAGGTTGGAATAGTAGTGTTTGTACTCCGACTCTGGTATTCTGTGCAATCCAAGGCAGCGTCGAAGACACTGCCTCTTGAACACCCGAATCTTTTCCATTTGAGATGGGGCAACGTTGAACCAAACCGGGCATCCATAGGCAATCATCGGCCGGATAAGGGCCATGTAGCAAATCACCTTCACCCTGCTGTCAAGCCGGCTGCTATAAAACAACCGTTTCGTCAGGGCAAAATCTCCCCTAGCCCTGGCCAGAGCGGCATTTATATGTCTGTCGAAATACAAATACTGATCCATCCAGATGCCAAGGTACTTTACTACACTTTTACTCACCAGTGGATGTCCATTTGGCCCTACGATCACCAGCTTGCGCCAGTTCTTTCTTGTATACCTTGTGGCTCTAAGCAATGGAGTCCTAAACGAGATAGTTTCTGATTTCTGAAAGTTGATTCGGGCGGCCACCTCTACCTTTGTGCTATTGCACTATTAAAAATAGCTGGGTAAAAATAAAACTTTGAATAGTCACTCCGATTTTAGTTAAAGAAAACTGCGAAAGCCAATAACGTGCGCACACTTCCACATATCGAGATTTAGATTTTAGACTTGGTTACAAAGATATGAGCATTTGAAATTTCCATACAAAGTGCAATTTGTTTATATTTAAAAAAAAAACAGGTGTGCACTTAAAATTTGTTTGATTTTTGATCGCCAAAGATTTTTTTTCGCGAAAATCGAAAGTGCGCCGGCTGACTTCGAGGTGGTCACTTATACCACAAGTGTGTCATGTTATACCATGCTGAAACCACGTGAGCAAAATAGTATGAGCGTGGTATCAAAACTTGGGTTTTTATCGTAGTATACGTTGCCTCTCAACGATAGTAGCGTTTTTCTCCAATAGTGATAAATCTATGAACTATAAAATCAATAACCCAACGATAATTTATTTGTTATTTTTTAAAAATCAATTTCAAAATAAGAATTTCGCTCATTGGAACAAAAATAATTTACTGTTATTAAAATGGAGAACAAAAAAAGAAAAATGTTGGGTAGTTCTCATATAGATATATTGTGTAATCGATGTGTGGAGACAAAGCATTCATAAATTGAGGGGTGATATTAAGAATTTCAAGATTTACAGCAAATGTGCAATACTAAAGGAAGATAGTGGAATCGAGCTCAATGAGACAGAGCTCAGGACAAGGATAAATGTAGAGAAAATGACGACAAGATAATTAATCTACTCGAAGTATATAATAGGATATTGTCAGCATTTTTATATAAATAAACGTTTTAATTGTTCAAGTAACTGATGTTTTTAAATTCAATTTTGTTGTGGCTTTTATTTTAAAATTAAGTGTGCATTTTTTGTGTTTCTTTAGGCTTAAAATAATGCGTTCCTTTTTCTTTTGGTGGATCAATTTCGATGTGGCTACCATCAATCGCACCGTAACCAGAGAATATCAATTACCAAGAAGCCAATCTTTCATACGTTTCACCCTCCAAAACCCATTTGTTTACATTGTTGTATTTGTAATTTCACTTCGTGACGATGAATAGATGTGAATTCCAACAACAATGTAACGCGGTGAGATTTATTTGTTTTGACAGCTCAGTTTTTTTTCTTTTGAAAATTGGAAAATAGTTTTGAAAATTCTTCGGCTAAAAACTAAAATATCGTTGTTTAATGTATACAAACAATTGTAATTAATAGTTATTATTCATCCACAATTATAATAAAATACAAAAAAATAATCTATAAATTGTTTTCAATCACTCAGATTTCCGTTCATCTTCAATGCACCTTGCATATAATACAGGGTGGCCCTTTCTTCATCCAGAATAATTTTAAAATTATTGTTTGATAAATATATTCTAAGGAAAAAAATAGTTAAGAAAGTACGAAATAAAAAAATAGTTTTTCTGCAATTTGACACCCGGAACTTCAATTTGTTGTTTAAATTCCACTTAACTCTCAATTTCCACTTAAGAAGTATTAAAGTAGATATTAAGTGGGTTTTATTATCTTCTATCGGGATTCGGGTATTGATCTGGATTAACTTTAAGTACAAAAAATACAAAAAAGATAACTGAGGAATTTTCAAAATCGTTTTTGTTGCACGTGTTAAAAGGTAATCCAGATGCGCATCTCTATCGAATATAATAAAACAACAATAGCTATTTCTGATTTTTTTAAACTTCACGACATCTAAGCATTTGGTTTTGAGTGTTGAATATAGGAGTATTGAATACTTTTTACTGAAATTATAATTCATAATGTAAAAAAATTAAATTGCTTCAACAAAAACATTAACTTTTTTTTTACTTTAAAGTTTGAAAATTATTTTTTAAAAAATTATTACGAAACAACTTAATTTGAAAAATTGATTTGAGAATGGATTTTAAGAAATTATAGCATGATCTCGTAGCTGTTGTCGTATTTTTAAGTTATTTTCATTCATTCAAAAAAAATTAATTTAATTTTGATTAATTTTTAGTTTTTTTATTTCTTATCTAAAAGGGGAGAAATAATCGGGCCTTCTTAAACAATTTGTTTTTCTAAAAATATTATTTCATAAATTATCCTGCATGAAATAGGGGACACCCCGTATTTGGTTTTGTTTTGACATCTATTTGACAGACCGAGGTGAATAATTCTGACCACGGAGCGTGTTCAACAAATAGAAACCAAAGTAGGGCCCGGTTCACATTGGTACGTATTTGGCGTAAACTAGTGTGTAGCAGCGTAAAGGCTCTCCCAAACCAACGCGAATGCGGAGCGACGACGATTTTTTGTTGTTGTTTAGCGTTATGTAACTGTCATATTTTGTACTATTGTGAATGATTCGCTGCGAATCGCTCCACATTCGCGTTGGTTTGGGTGAGGTTTAAAACAAAGTGACGAAAATTTAAATCTATTTTCACATGTCCTACTCGTAGCTTCATTTTTGCGTAATAGGCTTTTCAATTATTACTTCAATTGTGCACAAGAATAGGTAGTAGGTATATTAATCGAATATGAAATAAATTTTAATTTCCAAAATGGAAGAGAGTTGACGAAAGTTTTTTTATTTTTGCTAAGCATTGTTTATCTGTTATATTTTGTATCATTGCGAATAATTTGCTATGATTTGGTGTTGGTTTGAAGGAGCTTTAAATTCAATTGCACTCATACAGCATGATTTAATAAAAAGAACAATGGATTTAGGTGTGGATTTAACTAATAAATAAAGGCAACCCCAAACCAACATGAAATCATAGCGAATCATTCGTAAAGATACAAAATATGGCAAGCACACAACCTTTAAAGGCTCTCCCAAACCAATGACAATTTGAATCATTCACAATAGTTTAAAATGTGACACATACACAATGCTAAAAAACAACAAAAAATCGTCGTCGCCCCGCATTCGCTTTGGTTTAGGAGTGGAACCGGACATTTCGGTCCGAATCTTCACATTTCCCCATACAGTTTTGAAATTTCGAAATGTGCGATTTCGGTGAATTTAAATAAATACGAACGAGGCAAATATCTAATCTCACAGTTTGCACTAATTTAGTTTCAAAAAAAGGAATGACTCAAAAGTTATCGTGTAATAGCAGAAATAATCCCGTGTAAACACCAAACACCAATGAAAATAAAGACAAAAACAATTTGTCAATATATGTTCCCACCAAAATGAAATTCGAGCTTGTAGTTAAAAACTATTGATATTTCAAGTATATGGAACAAGATTTCTTGAATATTTCGATGAAATCTCAATAAAAACTCTAGATCGGTTTCGTGGGAACGTGGTATTAGATTGCGTATTAACCCTGAGGCCACACGAGCCAGTACTGGCTTGCCAGTCGCAATACACTCACACTTTTTTACCGACACATACAAACATGAGCAACTGGCTCGTCAACTGGCTTGCCTTTTTTGTAGCCAGTTGGGAAGCCAGTAGAGCAGCCAGTTACAGGGTTCGGCAGTACTTTTTCGGAGCAGATTTGGAAAAAAGGTCTAAAACTAAAATTGACTCACATTTTATTTCACAAAATTTTAATAAAATAATAATTGGGGAGTCCAGTCCAAAAGAACTCAAAGATTTATAAATTCGCTAACGCCCATATTATTCACTCGTCTAATCTGATTAATCCAAATGAATTTAAACTGTAATCCGGAGGTCATTTTAAGTTGTTGATTCCAGATTGAGACTGAATTTATATTATTCACTTTTTCTTAACACTTCAATTTATATAAAACCAAAAGTTTTTCAACCGATTTCACCAAAAATTTGTTATAATTTTCATCCGTTGTTTTTGGAAATCGAGTTAAAGTGAAAATGACGACGACGACTCATGTCTCTCGCCATGGTCGTCCAAACGATATTTCCAGTATCGTGGTCACTAAGCTCGTCTCGCTGTGGTCCTGCCATGCCCATTTACACGGGAATCTATGTCGTGGTTGTCTCGCTATAATCTCGCTCTGGTCTCGCCGTGACATTTTCAATTGGTTTTTGGCATTGAGCATATTTTGCCATCATCTCGCTTTGGTCTCGCCGTAGCCTCACCAAAGTTATTTTTTCAAATTTGGAATTTTCGAGTTTCGAATTTTTCAAAGAGGTTAAAATAAGCTATAGGTTAAAAAGTTTAGTTTCGAGCATGAAAAAAGAGACAAATTTTACCTCTTTGTCACACTCATTATGTTTGATATTCTGCTTTACATCACCAACAATGGACGCGAAAAGAAATAACAAATACAACAATATAAACATTATGGAATCTTAATAATGGAGTATCTTTGATTTCAGTGATTGTGTTTGTCGTAATTAAAGTTTAATGTGAGTTTTCATCCTTGAGAGATTAAATTTTAACAGTGAATAAAGTGAATAGAATATAATTTTTTTTAAATTCACATATGATAATAAAAATAAAAAGTATCAATAAAAGGCAATAAAAGGATGGTTGTTTTTATCTACATGTGTTTTTTCTTTTTTATTTCCTATACATGAATAATCATGAATAGGTGTGATAAAAGTTCTTGAGAAAAAGCACAAATACTTATTCAAAAGGGAAAATTTACTAACATATGTCTAACATGTCACTGGTGAAATATCCGACGACCACTCTGGCATTTTATTTCACTAGCCCATTTACTCATTTTTACTCCCTAAATCCATTTTCGGCGAAAAGTGACTCATCTCACTCACTAATTGCCGTTTTCGAATAGCTAAATCTCCGCACAGAACCAACGCAAAACATTCGTAACGCTCTGTTCTTTTGTCGCATAGCAATAGAGTGTTTTTAGTTCATTTAATTTTGAAAGAGCGAAATATCGTAGCAGTTATATTTCTTTCCCTAAATTTGGAGTAGATTTATTCCATTTGGATTAAAATCCGAACCCTGGCCAGTATAGAAGCCAGTACAGCATGCCGCCTACGTCACAGCAAATACACGAATAGGAATTTGACAGTCAATGTATGTAGCCAACTGGCTAGCCAGTACTGGCTCGTGTGGCCTCAGGGTAAGCCTTAACTACAAGTCTGTTCATGTACTTCCCATAACTACGAATTTTATTTATTTTATATGAGCTTTAACAGGACTTTGGGCTAAATTTGCGGAAATTTGTATTTTTGGGAGTACGTGAACAGACATTACAGTGGCACATTTTTGCAAAATTACCAAAGTAAAAATATTTCCCCTTTGAGCAGTTGTTTTATGAAAAAGAATATACAAATTTTTTCCTTAACCAAATTTTATTTTTATATTTTATTTTTGCAATATAACAAAAGTAAAAAAAAGTTCCTGCTAGAGCAGTTGTTTTGTGAAAAAGAATACAAAAATTTTTTCTTAAATCAAAATTCAAGCATCATTTTCATAAGTTTCCCAGTGAGAAGCACTTTCCCGAAAAAATCAATGCTCGTGTAAACAAGAAAAACTCAAGTTTTGAAACCATGCTTTTACCATTTTGCGCTCGTAGTTTATAACATGAACATGACACACTATAATATCCGTACCACTTATTTGTCACGGGTATTAAATCAGTAACCTACACCTTTTTTATTTAAAGTTGCTCTAAATCTTCCACATAATTTTAATTTGAATAATATAAGGTTAAGTTACCCTGAGGCCACACGAGCCAGTACTGGCTAGCCAATTGGTGACATACATTGACTGTCAAAATCCTATTCGTGTATTGGCTGTGACATAGGCGGCATGCTGTACTGGCTTCTATACTGGCCAGGGTTCGGATGTTAGTCCAAATGGAATAAACCTACTCCGATTTCAGTGAAAAAATACAATTACTATGATATTCCATTCTTTCAAAATCAAATGAACTAAAAACACACTAATGCTATGCGACAAAACCAGCAAAAGAACAGAACGTTACGAATGTTTTGCGTTGGTTCTGGAGAGCCTTTACTTGTTTCTGTAAAAGCTCTCCCAAACCAACGCGAAACCATCAGAAATAAAACTAAAATTTTACTTCTCAGAATTTCCTTACATGGCGTTAAATGAAAGCAACTACACTGACGCGATGGGAATTCACTAAAAAATTATTCTCTTTGGTTTGGGAAAGCCTTCTTCCCGCTTAATCAATTTATTCACCAATTTTTTTACTTATCGCTTGCTCATCAAGTGCGACTAGTGTTCCTTGCGCCTCAGTTTCCTCTTCGGAGGACGCCTCTGGTGAGGTTAGATCAACAAGCACATTAGTGTTGGAATCCACCGTTGTGTATAATCCCTCGCCACCTTCGGACATGTATTCAATGTCGTCATCGGATGGTGAGGAATCTAATTGTTGTAGAATTTTTGCTGCTGCTAACGTCTTCGATGTGCGCGCCATCTCCTTCACCCCAGCTGGCAGCTCGGCTGAGGTGATGGTGGAGCGGCGCTTGACGAGGTTTGGCGCACAGCTTATCCTCTTCCTCCTCTTCTTCTTTACATCGGCTGTTGGTGCCGTTGCTGTTTTTGCCGTTGTTGCTACGGCACTTGTTGATGGTATGGCTGGTGGTGCCATCGCTTGCTTGGTTGTTGTTGTTGTTGCTACGGCACTGATTGTAGCTTTGGATGGTGGTACAATAGCTGGCTTCATTGTTGTTGCTGGGGCACCTTTTGATGTCCCCGCAGTGTAGTTGGTTTGCATTTGCTGCTTCTCTCAATCGATGAAGTTTTCTACTTCACGATTGTGAAAAAAAGCAGAAAAATAGTTTTTGCCCGACTGGGACTCGAACCTGTGATCCTCAGGTTGTCGGTCGGCCACATTTTTTTTTATAAATTCATTTTTATTTTTCAATTTTCTTAAAACTATCTTAAAGCTAGACAAAAATTCATAAAACTAGCCTACTTATCGATATCTTAAAACTAACTTACTGGCCCCAGTCGGGCGCTCTAAGTTAAACTATAATAACTTAATGCTAATGCCTTTCGGCCTAAGAACTATCTTAATACTAAATCCAGGTCGGTTTTATTTTTTACCGAGAAGAATTTACAAAAAAACTCGGTATCTATTTCTTTATTTTTCTTGGACTTATATTAAACTTACAAACTACATAAAACTAAATTAAAGCTAATTAAAACTAATTAAAACTACTTAAGGCTACTTAAAACTATTTACAACTAATTATAAACTAGTTACAACCTACTTATAAGCTACTTACAGACTACTAACAAACTAGAACAGCCACAGCAGGCATTTTCCGGTTTTATAATTTTTTTTTGTATTTTTATGGATTTTTCTGGTTATAGATATATATTTTTTTTTTTTTTTTTTTTGTTGGTGCCACCCTGACTGTCCCTACTTAAAACTAACTACCTAAACCTATGTAAGTCGGCCATGACAGAGAAAAACCAAGGACAACTTTTAAATATCTGAAGGAGCTTCATTCTTCATATTTTAACCACCAGAACTGGTTCTCCTGCCTTACCCTATCCCTTCGGTCCCGTCCGGACACAGTCCTACTGAACCGAAGGTGCTCAGCTCCGTCTTGTGCGAGGACGTCTCGACTGTAAAGGAGCCACCGTTCTACAGTTCTACGGCCGACGTGGTTGATTAGCGGAACCACCGCTCTATGCTGGATCAACCCTCGACTGTCTAGGTGGAGGAATGCATCCGGCGGAATAAAGCCGCTTAGACGCACACTCTCGTAGTATTCGTTGTTGGGGTAATAAGCCCCGAAAATTAATCTGTTAGTCGAGGACATCGCTCTTGCAATGTGACCTCGAATAAGCTTCAGCAAGAAATTATCTATCCTGTTTATGTTGGCCCCGTTGTATAGAGCCAGGTTGGAATAGTAGTGTTTGTACTCCGACTCTGGTATTCTGTGCAATCCAAGGCAGCGTCGAAGACACTGCCTCTTGAACACCCGAATCTTTTCCATTTGAGATGGGGCAACGTTGAACCAAACCGGGCATCCATAGGCAATCATCGGCCGGATAAGGGCCATGTAGCAAATCACCTTCACCCTGCTGTCAAGCCGGCTGCTATAAAACAACCGTTTCGTCAGGGCAAAATCTCCCCTAGCCCTGGCCAGAGCGGCATTTATATGTCTGTCGAAATACAAATACTGATCCATCCAGATGCCAAGGTACTTTACTACACTTTTACTCGCCAGTGGATGTCCATTTGGCCCTACGATCACCAGCTTGCGCCAGTTCTTTCTTGTATACCTTGTGGCTCTAAGCAATGGAGTCCTAAACGAGATAGTTTCTGATTTCTGAAAGTTGATTCGGGCGGCCACCTCTACCTCTGTGCTATTGCACTATTAAAAATAGCTGGGTAAAAATAAAACTTTGAATAGTCACTCCGATTTTAGTTAAAGAAAACTGCGAAAGCCAATAACGTGCGCACACTTCCACATATCGAGATTTAGATTTTAGACTTGGTTACAAAGATATGAGCATTTGAAATTTCCATACAAAGTGCAATTTGTTTATATTTTAAAAAAAAACAGGTGTGCACTTAAAATTTTTTTGATTTTTGATCGCCAAAGATTTTTTTTCGCGAAAATCGAAAGTGCGCCGGCTGACTTCGAGGTGGTCACTTATACCACAAGTGTGTCATGTTATACCATGCTGAAACCACGTGAGCAAAATAGTATGAGCGTGGTATCAAAACTTGGGTTTTTATCGTAGTATACGTTGCCTCTCAACGATAGTAGCGTTTTTCTCCAATAGTGATAAATCTATGAACTATAAAATCAATAACCCAATGATAATTTATTTGTTATTTTTTAAAAATCAATTTCAAAATAAGAATTTCGCTCATTGGAACAAAAATAATTTACTGTTATTAAAATGGAGAACAAAAAAAGAAAAATGTTGGGTAGTTCTCATATAGATATATTGTGTAATCGATGTGTGGAGACAAAGCATTCATAAATTGAGGGGTAATATTAAGAATTTCAAGATTTACAGCAAATGTGCAATACTAAAGGAAGATAGTGGAATCGAGCTCAATGAGACAGAGCTCAGGACAAGGATAAATGTAGAGAAAATGACGACAAGATAATTAATCTACTATAAGTATATAATAGGATATTGTCAGCATTTTTATATAAATAAACGTTTTAATTGTTCAAGTAACTAATGTTTTTAAATTCAATTTTGTTGTGGCTTTTATTTTAAAATTAAGTGTGCATTTTTTGTGTTTCTTTAGGCTTAAAATAATGCGTTCCTTTTTCTTTTGGTGGATCAATTTCGATGTGGCTACCATCAATCGCACCGTAACCAGAGAATATCAATTACCAAGAAGCCAATCTTTCATACGTTTCACCCTCCAAAACCCATTTGTTTACATTGTTGTATTTGTAATTTCACTTCGTGACGATGAATAGATGTGAATTCCAACAACAATGTAACGCGGTGAGATTTATTTGTTTTGACAGCTCAGTTTTTTTTCTTTTGAAAATTGGAAAATAGTTTTGAAAATTCTTCGGCTAAAAACTAAAATATCGTTGTTTAATGTATACAAACAATTGTAATTAATAGTTATTATTCATCCACAATTATAATAAAATACAAAAAAATAATCTATAAATTGTTTTCAATCACTCAGATTTCCGTTCATCTTCAATGCATCTTGCATATAATACAGGGTGGCCCTTTCTTCATCCAGAATAATTTTAAAATTATTGTTTGATAAATATATTCTAAGGAAAAAAATAGTTAAGAAAGTACGAAATAAAAAAATAGTTTTTCTGCAATTTGACACTCGGAACTTCAATTTGTTGTTTAAATTCCACTTAACTCTCAATTTCCACTTAAGAAGTATTAAAGTAGATATTAAGTGGGTTTTATTATCTTCTATCGGGATTCGGGTATTGATCTGGATTAACTTTAAGTACAAAAAATACAAAAAAGATAACTGAGGAATTTTCAAAATCGTTTTTGTTGCACGTGTTAAAAGGTAATCCAGATGCGCATCTCTATCGAATATAATAAAACAACAATAGCTATTTCTGATTTTTTTAAACTTCACGACATCTAAGCATTTGGTTTTGAGTGTTGAATATAGGAGTATTGAATACTTTTTACTGAAATTATAATTCATAATGTAAAAAAATTAAATTGCTTCAACAAAAACATTAACTTTTTTTTTACTTTAAAGTTTGAAAATTATTTTTTAAAAAATTATTACGAAACAACTTAATTTGAAAAATTGATTTGAGAATGGATTTTAAGAAATTATAGCATGATCTCGTAGCTGTTGTCGTATTTTTAAGTTATTTTCATTCATTCAAAAAAAATTAATTTAATTTTGATTAATTTTTAGTTTTTTTATTTCTTATCTAAAAGGGGAGAAATAATCGGGCCTTCTTAAACAATTTGTTTTTCTAAAAATATTATTTCATAAATTATCCTGCATGAAATAGGGGACACCCCGTATTTGGTTTTGTTTTGACATCTATTTGACAGACCGAGGTGAATAATTCTGACCACGGAGCGTGTTCAACAAATAGAAACCAAAGTAGGGCCCGGTTCACATTGGTACGTATTTGGCGTAAACTAGTGTGTAGCAGCGTAAAGGCTCTCCCAAACCAACGCGAATGCGGAGCGACGACGATTTTTTGTTGTTGTTTAGCGTTATGTAACTGTCATATTTTGTACTATTGTGAATGATTCGCTGCGAATCGCTCCACATTCGCGTTGGTTTGGGTGAGGTTTAAAACAAAGTGACGAAAATTTAAATCTATTTTCACATGTCCTACTCGTAGCTTCATTTTTGCGTAATAGGCTTTTCAATTATTACTTCAATTGTGCACAAGAATAGGTAGTAGGTATATTAATCGAATATGAAATAAATTTTAATTTCCAAAATGGAAGAGAGTTGACGAAAGTTTTTTTATTTTTGCTAAGCATTGTTTATCTGTTATATTTTGTATCATTGCGAATAATTTGCTATGATTTGGTGTTGGTTTGAAGGAGCTTTAAATTCAATTGCACTCATACAGCATGATTTAATAAAAAGAACAATGGATTTAGGTGTGGATTTAACTAATAAATAAAGGCAACCCCAAACCAACATGAAATCATAGCGAATCATTCGTAAAGATACAAAATATGGCAAGCACACAACCTTTAAAGGCTCTCCCAAACCAATGACAATTTGAATCATTCACAATAGTTTAAAATGTGACACATACACAATGCTAAAAAACAACAAAAAATCGTCGTCGCCCCGCATTCGCTTTGGTTTAGGAGTGGAACCGGACATTTCGGTCCGAATCTTCACATTTCCCCATACAGTTTTGAAATTTCGAAATGTGCGATTTCGGTGAATTTAAATAAATACGAACGAGGCAAATATCTAATCTCACAGTTTGCACTAATTTAGTTTCAAAAAAAGGAATGACTCAAAAGTTATCGTGTAATAGCAGAAATAATCCCGTGTAAACACCAAACACCAATGAAAATAAAGACAAAAACAATTTGTCAATATATGTTCCCACCAAAATGAAATTCGAGCTTGTAGTTAAAAACTATTGATATTTCAAGTATATGGAACAAGATTTCTTGAATATTTCGATGAAATCTCAATAAAAACTCTAGATCGGTTTCGTGGGAACGTGGTATTAGATTGCGTATTAAGCCTTAACTACAAGTCTGTTCATGTACTTCCCATAACTACGAATTTTATTTATTTTATATGAGCTTTAACAGGACTTTGGGCTAAATTTGCGGAAATTTGTATTTTTGGGAGTACGTGAACAGACATTACAGTGGCACATTTTTGCAAAATTACCAAAGTAAAAATATTTCCCCTTTGAGCAGTTGTTTTATGAAAAAGAATATACAAATTTTTTCCTTAACCAAATTTTATTTTTATATTTTATTTTTGCAATATAACAAAAGTAAAAAAAAGTTCCTGCTAGAGCAGTTGTTTTGTGAAAAAGAATACAAAAATTTTTTCTTAAATCAAAATTCAAGCATCATTTTCATAAGTTTCCCAGTGAGAAGCACTTTCCCGAAAAAATCAATGCTCGTGTAAACAAGAAAAACTCAAGTTTTGAAACCATGCTTTTACCATTTTGCGCTCGTAGTTTATAACATGAACATGACACACTATAATATCCGTACCACTTATTTGTCACGGGTATTAAATCAGTAACCTACACCTTTTTTATTTAAAGTTGCTCTAAATCTTCCACATAATTTTAATTTGAATAATATAAGGTTAAGTTACCCTGAGGCCACACGAGCCAGTACTGGCTAGCCAATTGGTGACATACATTGACTGTCAAAATCCTATTCGTGTATTGGCTGTGACATAGGCGGCATGCTGTACTGGCTTCTATACTGGCCAGGGTTCGGATGTTAGTCCAAATGGAATAAACCTACTCCGATTTCAGTGAAAAAATACAATTACTATGATATTCCATTCTTTCAAAATCAAATGAACTAAAAACACACTAATGCTATGCGACAAAACCAGCAAAAGAACAGAACGTTACGAATGTTTTGCGTTGGTTCTGGAGAGCCTTTACTTGTTTCTGTAAAAGCTCTCCCAAACCAACGCGAAACCATCAGAAATAAAACTAAAATTTTACTTCTCAGAATTTCCTTACATGGCGTTAAATGAAAGCAACTACACTGACGCGATGGGAATTCACTAAAAAATTATTCTCTTTGGTTTGGGAAAGCCTTCTTCCCGCTTAATCAATTTATTCACCAATTTTTTTACTTATCGCTTGCTCATCAAGTGCGACTAGTGTTCCTTGCGCCTCAGTTTCCTCTTCGGAGGACGCCTCTGGTGAGGTTAGATCAACAAGCACATTAGTGTTGGAATCCACCGTTGTGTATAATCCCTCGCCACCTTCGGACATGTATTCAATGTCGTCATCGGATGGTGAGGAATCTAATTGTTGTAGAATTTTTGCTGCTGCTAACGTCTTCGATGTGCGCGCCATCTCCTTCACCCCAGCTGGCAGCTCGGCTGAGGTGATGGTGGAGCGGCGCTTGACGAGGTTTGGCGCACAGCTTATCCTCTTCCTCCTCTTCTTCTTTACATCGGCTGTTGGTGCCGTTGCTGTTTTTGCCGTTGTTGCTACGGCACTTGTTGATGGTATGGCTGGTGGTGCCATCGCTTGCTTGGTTGTTGTTGTTGTTGCTACGGCACTGATTGTAGCTTTGGATGGTGGTACAATAGCTGGCTTCATTGTTGTTGCTGGGGCACCTTTTGATGTCCCCGCAGTGTAGTTGGTTTGCATTTGCTGCTTCTCTCAATCGATGAAGTTTTCTACTTCACGATTGTGAAAAAAAGCAGAAAAATAGTTTTTGCCCGACTGGGACTCGAACCTGTGATCCTCAGGTTGTCGGTCGGCCACATTTTTTTTTATAAATTCATTTTTATTTTTCAATTTTCTTAAAACTATCTTAAAGCTAGACAAAAATTCATAAAACTAGCCTACTTATCGATATCTTAAAACTAACTTACTGGCCCCAGTCGGGCGCTCTAAGTTAAACTATAATAACTTAATGCTAATGCCTTTCGGCCTAAGAACTATCTTAATACTAAATCCAGGTCGGTTTTATTTTTTACCGAGAAGAATTTACAAAAAAACTCGGTATCTATTTCTTTATTTTTCTTGGACTTATATTAAACTTACAAACTACATAAAACTAAATTAAAGCTAATTAAAACTAATTAAAACTACTTAAGGCTACTTAAAACTATTTACAACTAATTATAAACTAGTTACAACCTACTTATAAGCTACTTACAGACTACTAACAAACTAGAACAGCCACAGCAGGCATTTTCCGGTTTTATAATTTTTTTTTGTATTTTTATGGATTTTTCTGGTTATAGATATATATTTTTTTTTTTTTTTTTTTTGTTGGTGCCACCCTGACTGTCCCTACTTAAAACTAACTACCTAAACCTATGTAAGTCGGCCATGACAGAGAAAAACCAAGGACAACTTTTAAATATCTGAAGGAGCTTCATTCTTCATATTTTAACCACCAGAACTGGTTCTCCTGCCTTACCCTATCCCTTCGGTCCCGTCCGGACACAGTCCTACTGAACCGAAGGTGCTCAGCTCCGTCTTGTGCGAGGACGTCTCGACTGTAAAGGAGCCACCGTTCTACAGTTCTACGGCCGACGTGGTTGATTAGCGGAACCACCGCTCTATGCTGGATCAACCCTCGACTGTCTAGGTGGAGGAATGCATCCGGCGGAATAAAGCCGCTTAGACGCACACTCTCGTAGTATTCGTTGTTGGGGTAATAAGCCCCGAAAATTAATCTGTTAGTCGAGGACATCGCTCTTGCAATGTGACCTCGAATAAGCTTCAGCAAGAAATTATCTATCCTGTTTATGTTGGCCCCGTTGTATAGAGCCAGGTTGGAATAGTAGTGTTTGTACTCCGACTCTGGTATTCTGTGCAATCCAAGGCAGCGTCGAAGACACTGCCTCTTGAACACCCGAATCTTTTCCATTTGAGATGGGGCAACGTTGAACCAAACCGGGCATCCATAGGCAATCATCGGCCGGATAAGGGCCATGTAGCAAATCACCTTCACCCTGCTGTCAAGCCGGCTGCTATAAAACAACCGTTTCGTCAGGGCAAAATCTCCCCTAGCCCTGGCCAGAGCGGCATTTATATGTCTGTCGAAATACAAATACTGATCCATCCAGATGCCAAGGTACTTTACTACACTTTTACTCGCCAGTGGATGTCCATTTGGCCCTACGATCACCAGCTTGCGCCAGTTCTTTCTTGTATACCTTGTGGCTCTAAGCAATGGAGTCCTAAACGAGATAGTTTCTGATTTCTGAAAGTTGATTCGGGCGGCCACCTCTACCTCTGTGCTATTGCACTATTAAAAATAGCTGGGTAAAAATAAAACTTTGAATAGTCACTCCGATTTTAGTTAAAGAAAACTGCGAAAGCCAATAACGTGCGCACACTTCCACATATCGAGATTTAGATTTTAGACTTGGTTACAAAGATATGAGCATTTGAAATTTCCATACAAAGTGCAATTTGTTTATATTTTAAAAAAAAACAGGTGTGCACTTAAAATTTTTTTGATTTTTGATCGCCAAAGATTTTTTTTCGCGAAAATCGAAAGTGCGCCGGCTGACTTCGAGGTGGTCACTTATACCACAAGTGTGTCATGTTATACCATGCTGAAACCACGTGAGCAAAATAGTATGAGCGTGGTATCAAAACTTGGGTTTTTATCGTAGTATACGTTGCCTCTCAACGATAGTAGCGTTTTTCTCCAATAGTGATAAATCTATGAACTATAAAATCAATAACCCAATGATAATTTATTTGTTATTTTTTAAAAATCAATTTCAAAATAAGAATTTCGCTCATTGGAACAAAAATAATTTACTGTTATTAAAATGGAGAACAAAAAAAGAAAAATGTTGGGTAGTTCTCATATAGATATATTGTGTAATCGATGTGTGGAGACAAAGCATTCATAAATTGAGGGGTAATATTAAGAATTTCAAGATTTACAGCAAATGTGCAATACTAAAGGAAGATAGTGGAATCGAGCTCAATGAGACAGAGCTCAGGACAAGGATAAATGTAGAGAAAATGACGACAAGATAATTAATCTACTATAAGTATATAATAGGATATTGTCAGCATTTTTATATAAATAAACGTTTTAATTGTTCAAGTAACTAATGTTTTTAAATTCAATTTTGTTGTGGCTTTTATTTTAAAATTAAGTGTGCATTTTTTGTGTTTCTTTAGGCTTAAAATAATGCGTTCCTTTTTCTTTTGGTGGATCAATTTCGATGTGGCTACCATCAATCGCACCGTAACCAGAGAATATCAATTACCAAGAAGCCAATCTTTCATACGTTTCACCCTCCAAAACCCATTTGTTTACATTGTTGTATTTGTAATTTCACTTCGTGACGATGAATAGATGTGAATTCCAACAACAATGTAACGCGGTGAGATTTATTTGTTTTGACAGCTCAGTTTTTTTTCTTTTGAAAATTGGAAAATAGTTTTGAAAATTCTTCGGCTAAAAACTAAAATATCGTTGTTTAATGTATACAAACAATTGTAATTAATAGTTATTATTCATCCACAATTATAATAAAATACAAAAAAATAATCTATAAATTGTTTTCAATCACTCAGATTTCCGTTCATCTTCAATGCATCTTGCATATAATACAGGGTGGCCCTTTCTTCATCCAGAATAATTTTAAAATTATTGTTTGATAAATATATTCTAAGGAAAAAAATAGTTAAGAAAGTACGAAATAAAAAAATAGTTTTTCTGCAATTTGACACTCGGAACTTCAATTTGTTGTTTAAATTCCACTTAACTCTCAATTTCCACTTAAGAAGTATTAAAGTAGATATTAAGTGGGTTTTATTATCTTCTATCGGGATTCGGGTATTGATCTGGATTAACTTTAAGTACAAAAAATACAAAAAAGATAACTGAGGAATTTTCAAAATCGTTTTTGTTGCACGTGTTAAAAGGTAATCCAGATGCGCATCTCTATCGAATATAATAAAACAACAATAGCTATTTCTGATTTTTTTAAACTTCACGACATCTAAGCATTTGGTTTTGAGTGTTGAATATAGGAGTATTGAATACTTTTTACTGAAATTATAATTCATAATGTAAAAAAATTAAATTGCTTCAACAAAAACATTAACTTTTTTTTT
Source organism: Dasysyrphus albostriatus (assembly GCA_946251815.1). Classification (NCBI taxonomy): domain Eukaryota; kingdom Metazoa; phylum Arthropoda; class Insecta; order Diptera; family Syrphidae; genus Dasysyrphus; species Dasysyrphus albostriatus. The sequence continues at coordinate 122,196,131 of OX276335.1, read as the reverse complement.
ACTTTAAAGTTTGAAAATTATTTTTTAAAAAATTATTACGAAACAACTTAATTTGAAAAATTGATTTGAGAATGGATTTTAAGAAATTATAGCATGATCTCGTAGCTGTTGTCGTATTTTTAAGTTATTTTCATTCATTCAAAAAAAATTAATTTAATTTTGATTAATTTTTAGTTTTTTTATTTCTTATCTAAAAGGGGAGAAATAATCGGGCCTTCTTAAACAATTTGTTTTTCTAAAAATATTATTTCATAAATTATCCTGCATGAAATAGGGGACACCCCGTATTTGGTTTTGTTTTGACATCTATTTGACAGACCGAGGTGAATAATTCTGACCACGGAGCGTGTTCAACAAATAGAAACCAAAGTAGGGCCCGGTTCACATTGGTACGTATTTGGCGTAAACTAGTGTGTAGCAGCGTAAAGGCTCTCCCAAACCAACGCGAATGCGGAGCGACGACGATTTTTTGTTGTTGTTTAGCGTTATGTAACTGTCATATTTTGTACTATTGTGAATGATTCGCTGCGAATCGCTCCACATTCGCGTTGGTTTGGGTGAGGTTTAAAACAAAGTGACGAAAATTTAAATCTATTTTCACATGTCCTACTCGTAGCTTCATTTTTGCGTAATAGGCTTTTCAATTATTACTTCAATTGTGCACAAGAATAGGTAGTAGGTATATTAATCGAATATGAAATAAATTTTAATTTCCAAAATGGAAGAGAGTTGACGAAAGTTTTTTTATTTTTGCTAAGCATTGTTTATCTGTTATATTTTGTATCATTGCGAATAATTTGCTATGATTTGGTGTTGGTTTGAAGGAGCTTTAAATTCAATTGCACTCATACAGCATGATTTAATAAAAAGAACAATGGATTTAGGTGTGGATTTAACTAATAAATAAAGGCAACCCCAAACCAACATGAAATCATAGCGAATCATTCGTAAAGATACAAAATATGGCAAGCACACAACCTTTAAAGGCTCTCCCAAACCAATGACAATTTGAATCATTCACAATAGTTTAAAATGTGACACATACACAATGCTAAAAAACAACAAAAAATCGTCGTCGCCCCGCATTCGCTTTGGTTTAGGAGTGGAACCGGACATTTCGGTCCGAATCTTCACATTTCCCCATACAGTTTTGAAATTTCGAAATGTGCGATTTCGGTGAATTTAAATAAATACGAACGAGGCAAATATCTAATCTCACAGTTTGCACTAATTTAGTTTCAAAAAAAGGAATGACTCAAAAGTTATCGTGTAATAGCAGAAATAATCCCGTGTAAACACCAAACACCAATGAAAATAAAGACAAAAACAATTTGTCAATATATGTTCCCACCAAAATGAAATTCGAGCTTGTAGTTAAAAACTATTGATATTTCAAGTATATGGAACAAGATTTCTTGAATATTTCGATGAAATCTCAATAAAAACTCTAGATCGGTTTCGTGGGAACGTGGTATTAGATTGCGTATTAAGCCTTAACTACAAGTCTGTTCATGTACTTCCCATAACTACGAATTTTATTTATTTTATATGAGCTTTAACAGGACTTTGGGCTAAATTTGCGGAAATTTGTATTTTTGGGAGTACGTGAACAGACATTACAGTGGCACATTTTTGCAAAATTACCAAAGTAAAAATATTTCCCCTTTGAGCAGTTGTTTTATGAAAAAGAATATACAAATTTTTTCCTTAACCAAATTTTATTTTTATTTTTTATTTTTGCAATATAACAAAAGTAAAAAAAAGTTCCTGCTAGAGCAGTTGTTTTGTGAAAAAGAATACAAAAATTTTTCTTAAATCAAAATTCAAGCATCATTTTCATAAGTTTCCCAGTGAGAAGCACTTTCCCGAAAAAATCAATGCTCGTGTAAACAAGAAAAACTCAAGTTTTGAAACCATGCTTTTACCATTTTGCGCTCGTAGTTTATAACATGAACATGACACACTATAATATCCGTACCACTTATTTGTCACGGGTATTAAATCAGTAACCTACACCTTTTTTATTTAAAGTTGCTCTAAATCTTCCACATAATTTTAATTTGAATAATATAAGGTTAAGTAACCCTGAGGCCACACGAGCCAGTACTGGCTAGCCAATTGGTGACATACATTGACTGTCAAAATCCTATTCGTGTATTGGCTGTGACATAGGCGGCATGCTGTACTGGCTTCTATACTGGCCAGGGTTCGGATGTTAGTCCAAATGGAATAAATCCGATTTCAGTGAAAAAATACAATTACTATGATATTCCATTCTTTCAAAATCAAATGAACTAAAAACACACTAATGCTATGCGACAAAACTAGCAAAAGAACAAAACGTTACGAATGTTTTGCGTTGGTTCTGGAGAGCCTTTACTTGTTTCTGTAAAAGCTCTCCCAAACCAACGCGAAACCATCAGAAATAAAACTAAAATTTTACTTCTCAGAATTTCCTTACATGGCGTTAAATGAAAGCAACTACACTGACGCGATGGGAATTCACTAAAAAATTATTCTCTTTGGTTTGGGAAAGCCTTCTTCCCGCTTAATCAATTTATTCACCAATTTTTTGGTTCTCTTCTCGAATGGTAAGAGGACCCAAAAACACACCACACGAGACCTGTAGCTTATTTTAACCACTTTGAAAAATTCAATTTAAAAAAAATTTGGGGAGACTATGGCGAGACCCAAGCGAGATGATGGTAAAACATGCTCAATGCAAAGGACAACGTGTAAATGGGATGGCGAGACCATAGCAAGAAAGCCATTACATAGATTCCCGTGTAAATGGGCATGGCGAGAACATAGCGAGACGAGCTTAATGACCATGATACTGGGAACTACGTTTCGACGACCACGGAGACATGTGAATCATGAGTAAGCCAAATCGTTTTCTAAAACAATGCATGAAAATTATAACACATTTTTGGTTAAACTCTGTTCAAAAATCTTAGGTTTGATATCACTTCTTGAAATTAAATTGTCAAGAAAAGTGAATAATATAAAATGCAGTATTTATCTGGATTTAATAACTTAAACTGACCTGCGGAATGCAGTTTAAATCCAATTGCATTAAACGAGTGAATGAAATGGGCATTAGCAAATTTATAAAACTTTGACTCCCCGATTCGTATATTATTAATATTTTTTGAAATAAAATGGGAGTCAATTTTAGTTTTAAGACCTTTTTTCCAAATCTGCTCCGAAAAAGTACTGCCGAACCCTGTAACTGGCTGCTCTACTGGCTTCCCAACTGGCTACAAAAAAAGCAAGCCAGTTGACGAGCCAGTTGCTCATGTTTGTATGTGTCGGTAAAAAAGTGTGAGTGTATTGCGACTGGCTAGCCAGTACTGCCTCGTGTGGCCTCAGGGTAAGCACTTTAAATTTCGTTCTTCAGGTTTTAATACTTTTTGAACATGTCCACGATTTTCAAAAATAACCGACAAACTAATTCACCATTCATATACAGACTGTGGTCAGTGACTAGTTGCTTCTATGTGTGCGGCTGTCACTAGTGGTGAGTGACTAGTTGATTCTATGTGTGCGGCTTGTACTGCTTTTCACTAATACTTTGCAAATATAATCATTACAGCTGTTCGCTTCAGCTTGTAGGCAAATCAAACTGACAGCTGAGGATTGCCATCTTTATTAGTTTATCTATGATATTACCCCTCAATTTATGAATGCTTTGTCTCCACACATCGATTACACAATATATCTATATCAGAACTACCCAACATTTTTCTTTTTTTGTTCTCCATTTCAATAACAGTAAATTATTTTTGTTCCAATAAGCGAAATTCTTATTTTGAAATTGATTTTTAAAAAATAACAAACAAATTATCGTTGGGTTGTTGATTTTATAGTTCATAGATTTATCACTATTGGAGAAAAACGCTACTATCGTTGAGTGGCAACGTATACTACGATAAAAACCCAAGTTTTGATACCACGCTCATACTATTTTGCTCACGTGGTTTCAGCATGTTATAACATGACACACTTGTGGTATAAGTGACCACCTCGAAGTCCGCCGGCGCACTTTCGATTTTCACGAAAAAAAAATCTTTGGCGATCAAAAATCAAAAAAATTTTAAGTGCACACCTGTTTTTTTTTTAAATATAAACAAATTGCACTTTGTATGGAAATTTCAAATGCTCATATCTTTGTAACCAAGTCTAAAATCTAAATGCACAGGAGCCATAGTCGATCTCGATATGTGGAAGTGTGCGCACGTTATTGGCTTTCGCAGTTTTCTTTAACTAAAATCGGAGTGACTATTCAAAGTTTTAATTTTACCCAGCTATTTTTAATAGTGCAATAGCACAGAGGTAGAGGTGGCCGCCCGAATCAACTTTCAGAAATCAGAAACTATCTTGTTTAGGACTCCATTGCTTAGAGCCACAAGGTATACAAGAAAGAACTGGCGCAAGCTGGTGATCGTAGGGCCAAATGGACATCCACTGGCGAGTAAAAGTGTAGTAAAGTACCTTGGCATCTGGATGGATCAGTATTTGTATTTCGACAGACATATAAATGCCGCTCTGGCCAGGGCTAGGGGAGATTTTGCCCTGACGAAACGGTTGTTTTATAGCAGCCGGCTTGACAGCAGGGTGAAGGTGATTTGCTACATGGCCCTTATCCGGCCGATGATTGCCTATGGATGCCCGGTTTGGTTCAACGTTGCCCCATCTCAAATGGAAAAGATTCGGGTGTTCAAGAGGCAGTGTCTTCGACACTGCCTTGGATTGCACAGAACACCAGAGTCGGAGTACAAACACTACTATTCCAACCTGGCTCTATACAACGGGGCCAACATAAACAGGATAGATAATTTCTTGCTGAAGCTTATTCGAGGTCACATTGCAAGAGCGATGTCCTCGACTAACAGATTAATTTTCGGGGCTTATTACCCCAACAACGAATACTACGAGAGTGTGCGTCTAAGCGGCTTTATTCCGCCGGATGCATTCCTCCACCTAGACAGTCGAGGGTTGATCCAGCATAGAGCGGCGGTTCCGCTAATCAACCACGTCGGCCGTAGAACTGTAGATCGGTGGCTCCTTTACAGTCGAGACGTCCTCGCACAAGACGGAGCTGAGCACCTTCGGTTCAGTAGGACTGTGTCCGGACGGGACCGAAGGGATAGGGTAAGGCAGGAGAACCAGTTCTGGTGGTTAAAATATGAAGAATGAAGCTCCTTCAGATATTTAAAAGTTGTCCTTGGTTTTTCTCTGTCATGGCCGACTTACATAGGTTTAGGTAGTTAGTTTTAAGTAGGGACAGTCAGGGTGGCACCAACAAAAAAAAAAAAAAAAAAAATATATATCTATAACCAGAAAAATCCATAAAAATACAAAAAAAAATTATAAAACCGGAAAATGCCTGCTGTGGCTGTTCTAGTTTGTTAGTAGTCTGTAAGTAGCTTATAAGTAGGTTGTAACTAGTTTATAATTAGTTGTAAATAGTTTTAAGTAGCCTTAAGTAGTTTTAATTAGTTTTAATTAGCTTTAATTTAGTTTTATGTAGTTTGTAAGTTTTATATAAGTCCAAGAAAAATAAAGACATAGATACCGAGTTTTTTTGTAAATTCTTCTCGGTAAAAAATAAAACCGACCTGGATTTAGTATTAAGATAGTTCTAAGGCCGAAAGGCATTAGCATTAAGTTATTATAGTTTAACTTAGAGCGCCCGACTGGGGCCAGTAAGTTAGTTTTAAGATATCGATAAGTAGGCTAGTTTTATGAATTTTTGTCTAGCTTTAAGATAGTTTTAAGAAAATTGAAAAATAAAAATGAATTTATAAAAAAAAATGTGGCCGACCGACAACCTGAGGATCACAGGTTCGAGTCCCAGTCGGGCAAAAACTATTTTTCTGCTTTTTTTCACAATCGTGAAGTAGAAAACTTCATCGATTGAGAGAAGCAGCAAATGCAAACCAACTACACTGCGGGGACATCAAAAGGTGCCCCAGCAACAACAATGAAGCCAGCTATTGTACCTCCATCCAAAACTACAATCAGTGCCGTAGCAACAACAACAACAACCAAGCAAGCGATGGCACCACCAGCCATATCATCAACAAGTGCCGTAGCAACAACGGCAAAAACAGCAACGGCACCAACAGCCGATGTTAAGAAGAAGAGGAGGAAGAGGATAAGCTGTGCGCCAAACCTCGTCAAGCGCCGCTCCACCATCACCTCAGCCGAGCTGCCAGCTGGGGTGAAGGAGATGGCGCGCACATCGAAGACGTTAGCAGCAGCAAAAATTCTACAACAATTAGATTCCTCACCATCCGATGACGACATTGAATACATGTCCGAAGGTGGCGAGGGATTATACACAACGGTGGATTCCAACACTAATGTGCTTGTTGATCTAACCTCACCAGAGGCGTCCTCCGAAGAGGAAACTGAGGCGCAAGGAACACTAGTCGCACTTGATGAGCAAGCGATAAGTAAAAAAATTGATGCCATTCGGGGGGAGATGGAAAGGCTCAATTCCATTGTTACCCCTCTAATACAAGCCCTGAAAAGTAAACAGGTAGCTAGACGAGAACGAGAGAAGCAGGAGCGCGAGTTAAAAAATGTGCTGCAAGAGCCATTAAAAGCAGTGCCACAAAAATCAGCGCCACAACAAGAGCTGCAAACAAAAAAAGCGCAGCCAGAGCAAAGGCAAGCACAACAGCAACTGCAACAGCAGAAGGAAGGAGAGCAGCAACAACAAAAGCTGCCAACTAAACAACCACAGCAGCAACCGAAGGTGAAACGCACAAAGAAACAACAACAGCAACAGCAGCAACAAAAAACCCAGAAGCAGAGCCAGGAGCAGCAGCAGGGAGAACACCAGCAGCAGCCACAGCCGCCCCAAAATAAAAAAGTAAAGGTGCCACTAATTAATACTTACAAAATGGAACTGCAAGAAACCATCGACCTATGTAAGTCGGCCATAGGCCAAAACTTTTTTATTAAACGTTTGAGTAAAGATAGACATGCTATCCACTGCTCCACAGTGGCTCAGCATAAAATTATTTAAGAGTTACTGAAAAAATCCACGACTGAGTTCTTCCATCGTCGTCTTCAGACTGCGAAATGCAGTCACGCTGCGTTAAGTGTGGTGAGGACCACATAAAGGGGGAGTGTAAACTCGGCGAGGAACGGGTCGCAGACTTGACCCAGCTTAAATGTGCACTTTGCGGAAAGGAGGGGCACCCTGCTAATAATCGGGGTTGCTCAGCTTTTCCACAAATTCGTAACAATAAAGCGGCTAAGCAGACAGCGGTAGATATACGCCCATCAACGTGGGCTCCTACAGCAACGCCCGTTAATCCCCAAATTTCCTACGCCCAAATGGCGGCAGGAAAGGGAAAACGGTACAGCCTGCAGCTAAGGTAGCCCAACCGGCCCTAGTGCCAAAGGTGCCGGATGCTCAGGCCGAAATAAGAAGCATGTTGCTGGCAATTCAAGGCCAGTTGACAGGACTTCACAACCAGATAAAGGAGCAGGCGACTAGGGTAGACTATCTCTACTCTGTTTTGCCTAGCTTAACGCAAATTAGAGGTTAAAGGCGCGCTGTTGGAGAGGCCTCTTAGGATCCTTGCTGTGAATGTAAATTCACTGATTAGGACCGAACGTAGAGCTAATCTTTTTCAATTGTTGAAAGACCAAAGTCCAGATGTGTTTATGGCCAGCGAAACTAAGCTGAACCAGAAACATAAATTGACTAACAACAATTACAATATCGTTAGAAGAGATCGACCCAACTCCACTCAAGGGGGGAGGCGTCGCAATCTTCATACGAAAAGGCATAAATCATAAAGTTATATATAATAGTGATCTACGTAGATTTCGGCTGTTAGAGGCGTACATCGTATGCATTCCTCTTCAACAGGGGAAGCGAATATATGTGATTGTGGCTTATGCACCGGCATCACCTCAGCCAACTGATTTTATGACAGAGCTTGCAAAACTTTTCGAATGTCTACGCTTGAGCTTGGAAGAAAATTACTTTCTCATGGCCGGTGATTTGAATGCCAAACACCTAGATTGGGGAAATCAAATTCAGAATCAAAGAGGTATTCATCTTTTCAATTGGATGAGTCGATACAACACTGAGTATGGTGTCGACCTGCTGGCTACGGATCGGCCATCGTTTGCAAGAAGCGATGCCTATCTGGATCTATTGCTAATAGATGCAAGACTGTCAATTACTGACACTGTGGGTCCAAGACCAAGAAACTGTTTACGAACGATCGAGTACGACAGTGATCACTGCGGACTCACCGCCGTAATACAGCTTCCGAACGAGCTCGTGGAGTAGGATGAGTATGTACCTGTGCATACTTACAATAACAGTAAGGTGCGCTGGCCACGCTTTACCAACGCCTTATCGAGCGAAATAAGTTCGAATAACATATCTCCACCAAATGACAGGAATTTGACAAATAACGAAAAAGACCAATAGTTAGAACAAATGGACGAGACAATCAAACGAACAATTAACAGAACAATACCGAAATAAAAACAACGGGACACAACCGACATGTACTGAAATGCGACCATTGACGCATTTCACAGACAAAAAAGTGGACTGCTGACAAGACTAAAACTCTTGTACCGATGGTTTACTGACCCTCACCATCTGGAGATTAGGACACTGAAGTCATCGATCAAGAACATCAACCAACTAATTAAAGAGAACTATCAGTTGTCAATTAATTTGTATTGGGATAACAAAATTCGGGCAATTAACTCTAGCGACCCGAGCATATTTCCCCAAATTAAGAAGATATTTAGAAGGAATGATCAGAACGACCTTCCTTGTCTTAAGCTCCAAAGAACGACAGACAACAGAGACGTACTTCCTTCTGACAGCAGGAATTAATCCAGAGGACGCCCTCTTGGACGATGACCTCTTTATTGTCGAAGATCCGCAGGAGAAAGTGGAGGCTGTGGGGGCTGCTTTCCAGCAAGTGTACAAGGTGAATGTGTGCATTCGCCCCAATCATGACCCGGAAAACAGAGCCTTGCTCCATCACTTCTACCTCCGGAGTGACATCACGCAATGGCGATCAGAGAACCTTGGTTTCACCGGGTTCAATGAAGATCATTTGGCAAACGCCATAATCGCCGAGCGAAATGGGCCCAGTTCCCTGTTAATTACGAAGGTGGAGCTCCAGCTCATCTTCGATTCATTAAAGAAGAAGAAGTCAGCAGGAGTCGATGGCATATCCAACGTTGTACTTCGACATTTACCTCAAGAAGCAGTAGACATTTATACCACTCTGTTTAACAACGCTCTGAATAATGCATATAATCCAGTGCGGTGGAAGACAGCTGTGGTGCATCCTATCCCAAAAAAGGGAAAGGACAACTCCAATCCGGCGAATCTCCGGTCGATAAGTCTTCTTCCGAGTATCAGCAAGGTATTCGAAAAAGTTATCAATAGAGCTCTGTCTAAGTGGGCAGAGGACAATAATATCATACCGGACAATCAGTTCGGTTTTAAGGCGGGACATGACACCATTCATGCCACGTCTACACTCGTTTCTGAAGTCCAATGGAACAAATCTAAGAAGCAGTGTACGGGTGCCTGTCTGGTTGATTTGGAGAAGGCCTTCGACACGGTATGGTTAGAGGGTCTTTATCTAAAGCTGACCAGACTTGGCATTAGTAAACCACTATTATATATGCTTTATGATATGCTCAATGGCAGAAAGTTTATTGTCAAAAGTGGCAATGTAACTTCTGCCACAACCTTTAATATTAAAATTACTTTCTCACGGCCGGTGATTTGAATGCCAAACACCTAGATTGGGGAAATCAAATTCAGAATCAAAGAGGTATTCATCTTTTCAATTGGATGAGTCGATACAACACTGAATATGGTGTTGACCTGCTGGCTACGGATTGGCCATCGTTTCCAAGAAGCGGTGCCTATCTTGATCTATTGCTAATAGACGCAAGACTGACAATTACTGACACTGTGGGTCCAAGACCAAGAAACTGTTTACGAACGATCGAGTACGACAGTGATCACTGCGGACTCGCCGCCGTAATACAGCTTCCGAACGAGCTCGTGGAGTAGGATGAGTATGTACCTGTGCATACTTACAATAACAGTAAGGTGCGCTGGCCACGCTTTACCAACGCCTTATCAAGCGAAATCAGTTCGAATAACATATCTCCACCAAATGACAGGAATTTGACAAATATCGAAAAAGACCAATAGTTAGAACAAATGGACGAGACAATTAACAGAACAATACCGAAATACAAACAACGGGACACAACCGACATGTACTGAAATGCGACCATTGACGCATTACACAGACAAAAAAGTTGACTGCTGACAAGGCTAAAACTCTTGTACCGATGGTTTACTGACCCTCACCATCTGGAGATTAGGACACTGAAGTCATCGATCAAGAACATCAACCAACTAATTAAAGAGAACTATCAGTTGTCAATTAATTTGTATTGGGATAACAAAATTCGGGCAATTAACTCTAGCGACCCGAGCATATTTCCCCAAATTAAGAAGATATTTAGAAGGAATGATCAGAACGACCTTCCTTGTCTTAAGCTCCAAAGAACGACAGACAACAGAGACGTACTTCCTTCTGACAGCAGGAATTAATCCAGAGGACGCCCTCTTGGACGATGACCTCTTTATTGTCGAAGATCCGCAGGAGAAAGTGGAGGCTGTGGGGGCTGCTTTCCAGCAAGTGTACAAGGTGAATGTGTGCATTCGCCCCAATCATGACCCGGAAAACAGAGCCTTGCTCCATCACTTCTACCTCCGGAGTGACATCACGCAATGGCGATCAGAGAACCTTGGTTTCACCGGGTTCAATGAAGATCATTTGGCAAACACCATAATCGCCGGGCGAAATGGACCAAGTTCCCTGTTAATTACGAAGGTGGAGCTCCAGCTCATCTTCGATTCATTAAAGAAGAAGAAGTCAGCAGGAGTCGATGGCATATCCAACGTTGTACTTCGACATTTACCTCAAGAAGCAGTAGACATTTATACCACTCTGTTTAACAACGCTCTGAATAATGCATATTATCCAGTGCGGTGGAAGACAGCTGTGGTGCATCCTCTCCCGAAAAAGGGAAAGGACAACTCCAATCCGGCGAATCTCCGGTCGATAAGTCTTCTTCCGAGTATCAGCAAGGTATTCGAAAAAGTTATCAATAGAGCTCTGTCTAAGTGGGCAGAGGACAATAATATCATACCGGACAATCAGTTCGGTTTTAAGGCGGGACATGACACCATTCATGCCGCGTCTACACTCGTTTCTGATGTCCAATGGAACAAATCTAAGAAGCAGTGTACGGGTGCCTGTCTGGTTGATTTGGAGAAGGCCTTCGACACGGTATGGTTAGAGGGTCTTTATCTAAAGCTGACCAGACTTGGCATTAGTAAACCACTATTATATATGCTTTATGATATGCTCAATGGCAGAAAGTTTATTGTCAAAAGTGGCAATGTAACTTCTGCCACAACCTTTAATATTAAAAATGGTCTTCAGCAAGGAGCGGTCAACTCGCCGATTCTATTCAGCATTTACACCAGCGATCTGATAAGTAGTCTGACTCAGGCAATTGCTTATGCCGACGATCTAATTGCATACAGAACAGCTCCAAAAGTCGAGGTCATCAGGATTCTCTTGCAGCGTGACTTCGAGAAGATTCAGCGATATTGCGATGACTGGAAGTTGAAAATCAACTTTCAGAAATCAGAAACTATCTTGTTTAGGATTCCGTTGCTTAGAGCCACAAGGGATACGAGAAAGAACTGGCGCAAGCTGGTGATCGTAGGGCCAAATGGACATCCACTGGCGAGTAAAAGTGTAGTAAAGTACCTTGGCATCTGGATGGATCAGTATTTCGACAGACATATAAATGTTTTTGTTTTATAGCAGCCGGCTTGACAGCAGGGTGAAAGTGATTTGCTACATGGCCCTTATCCGGCCGATGATTGCCTATGGATGCCCGGTTTGGTTCAACGTTGCCCCATCTCAAATGGAAAAGATTCGGGTGTTTGAGAGGCAGTGTCTTCGACGCTGCCTTGGATTGCACAGAACACCAGAGTTGGAGTACAAACATTACTATTCCAACCTGGTTCTATACAACGGGGCCAACATAAACAGGATAGAAAATTTCTTGCAGAAGCTTATTCGAGGTCACATTGCAAGAGCGATGTCCTCGTCTAACAGCTTAATTTTTGGGGCTTATTACCCTAAATACGATTGCTATGAGAGTGTGCGTCTAAGCGGCTTTATTCTGCCCGATGCATTCCTCCACCTAGACAGTCGAGGGCTGATCCAGGATAGAACGGCGGTTCCGCTAATCTACCACGTCGGCCGTAGAACTGTAGATCAGCGACTCCTTAACAGTCGAGACGTCCTCGCACAAGACGGAGCTGAGCACCTTCGGTTCAGTAGGACTGTGTCCGAACGGGACCGAAGAGATAGGGTAAGGCAGGAGAACCAGTTCTGGTGGTTGAAAATCGAAGATGAAGTTCCTTCAGACGTTAAATAGTTGACCTTGCTATTTTCTTTTGTATGGCCGACTTGCATAGGCTTAGGTAGTTAGTTTTAAGTAGGGACAGTCAGGGTGGCACAAAAAAAAAATATTATAAAACATACAAAAGCACAAAAAAAATTATAAAATCCACAAAAATACAAAAAAATTATAAAACCGGCTGTGGCTGTTCTAGTTTGTAAGTAGGTTGTAATTAGTTTATAATTAAATTTAAGTAGTTTTTAGTAGTTTTAAGTAGCTTTTAGTAGTTTTAGTTTTAATTAGCTTTAATTTAGTTTTATGTAGTTTGTAAGTTTTATATAAAACCAAGAAAAATAAAGACAATGATACCGTGATTTTTTTGCAATTTCTTCTCGGAAAAAAATAAAACCGGCCTGGATTTAGTATCACGATAGTTCTAAGGCCGAAAGGCATTAGCATTAAGTTACTATAGTTTTACTTAGAGCGCCCGACTGGGGCCAGTAAGTTAATTTTAAGATATCGATAAGTAGGCTAGTTTTTATGAATTTTTGTCTAGCTTTAAGTAGTTTTAAGAAAATTAAATAAATAAATTAAATTTGTCGGCACAACAGCTCGTGAAGAACGAAGGCCTAGTGACTTACAACTCTCAACCATTCCTGTGTGCGTATTTTTGGCAGGAATGGAGGGGACCTACAATTTTTTGCCGAGTCCGGATGGCTAGATGAGAAGCACTTATTCATGACAAGTATACTCTTGGAGGATTTGTCAGTTCCTAGCAAGAGGCAGTACCTCGCGAAAAAAAAACATTTCTGTTTTTAGATGGCAGTGGCTGGGAATTGAACCCAGACCTTTGGCATGACAGTTCTACGCACTAACCATCATGCCACGAGGTACCACATTTAAGAAAATAAAAAAATAAAAATGAATTTATAAAAAAAAAAATAAAAAAATAAAAAAGTTCTTTAACTCTTCGAGAAGTAAATTGCGATGAGAAAGTCGTGATTTATGAATTTTTTGTTGGTGGCTTGCAGTTATTCGCATTGAGTGGCAAATTGCGAAAAAAACGTAAATCTGTGATTTTTAAATGCTGTTTGTGAAATTATTCTTTTGGAGAGTAAATTACGCCAAAAAGTTGTATTTTGCTATGAAAAGTACAAGCTTGAATCATGAATTTTAATTGCCAATCACGAAAACATAAATTTTGCAAATTGCTACATTTTGAATGTTAAATTACCAGTTTTTGTATCAATTTGGGATCAAAATGCCTTGATTTACGGATAAAACTTGATTCGTAAATTGCGACTCCAAATTTTTCAATTGGTGATTTTTCAATTCTTTCCGTGTACCTGCTTGTATAATTTAAAAGCTCTGAAGTTCCAAACAACTTGAACATTGGAGCAAATACGTGCGACTCAGTAGTGCCTTTTATTTTTATACTGTTTTTTTTATTAGTTGCGTATTTTGAGTGTTCGTTAGTTCCAAGCAAATAGAGTTTCTTTTTGTCCAGGGATTTTAGCTAAAACGCTTTCTTTACCCGCTTAATTTAATTCCATACGCATTGTCTACCCATAGTGAGGTTACTTTTACAACTAAATTGCACAAACAAGGGAAATCCTCAAATTTAACAATCGTAACTGTTTTCATGGGTGGTACAGGGATTAAAGTTACTTGTTAAATATCCGTAATTCACATTGGCTTCTACAATTAATAAGTTGTGGTTTTGTGGTACAGGTATCTGGTATATTTGTTAAATTGTATCTGCACTTGAAGCTTTGTGGCCCAGAGCATAGAGAAATGGTTTTTTGTACAATTTGTAGCCCCAAATCTGACGCAAGGTCCTCCTCCTACGAAACTACAAGGTTACTGAACAATCAACTCAAATAAAAATTCTTTCAAACACACAAAATAAAAACAACCTAGAGTTAAAAAAATCACTTCCTAACTATCCGCAAATTGAAAAAATATACCTTTTCCTTTACCAACGAAAACAATATCCTAAAATCTAAAATCACTTAGTTCAAGACCAATTTGAAAATACTACCCCATTCTAACAAGTGCATGACCTTAACATACTTTAAAATGATTGATTACGGTAAAAAAAGAGGTAATAAATATCTAGGTGTATGAAAGACAAAAAATACGACGGCAAAAAAAAATATCATCCTTTAGAAAAAAATTTCAACACAAGTTTTCCTCCCTAATAAGTAAACAAAAAAGAAATATTATATGTATGTATGTAACAGCTTTATTTACTAATACCTAAGACATACATGTGGTTTACAGACTAAAATTTCAATACCATGGGATTGGCGATATCATGAAAGTTGACACACATCCCTATGTGGTTTCAATTGACACATCTCTAATTTTTGATATCTGTCATTCATTTACTGCCAGTCAATGAAAATAAAACAAAATGAAATAAAATAAGCAAATTTAATTTAAATGCATAAAATGTAGTTATTGAATGTAATTGTTTGGAACAAAATTAAAATTTTATATTTAAATAGAAATTGGCAGTGTTAGCCAAATATTAAAGCAAGCGATAAGGTTCTCTGGCATTGTTGGAGAATCGAATTCCAATGAGCTTGTGGTTTCTGGTCAATAGTAAGTAATCTATTCCCAAGTTGCAAGTTACTTTTGTTTTCTTATTACAGGTTGAATCGTCTCACTACTAAAAACTTTATGTTCCCAATTTTTTAGAAGAAAAAATCAAAAAAGTTTTATAGTCAGCAGGGAAACTTTTAAGTTTTTGGTGGTTTCCACAGTGTTACGGTCATAGATAAACTAATAAAGATGGCAATCCTCAGCTGTCAGTTTGATTTGCCTACAAGCTGAAGCGAACAGCTGTAATGATTATATTTGCAAAGTATTAGTGAAAAGCAGTACAAGCCGCACACATAGAATCAACTAGTCACTCACCACTAGTGACAGCCGCACACATAGAAGCAACTAGTCACTGACCACAGTCTGTATAGGAATGGTGAATTAATTTGTCGGTTATTTTTGAAAATCGTGGACATGTTCAAAAAGTATGAAAACCTGAAGAACGAAATTTAAAGTGCTTACTTAACCTTATATATCATCCAATTTAAAATTATGTGGAAGATTTGGAGCAACTTTAAATAAAAAAAGGTGTAGGTTACTGATATAATACCCGTGAAAAATAAGTGGTACGGATATTATAGTTTGTCATGTTCATGTTATAAACTACGAGAGCAAAATGGTAAAAGCATGGTTTCAAAACTTGAGTTTTTCTTGTTTACACGAGCATTGATTTTTTCGGGAAAGTGCTTCTCACTGGGAAACTTATGAAAATGATGCAGGAAGCTTGAATTTTGATTTAAGAAAAAAAATTTGTGTATTTTTTTTCACAAAACAACTGCTCTAGCAGGAATTTTTTTTTACTTTTGTAATATTGCAAAAATAAAAAAATAAAAATAAAATTTGGTTAAGGAAAAAATGTGTATATTCTTTTTCATAAAACAACTGCTCAAAGGGGAAATATTTTTACTTTGGTAATTTTCAAAAATGTGCCACTGTAATGTCTGTTCACGTACTCCCAAAAATACAAATTTCCACGAATTTAGCCCAAAGTTCTGTTAAAGCTCATATAAAATAAATAAAATTCGTAGTTATGGGAAGAACATGAACAGACTTGTAGTTAAGGCTTAATACTCAATCTAATACCACGTTCCCACGAAACCGATCTAGAGTTTTTATTGAGATTTCATCGAAATATTCATGAAATCTTGTTCCGTATACTTGAATTATCAATAGTTTTTAACTACAAGCTCGAATTTCATTTTGGTGGGAACATATATTGACAAATTGTTTTTGTCTTTATTTTCATTGGTGTTTGGTGTTTACACGGGATTATTTCTGCTATTACACGATAACTTTTGAGTCATTCCTTTTTTTGAAACTAAATTAGTGCAAACTGTGAGATTAGATATTTGTCTCGTTCGTATTTATTTAAATTCACCGAAATCGCACATTTCGAAATTTCAAAACTGTATGGGGAAATGTGAAGATTCGGACCGAAATGTCCGGTTCCACTCCTAAGCCAAAGCGAATGCGGGGCGATGACGATTTTTTGTAGTTTTTTAGCATTGTGTATGTGTCATATTTTGAACTATTGTGAATGATTCAAATTGTCATTGGTTTGGGAGAGCCTTTAAAGGTTGTTTGCTTGCCATATTTTGTATCTTTACGAATGATTCACTATGATTTCATGTTGGTTTGGGGTTGCCTTTATTTATTAGTTAAATCCACACCTAAATCCGTTGTTCTTTTTATTAATTCATGCTTTATGAGTGCAATTGAATTAAAAGCTCCTTCAAACCAACACCAAATCATAGCAAATTATTCGCAATGATAAAAAATATAACAGATAAACAATGCTTAGCAAAAATAAAAAACTTTCGTCAACTCTCTTCCATTTTGGAAATTAAAATTTATATTCATATTCGATTAATATACCTACTACCTACTCTTGTGCACAATTGAAGTAATAATTGAAAAGCCTACTAGGCAAAAATGAAGCTACGCGTAGGACATGTGAAAATAGATTTAAATTTTCGTCACTCTGTTTTAAGCCTCACCCAAACCGACGCGAATGTGGAAGATAGTACAAAATATGACAATTACATAACGCTAAACAACAACAAAAATTTGTCGTCGCTCCGCATTCGCGTTGGTTTCGGAGAGCCTTTACGCTGCTACACACTAGTTTACGCCAAATACGTACCAATGTGAACCGGGCCCTACTTTGGTTTCTATTTGTTGAACACGCTCTGTGGTCAGAATTATTCACCTCGGTCTGTCAATTAGATGTCAAAACAAAACCAAATACGGGGTGTCCCCTATTTCATGCAGGATAATTTATGAAATAATATTTTTAGAAAAACAAATTGTTTAAGAGGGGTCGATTATTTCTCCCCTTTTAGATAGGAAATAAAAAAAAATAAAAATTAATCAAAATTAAATTAATTTTTTTTGAATGAATGAAAATAACTTAAAAATCCGACAAATGCTATAATTTCTTAAAATCCATTCTCAAATCAATTTTTCAAATTAAGTTGTTTCGTAATGATTTTTTAAAAAATAATATTCAAACTTTAAAGTAAAAAAAAGTTAATGTTTTTGTTAAAACTATTTAGTTTTTTTACGTTAGATGTCATGAAGTTTAAAAAAAATCAAAAATACCTATTGTTGTTTTATTATATTGGATAGAGACGCGCATCTGGATTACCTTTTAACACGTGCAACAAAAACGATTTTGAAAATTCCTCAGCTATCTTTTTTGTACTTAAAGTTAATCCAGATCAATACCCGAATCCTGACAAAAGATAATTAAACCCACCTAATATCTACTTTAATGCTTCTAAAGTGGAAATTGAGAGTTTAGTGGAATTTAAACAACAAATTGGAGTTCCGGGTGTCAAATTGCAGAAAAACTTTTTTTTTATTTCGTACTTTCTTAACTACTTTTTCCTTAGAATATATCCAACAATAATTATAAAATTATTCTGGATGAAGAAAGGGCCAACCTGTATTATATGCAAGATGCATTGAAGATGAACGGAAATCTGAGTGATTGAAAACAATTTATAGATTAGTTTTTTGTATTTTATTATAATTGTGGATGAATATTAACTATTAATTACAATTGTTTGTATACATTAAACAATTTAACAACGATATTTTTGTTTTTAGCCGAAGAATTTTCAAAACTATTTTCCAATTTTCAAAAGAAAAAAAAACTGAGCTGTCAAAACAAATAAATCTCACCGCGTTACATGGTTGTTGCAATTCACATCTATTCATCGTCACGAAGTGAAATTACAAATACAACAATGTAAACAAATGGGTTTTGGAGGGTGAAACGTACGAAAGATTAGCTTCTTGGTAATTGATATTCTCTGGCGACAATGGTCGCATTTTGGTACATGTCGGTTGTGTCCCGTTGTTTGTATTTCGGTTTTGTTCTGTTCATTGTTCGTTTGACTGTCTCGTCCATTTGTTCTAAGTATTGGTCTTTTTCGTTATTTGTCAAATTCCTGTCATTTGGTGGGGATATGTTGTTCGAACTGATTTCGCTCGATAAGGCGTTGGTAAAGCGTGGCCAGCGCACCTTACTGTAATTGTAAGTATGCACAGGTACATACGCATCCAACTCCACGAGCTCGTTCGGAAGCTGTATTACGGCGGCGAGTCCGCAGTGATCACTGTCATACTCGATCGTTCGTTAACAGATTCTTGGTCTTTGACCCACAGTGTCAGTAGTTGTCAGTCTTGCGTCTTTAAGCAATAGATCCAGATAGGCACCGCTTCTTGGAAACGATGGCCGATCCGTAGCCAGCAGGTCGACACCATATTCAGTGTTGTATCGACTCATCTAATTGAAAAGATGAATACCTCTTTGATTTTGAATTTGATTTCCCCAATTTTGGTGTTTGGCATTCAAATCACCGGTCATGAGAAAGTAATTTTCTTCCAAGCTCAAGTGTAGACATTCGAAAAGTTTTTCAAGCTCTGTCATAAAATCAGTTGGCTGATGTGATGCCGGTACATAAGCTGCGATCACATGCATGCGCTTCCCCTGTTGGAAAGGAATGCATACGATGCACGCTTCTAACAGCCGAAATCTGCGCAGATCACTATTATATATAACTTTATGATTTATTCCTTTTCGTATGAAGATTGCGACGCCCCCCCCCTCTTGAGTGGAGTTGGGTCGATCTCTTCTTACGATATTGTAATTGTTGTTAGTCAACTTATGTTTCTGGTTCAGCTTAGTTTCGCTGGCCATAAACACATCTGGACTTTGGTCTTTCAACAATTGGAAACGATTAGCTCTACGTTCGGTCCTAATCAGTGAATTTACATTCACAGCAAGGATCCTAAGAGGCCTCTCCGACAGCGCACCTTTAACCTCTTATTTGCGTTAGGCTAGGCAAAACAGAGTAGAGATAGTCTACCCTAGTCACCTGCTCCTTTATCTGGTTGTGAAGTCCTGTCAACTGGCCTTGAATTGCCAGCAACATTTTTCTTATTTCGGCCTGAGCATCCGGCGCCTTTGGCACTAGGGCCGGTTGGGCTGCCTAAGCTGCAGCCTGTACCGTTATTCCCTTCCCTGACGCCATTTGGGCGTAGGAAATTTGGGGATTAACGGGCGTTGGTGTAGGAGCAGGCGTTGATGGGCGTATCTCTACCGCTGTCTGCTTAGCCGCTTTATTGGTACGAATGCTGGAAAGTTGAGCAACCCCGATTATTAGCAGGGTGCCCCTTCTTTCCGCAAAGTGCACATTTAAGCTGGGTCAAGTCTGCGACCCGTTCCTCGCCGAGTTTACACTCTCTCTTTATGTGGACCGCACCGCACTTAACGCAGCGTGACTGCATTTCGCCGTTTGCTGCAGCATGGCCAAACCTTTGGCAGCGCATGCATTGAAGCATGTCACCGCGTCTCTTTAATTTGTCCCAAGTAACAACCTGGTAGTTGAGGACGGAGATACCCCTCAACCTATCCAGTTTGCTGCTGCTGGGCGATAGCTGTACCAGAAAGAACGGCAAAGACCGCTTCTCTCGCCTGGCTCTGACTGTAACAAACGGCTTGACCCCGATAAAGTCGAGATAGTCGCTCGCTTTTTGACGGAGCTCATCTAAGAGCACCTGTGGTTCCGTGCAGGAAGCTATGCCCTTCAAGAGGACTGTTTGATATTTATTCACTTTGGGGGTAAAACTGAAGGACTCAGTCGTGGATTCTTTTAATAAGTTTTTAATAATTGTATGCTCCGCCACTGAAGGCCAGGACGAAAAAGTACAAATTAAGATCTTGGAACGGGAGACTCCTATCAATTCTCTAGGTCCTCAGTTTCATCCTGTTGAAACCTATGCGCTAAAGTCTCTTCACAAGCGAAAGCTTAACTACTACAAGGCTCGATCTCGAATTTTCGGGAATAATAGTGGTTTTGCTAGCGTTCACATAAAAAAATGTCGAAGTAGGTTTCGTAATCGACAAAAATTTCAAAAGCAGATTGTAGTAGCCATTATCTCCTCAAATACAGATAGTAGAATGTATACGGATGTCCTTTTAAATAATGAGTCAGTTCTCGGCTTGTTAGATAGCGGGGCATCCATATTTGTGCTAGGCAGGGAGTGTTGGGAATTAGTGAAAATAATTGGCGTGAAAATAAAGCCATATAACAACATTGTACGGACCGCTGATGGCAAGTCTCACAACATAGTAGGATTTTGTGATATCGACACGAAGTTCAATGGCATTATGAAACGCCTTTCTTTTTACCTGATTCCCAATCTCACTCAAAAACTGTATTTGGGGATGAACTTTTGGCGAGACTTCAACCTTATGCCACAAATAAGTGAAATCCAAGCTGACGTTGGCTTTAGTGAAGAAAAAGTCAATTTTAAGGATGAGACTGAGTTAATTAAACTCTCTCCCGAACAAAGATCCCAACTCGAAAAAACCAAAAGGTTATTTCCTAACTTTGTCATACTAGGTCTGGGTAAGACTCAGCTTGGTTGTCATGTGATTGACACGGAAAATGCGGTTCCGTCAAATCCCGGCATTATCCATTGTCTCCGGTTCGTCAGGAAGAAGTTTATAAGGAATTGGACCGAATGTTAGAGCTTGGGGTTATCGAGGTTAGTAACTCACCTTGGAGTTGCCCTGTGGTTTTAGTGCGAAAACCAGGCAAGGTTCGCCTATGTTTGGATTTCCGAAAGGTTAATGCAGTCATCATTAAGGATGCGTATCCATTGCCGCATATTAAGGGCTTACTCAGCCGGATCAAGAACACTCATTTAATTATTGGGATCGACTTGAAGGATGCGTATTGGCAAATACCACTCGAAAAGAAATCGCGAGATAAAACAGCCTTTGCTGTACCCGGTAGACCTCTCTACCAATTTAAAGTTATGCCGTTTGGTTTGAGCGATGCTGGTCAAACTAAGAGTAGGGTCATTGATCAAGTCGTTCCAAGTTCTCTTCTAAAAAACGTGTTTGTCTACCTGGACGACTCGTAATTTGTACGGCTGATTTTGAATCTCATATTCAGATCCTTAATGAAGTTACTGCTTGTCTTCGCAGGGCAAATCTAACCATTAACCTTGATAAAAACAAGTTCTGCATGCGGGAGATAAAGTATCTCGGGTACATTGTCGGCCAAGGTACTTTAAAAACTAACCCTGACAAAATCAAGGCAATGGTTAATTTTCCCGTCCCCACGACCCTAAGACAGGTTAGGAGATTTCTGGGCTTAACGGGTTGATATCGTAGGTTCATCAAGAACTATTCGGACCTGGCAGCTCCCTTAACGGATTGCCTCAAAAAGAAAAAAAAGTTCGAGCTAACACCTGAGGCTCTGGAGGGGTTCAATAGGTTGAAGACTGCACTAAAACGTTTACTATCCAGTGTGATGTGTCTTTGGAAGGAGTAGGTGGTGTTTTTTTTCAATTGGATGAGAACAACAACGAGAGACCGTTAGCGTACATGTCAAAAAAGCTCAACAAAGATCAGAAAAAATACACGGTTACTGAACAGGAATGTCTTGCAGCAGTCCTGAATATACGAAAATTTCGACCCTACGTTGATGGGTTACCCTTCAAGGTCATAACGGATCATTCAAGCTTAAAATGGTTGATGTCTATGAAAGAGCTGAGTGGAAGACTCGCTCGATGGAGTTTGGAACTCCAAGGTTATGATTTTTCGATTGAATATAGAAAGGGATCTCTCAACGTAGTGCCGGATACCCTATCTCGTATGGATATGGAAGAGATTTCTGCGAAAGTAATCGTGGGAGATCATGAGCTCATGGAGTTTTCTTCGGCATTGACATGTGGTGAGATTGATCTCGACTCCGTTGAATTCGATTTGGAGCAATATACCCAGTTGAGAAAGAGCATCGATTCTAATCAGTCTGCGCTTCCTAACCTAGTTGTATCGGGAAAATTCATCTACAAAAGAGTTAGGTTCAGGACGGGTGATGTGAGTAAAGAGGATTCGCTTTGGCGTCTATGGTTACCAGAGGCACTCACCCACAAATGCATTGAACTGTCTCATAACACAAAGTTGAGTTGTCATAGTGGTTTTGCTAAGACGTATGCTCGAATTCAAGACAAATATTATTGGCTTAAAATGGTAACAGACATCAAGGCATTTGTAAGTGAGTGTGAAACGTGTAAAATGGTTAAAGCCCCGAACGCGATTCTTCGACCTCCTATCACCAAGCAGGTTGTGACTGAAAGGGCTATTCAACGAATATATATCGACTTTTTGGGACCATATCCGCGTACGAAGCGAGGAAATGTGTATGTTTTTATTGTATTGGACCACTTCACCAAATTTGTTTTCTTGAAGGCTATGTCTAAAGCTACGTCTTCAAAAATAGTGCACTTTTTAGAAACTGAAATTTTTCATACTTTCGGCACCCCTGAATTAATTAACTCCGACAACGGACGTCAGTTCGTGTCCCATGATTTTCAAAACTTCATGGCGAAATATGGCATACGACATGTGCGAACGGCCTTGCATTCACCGCAGGCTAACAATTCTGAGCGGGTCAATCGAGGTGTCTTGAGTAAGCTTAGAGTCTTAATATCAAAAGAGCAAAACGACTGGTATGTACACCTATCAAGTATAGCATGCACCTTGCGATCAGATGTGCACGATTCTATAGGTTATCAACCCTATTATGCTCTTTTCGGGCTAAACATGATAGCGCATGGCTCTACCTATCGGTTATTACGCGAATTAAAAGCCCTCGAGGACCCGTAAATGTTAGCTCTGCCAAAAGCACCTAGAACAACATTGGCTAGACAGAAGTTGTCGGACAATTTATTCAGGGCACACGTTAAGTCAAAAAACACTTACAATTCACGGTCCAAACCTGTGGTTTATTGGGAAGGCCAAGAAGTTTTCCACCGAAACTTTGAACAAAGTAGTTTTGTTCAAGGTGTGAATGCAAAACTACTTCCAAAATTTGTAAAATCTCGCGTGCGAAAAGTCATAGGCAACTGCATGTATGAACTGGAAACTAGAGCTGGTAAACCCATAGGCATATTCCACGCCAAGGACATACGGCAGTAAGTGCCCTACAACGAAACAAAAAGAAACCACAAAGAATCGATTTTTAATTGAAAAATATTAGTTTTAACTTATCTGATAGTGTTAACTGCCCGCCTAGTTAAATGGGTTCGCGACCTACGTTTGGAGATGGAAGCGAAGGCTTTTAATTTAATTTTTAAAAAACGATGCTGGCAATTCCATTTTTATTAGTAATTTTGTTTAAAACTTCGAACGATTTTTCAATTAAGAACGCGTTGAACAAAAAAAAAAAAACAAACAAACAAACATTTTCCGATTTCGTTTTGCCGACCGCAAAACGTCATTTCGATTTATTTTATTTCAGCTTCCGTTTTTGTTTTGCCGACGGTAAAACCACTTCATCAAATAATTTCGTTTCGTTTGTTTACATTTTTTACAACGGTCACCATGTATACAAAATATTTTTTTTACCGGTGGCTTAAGCAAATTAATACCGTAGGGGTTTTGGCAAGGGAAATTTTGTTAACATTTTTTTTACCATTCCGTTTAATATTTTGTTTTGTTTTGATTTTCACTTTTCGTATTCGACACAAATTAACTAACAGCACCGTCACAGTTTTAAAGAAGTATTGAATATCTCGCACTATCGCACTAGGCAGTTAAATAACCATATACTCTTCTCTTTCACGACCGACGGTAAAATATTGTCAATGTTGTGTTTTTTTTTATATTATTTTCTTTACCTTTTTAATTTTGATTATTAATTTTTGTTTACTTCAATGTCGAATCTTTTTTTTGCACAAACACTTAACTCTTTCAACATAAACATCTAGGGATCTATGAAGGTTTTGATTCTTTTATTTAGGTGGCGACACTGGTATTCCATTTTTCTCAATACACTGAAGTTTTTTTTTGTCTTCACTTTTTTTTGCACTCCGACCGATGTGTATATTCGTGGGTTCATTTGCATGTTTCAGATATCGGTATATCTGAAAAAAGCCGAAAAAAACCGAATTCGATAATTTTTTTTAAAATAAACTAACCACGATCATTAAAAAAAAAAGAAAGAACAATTTTTATTCGCGGACGCAAACAAAATATCAACACGACGATAGCCATAGCAAAACGAAAACAAACATATGGGAAATGGGAGAATAGGAAAAGTAAAATGTCAGGTTTAATGATAGGCTTAGAGAGTGTTAAAGATCGTAAAATTTAGGTGGTAGTACATTTTGTACGATATAGGTTCGGAATGCGTTCCAAAAGTTGCAAAGCGAGAAAACACTCGTGCAGATTTTCTCGGCGCAACGTTGAAGAGAAAATCAAGTATGTAACAATGTTGGGAATTTTGACTCGAGAGTAAAAGTTCTCGCTTAATGATGTCAATGATCTTGGAAAATAGGGAAACGAATAAAGAAGCTTTAACTTCTGCAGATTTTCCAATGCCGGTTGGTGAAAGAAAATGAAAAGAATCCCAGAATAAAAGAACAACTTTCACTTGTGCTAAACAGTTGACTATTGTTAACCTTGGAAATCCTAAAGTCAAGTCGCATATACTATAGAATAAAAGTTCCAAGTGGTGAAATTTTCAAGGAAAATTAGCTTATTACCCGTGGGGTCGCAAATATTTAAAGTTGCGAAAGCAAATTACTAAGAAAACATAAGGCGGTTGAAATCAATTTGAACCAAACCGCCAAGAGAAATTAATTGGGAAGTTTTCCATCCAATATTTCTGGTTCATAAAATCGTTTTATCACCAGGCGATCAGGAAAAATAGTCTCATCTATTGTTCGATTGCGGGGATATAAGAGAATCCAGTTCTCAAGTACGCAAAACCGTACAACAGCCCTTATATGGTCATCATAGGACCGTTTGCCCTTCAAACTTATATATCGAGCTTAGCCCAGAGGGTAGCAAAGTCGAAGTTCGCGTCGCTATTAAAAAAGTGTATTTTTACTTATTAAATCGCGAAACGTAATTTTTAGTCTCAGTCCGCGTATTATATATATATATATTTAAAAGTGAGATATCGTTGCAACAAAGTGCAACAGTAAAAAAAAGGAGGTATCCATCGCTAAATACAAACCGTTGCAGTGGCCACTTCATCAGGATTTTAGGGGTGAGTTTTTTTTATATACCACTATATTGCTAAACTATTGGCGGTCAGCCATCAGACGAATAGGGGGAATAACATGTAGCATACGAAAACATGCACGTGCCGTAACTATTCGGGACTGGTGGAAGTGTGATCATAGCCTCTTCGCGGCGGCCGCTAGAAACAAGCCTTTTAAAAAGACTTGGCTAATATGATCAGGCTGGTTCCTCAGGTTGGCGACTGGTTAATTCCTTGTCCCGTAAAACTAAGAATTATGAGACTGACAACAAGCCTCGGAAACGGACAGATCTCACGACGACAACCTTTGCTACGAAAACGGACACACGATTTACGAATTTTCTTATGGAACGTTCGCTCGCTCTATAGAGCTCGAGCTGTTCAGCAGCTAGCCGATGCCCTGTCAGAATATAAAGCTGACATAACAGCATTACAAGAAATCAGATGGACAGGGAATGGTGTTCTACAGAAGAAGGAATATGACGTACATTACAGCTGTCATACAAAACACCATGTGCTCGGGGTAGGCTTCCTAGTCAGCGAAAAAATGAAGTCTACCATCATCGGCTTTAACGCTATAAGCGAAAGGCTATGCACTCTCCACGTACGAGGCAAATTTACAAACATCAGCCTCATTAACGTTCACGGACCTACGGAGGAGACCTCAGACGAAGAAAAAGAGACTTACTACGAACAAGTCGTGAGGGCCCTCAATGCCTGCCCAAGTTATGACGTCAAAATCATCCTTGGGGATTTGAATGCAAAAATAGGTCGGGAGCCGGTATTTAGGCATTACGCAGGCACCCATAGTTTGCATGAGAACACTAATGACAATGGACTTCGAGTCTTAGAATTGGCAGCATCGAAAAACATGGTCGTTGCGAGTACCAGGTTCCCGCGTAAAGATATCTACAAAGCCACCTGGGTATCACCTGATGGAGTCACTCGTAACCAAATAGACCACGTGTTGATAGACCGTCGGTCGCCACTACTCGAACCTGATGACGGTACGTACGTACCAAGGTGCCAATATCGACTCGGATCACTATCTTGTTGGTATGGTTTTCCGAGGGCGGATTGCCTTGCGGAGACGCATTGCATCCGCCGATCAGGTTCGAATCAACACGGCTGCCCTACGCAATGAAAACACCAGTAACATCTTTGGTAATGCGTTAGGACTCGCCCTAGAATCACTCGATTTAGGGAGAGTAAGTCCTGGAGCCAGTATGCTGGGCGTAGATGAGAAGTGGACACGCCTTAAGAATACTGTCATTAGTACTGCCAACTCCATCTTAGGCAGCAGTCGTAGAAATCGGAACGACTGGTTTGATGATGAATGCAAGCTAGCGACTGAACGTAAGAATGTTGCGTACCGAGCAATGCAACAATCTCATAGAATGCGGGCACGCGAAGAGGAATATAAAGAGCTCAGAAGAACAGAAAAACGGCTTCACAGACAGAAAAAATCAGCCTGGGAGAAGAACCTAATCTGTGAAATAGAGAACAGCCGAGAGCGAGGTCCGCACCAGGCGCGGAAGTTTTACCAATCCGTCCGAAACATGACGCAGTACACACCACGCTGCACATACTGCAAGGACGGAGAGGGAAATCTGATCACCGATCTACAAAGCATACTGGAGCGATGGGAAGTGTACTTTAATGAATTGCTAAATGGTCAGCTCACAGCAGAAGTGGAGGCTCCACTACTTCAAGATGAACACTCTATGCTACCGCCACCAAGCATAGAAGAGGTTGAGAAGGCTATAAAACGGCTCAAACGAAACAAAGCCCCGGGAGCCGATGGCATACCAGCCGAATTATTCCACCACGGCGGGCCAGCCTTACGTCAAGCAATTCATGATATCATAGTGCACGTATGGGAGCATGAAGAAATGCCAGAGGACTGGCGAAAAGGTATCATATGCCCCATACATAAGAAGGGAGATGTCACAACGTGCAGCAATTATAGAGGTATCACGTTGTTGAGTACCGCCTATAAGATACTCTCCTCTATCCTACAAGACCGGATAACCCCATACGCTAAGACAATCATCGGCCAATATCAGTGTGGTTTCATTCCAGGCAAATCAACAACTGATCAGATCTTTACCCTTAGGCAGGCGATGGAAAAATGTCTTGAATTCAGCATTCCAACATACCATCTGTTTATAGACTTTAAGGCCGCCTATGATAGCATAGCCAGCATAGAACTTTACAAAGCCATTAGAGAATTCGGCATCCCAAATAAATTGACATGACTATGTAGGTTGACCATGACCAACGTAACAAGCCAAGTAAAAATAGCCGGATTGCTATCCAGACCAATCAACATCTTTAATGGACTCCGACAAGGGGATGGTTTGGCCTGCCTCCTCTTCAACCTGGCGTTGGAGAAAGCAATCCGTGACTCTAGCACGGCAACAAGAGGGACCATCGTCAACAGGTCTAGCCAGATACTGGCTTACGCAGACGACATCGACATCATCGGAAGAACCGAGCAAGCTGTACACGATTCCTTCATCCAGATCGAGCAGGCGGCACAAAATCTGGGGCTGCACATTAGTGAAGGTAAAACAAAGTACATGGTGGCGTCGAATGCGAGAAGAATAGTTGGTCAAACAATCAAGGTAGCGGAGCACGAATTTGAAGTGGTGCAATCCTTTAAATACCTTGGGTCAACAGTAGCAGCCGATAACAATATAGAAGAAGAAATACGCGGCCGGCTTCTCAAATCCAACAGAGCCTACTACAGTCTGTCAAAGCTATTCAAATCTAGAAATCTAACTATAAATTCAAAACTGCTGCTGTACAGGACCATGGTCCTGCCAGTACTCATGTATGGATCCGAGACTTGGGTGCTTAGCAAAAGGCACTGTGACCTCTTAGCCGCGTTCGAGGGAAAAGTCTTACGGAGAATTGTTGGACCCATATGTGAGGAAGGACGATTCCGGAGACGGTACAACCATGAGTTGTACGCAATCTACCTTGAAGCAGACATAGTGACAAAAATTAAGCTCGGTAGACTCCGGTGGGCAGGGCACCTAGCTCGAATGAGCGAAGAGGAACCTGCTCGGAAAGTCTTTTGTGGTACATTCTATGGTAGACGGCAGCGTGGTAGACCATGCTTGCGCTGGAGAGATGGCGTAGACCAGGATGCCCGAAGCCTTGGGGTGCGCAACTGGATGGCGTCGGCTCGAGACCGGGATAGGTGGAGAGACTTGTTGAAAGAGGCCAGGACCGGACCCCGGTTGTCGAGCCGATGATGATGATATTGCTAAACACTTTTTTATTGCAAATATATATATAAAAAAAAAGAAAACAGTACGCAGATCGAGGGGGGGTTTTAAAAGTTGGATTAATGTTAAATTTAAATTAAAAGCAAATATACAAAAAAAAAAGATTAAAGAGGATTTGAAAGCCCAAGTTAATAATAAATCGAAGACGATTTAATCGGATAAAGATATATTTTCTTTAATCAGCGGCAGGGTTACCGTGTGGTGAATTAACCTTTCGTTTAATATGTATTAATTTAAATTTTCTAATCGATTTGAATTTTTGATTTTTCTTTTTGAAATATTATTTTAAAGTTTAATTACAAAATGAAATAAACTATTTATGCATTCATTTGAAGTAAAACGAAAAGAATATGACTTTTAATTTCGGATATGAATTTTGAACTTATTCAAAATGAAGTTTGAGTATGTAAATTTTTGGAATGAGAGTGAAGGAAATGACGTAAAGGGGGGGGGGGGAGAAGAAGCCATTTTAAGGGGTTGATCTAGAGAGGGATGCAACCAGGTAGGGAGGGTGAAGAACAAATTTCTCGCGTATCGCTGACATCGGGATACAGTCTTGCAAAAATAAATAATTTTTTTGTAGTGAGCTAAAGGTCCAAGAACCATGACCACCGCTGAGCTAGGGGTTCAAATTGCCAGCAAGGACTATTAGGCAAAACAGCCCGCTACAATATAATTCAAATAAAAATAAAAAAAATTTACACAATGAATAAGTTAATGAAAAAAAAAATTATAAAATAAAGTCCTACAAAGTTTTTCCCTTTCATATCATTGGTCTGTTTCTCTTTCTTCAGGTTGACATCTTAGAAACACGTTTTTTTGTGTAAATGTAAATGTCAAATTATGAAGCCGACCACCTAATTGTCATCTTCAAATGGAAGCAAAAAAACTGTTATACATTATATGGAATACACTATCCAGTGTATACTAGACATATATCATTAGAAAGGTGTATAAATAGGTTATAGTAAATATGTAAATGGGAACCATTATACCATTCATTATTTCAGATTTCAAAAATGTTGAACAAAACAGCTGATAAGTGTGATAAGGAGAAAGCGATTACATAGTCTGTGTTTTTATGATTTTACTTCCTTGTCACTCTCTTTACGTTTGTAATTCCGTTTCATTTAACCACTTGCGAAAGAAATAAAATTACAAATACAACAATGTTAGCAAACAGATTTGGGGGGAGCAACGAACGGAGATTTGACGTCTTCATAGTGGATTATTTTGTAAAACTTGTTATACAGTTATATTGTTATACAAAAAAGTGGTCAGCTTCATAATATAACATTTCTTCAAATGGAAGCAACTTTCTTATGTCGAAACGCTATCCAGTGTATTACAGAGATCAGTGATCTTCAATGCATCTTGCATAGTATACAAGGTGGCCCTTTCTCCATCCAGAATAATTTTTAAATTGGTGGATATATTCAAAGAATAAAAATAAGTTAAGCAAAATACGAAATTTAAAATAAAAATGTCTGCAGTTTGATACCCGGAACTTCAATTTGTTGTTTAAACTCCACGAAACTAAATTTCCACTTAATATGTATTAAAGTAGATATAAGGAGGGTTTTCTTATCTTCTATTGGGATTCGGGTATTGATCTGGATTTACTTTTAGAACAAAATTGAAATAATGAGGAACTAACTTTTTTTTTTAGTTTTGAGTTTGGTAATTATTTTTTAAAAAATCATTACGAAACAACTTAATTTGAAAAATTTATTCATGAACGGTCTTAAAGAAATTATAGCATGATGTTGTAGCTGTTGTCGTATTTTTTAATTATTTTTATTTTATATAAATTTAGTCGTAAAATTCAAGAAAAAGTTAATTTTAACAAAAATAAAGAGTATAACATTGCAGGTTAGTGCTGCCGTTGATTTTTATTTTTTTTATTGAAGAAAGTCATCACTCTCATCTAAAAGGCGAGAAATAATCCCTCATCCCATACGATTTTTTTCTAAAAATATCGGTATCCAAGCATCATTTCATAAATTATCCCGCATGAAATAGGGTACACCCTATGTTTGGTTTTGTTTTGACATCTAATTGACAGCCCGAAGTGAATCATTCTGACCACGGGACTGGACGTGTTCAACAAATAGAAACCAAACTAGGGCCAGGTTCACATTAGTACGTATTTGGCGTAGACTAGTGTGCAGCAGTGCAAAACAAAGTGACGAAAATTTAAATCTATTTTCACATACCCTGCTCGTAGCCAGTGTTTCCGCTGAGGAATTTGAAAAAGTCGTAAAAAAAAGGGTCACGAGGAAAAAAAAGTCGCACTCTGATTTTTTTTTCTTGATAAATAGGAAAATTTATTAGAAATTTAAACACATTTTTTAGAAGTTTTCATATGAAAGAAATTACTATAGCAAACCAAAATCTATTAAAAATTAAAAAAAATGTATTGATAAAAAATAGAGTTTTTTAAATTTCTAAAAATACTTTCTTTAAACACTTAATATATTAAAATAGAACAATAGAAATAGGAATGTCATCTGAATTCCTGTAAAAATGGAAATTTTGGGAAGAATACTTTGAAAATGATTGTAGCGGCTTACAAAAAAAAAGTTGTGATGGAATCGAATTTTGAAAAAAAAAAATTATTTGAAATTTGTATTAAGAACTCTCAAAATATTTGTTATTGAAATTTTTGATATGTACTTAAACATACATACCTGTTATGTAATAATCAATACTTTTTGAAAGTTTTTGTACAACAAAAATATTTAAATTCGATCAGCCAATTATGAAAAACAAAATAAAAAAACCTTCTTGAGAAGGTACCTTCTCTCATGGGCACCTTCAGGGGAGGTGCACTTGCACCCCTCTGGCATGTGCTAAGAAAATACATAGGTTTTTTTGTTCTTTATTAACTTTATTTTAATAGAAACTGAAGGCGTCTAGGTTGCTGTCCAAATTTGTTAATCACCTTGTCAATAAATTCAGTGTCCTCCTCTACTCTTTTCCTGTGAACACTGAGCAATGTTCCAAGATTGGTAGTTTTTCCAACCAAAATGGTTTGAAATAATCTCCATGGTTGGGAAAATGGTGGGATTTTTGGTTGCAAAATATTTCAATAATCTTTTTTTTTGGTTGGAAAACATTTTACCATAACCATAACCACATATACCAACCTGCCTACCTACGAATTTTCCTCCAACTTTATAAACAAACATATACCCTTACCTTCATATATACATTTATACATCATACCGACCAAAAACTTGTTTTGGTCTGACCATCTTGCATACAAGGAACACGAAACAATCAACAAAAACATGAAGAGAGAAACAATCTTTCGTTTCGTTCTTCTTTCCAAAAACTAACTATCATTTTAGTTTTTCTTCACTCAATAACAAATATTGCAACCATAATCTATCTACCTTCTTGCATCTCTTTCCAAATTGAAAAAAACTTTGGACACTACTTTCTGGAAGCCAGCAAATATGTGTTTAAGTTGGAGCTTGATGTATATGTAGGGCAATGTGAAAAGACTTTCTTATCATCTTATGCGAGCAGCTGAAGTTACATTACCTACTAATATAGATATTTTAGAAAACATAGCAAATAAAAGCTGACATAACGGCGATTGCGATATAATTTCCAAATATTTGTGAAAACGTCGATGCAATTGTAAACAAGTGAAATATTCTTCATTTGGCTGAGTTGAGTGAGCTTACAACTTCAGGAATGTTCTGAGCGGAAGTTTCAGGTGTTAAGAACTCCGCAGGGGAATCCACTTATAAGCACTTAAGTACACTAGTTTTGGCACTTCTTAGTTTCCGTACTCCAACTGTTTAGTATTTATTATACTTTATTGTTTGCTTTCTTGAATTTGTTATTTTGTTAAACTTAAATTTAATTCAGTTTATTTAAATTATTTTTTTGTTCCACTTTTTCCAAACAATATCTACTTTACCCTATAATTTGTATTTGTCAATTTATATTTCCATTTTTTATTGGAAAATTACTCTCTAGTTGTAAAATTACTCTTAAATCTATTAACTGTTGATCCGTTAATTTTGCTATGAAATTTCTAAAAGTATGTCAATCTACCTCTTTCTTGTTTCAACCGCCACGCTGGACACATCTCGTAAGAAAATTAAAGTAATTTAATATTTGTTGAAATTGTTTTTTTTTTTGTTTTCATCGTCGCATGAATGCTTTTGTCATACGGTCGTTATTTTCTCCTTTGCATCAAATACAAAAAGGGTTTATATATTTCGATATAAAAAGTAATATTAATTCGAACAAGAATTTATAGTCAAACACATTCTGGTGCTTCGTTGCCAAATTATAATTGAGCCTTTTGGAACTTTGGAGAAAGTGGTCACGTGGTGTAGTTTTTTCTGCTGAGAATCCATTTACATGGACGTTTGCGATTGATTTCTCGGTGATTAAACGTTTGAAAGCGCATTGTGAAATATCTCCAGATCGTGCTACACAGATATTTTCAAATTCGTTTATAATTAAATAATTTTCATTCATCTTATCATTTATTGCGTGACTTGATAATGAATGTAATTAAGGCAAAACGCGGTCGTGCCAAGGGTAGGCTGACGAAAACAGCAGATTTTGCTCATACGGTGGATATTTCCACCCCGCTTTCAATGCGGCAAATTCGTCTTGAGAAATTAGAGGAATCTTGGGCTGATTTCGTTTCGCTCCAAGATGAGATGTATTTGTACATTGAGGAAGATGATTTTGTAGATCCAGAACCCGAATTCTATGAATATGAGGCGAAATACTTTGTAGCTCATTCCGTGTACAAGAGTTTTATAACAGTTAAGCAGTCGTCGGAACCTGCTGAAAAAACGGTTGCTGAGAATCTCGCGGCACAACAAGCAGCGTTTTTGGAGAAGTTAAACTCTACCCCCGCCAAAGCATCGGTAAATCTGCCAAAGATAGCAGTGTCAACTTTTTCTGGCGAATACAAAGATTGGCCTGCTTTCAAGGATCTGTTCCTTAGTTCTGTTGACCAAAATCCTTCACTCACACCTTCGCAGAAGGTTTACTATCTCAAAAGTTTTTTGAGTAGTACCGCGGCTGATTTGGTTAGTCATATGAAACTCACGGATAGCAACTATTTTCAAGCTTGGGAAAGGTTGGAAAAACGGTTTGATAGGTCGGAACTTATTGTTCAATCATACATTCATTCTTTTCTCTCGTTGACGCCGATTAATTCTGCAAACGTAGCCTTACTAAGGAAAATTACAGACGGTGCAGATGAGGTAGTTAGGGGTTTAAATGCTCTCAACATTAATGGTCGTGAT